>CM076983.1:27341338-27388838 GCA_039105355.1 Benthosema pterotum | reverse complement strand
TTACTAACTACAGCGGCCTAGAAGTGAGAAAAAGAAAAAAAGAAAACATCGATTTTGGGAAAATGTGAATCAATTTTGAATCTTGCGGCAGTAAAATCACGATTTTAATTTGAATCGTTTTTTTTTTTTTTTTTTTATTACAGGCCTAGATATATGACCTGGTCACGGTTTTGACCTAATTTTGACCTCTAATGATCAACGAGGGCTGGGAAGAAAGATGTGCATGGCATCTTCTTTGTTAAATAGTAAATGATGCATTCATATCAAACAGAAAAAATAAAAGATTAACCAAATCAAGAAAATTAAGGTTCGACTTCAGTCAGTTGTAGCCTATTTACCACCCACTGCCTCTTCTCAGTCTACAGGTATGTGCATACGCGGATGTAAAACGGGGCTACAGCCCCTTATACCACAAACCTAAACATAACAGCAGTAAAACCTAACCTTAACCCTCAACCATTATGCAAACTGCCATGACTTATGCAAAACCGCCGTAACTACTATGCAAAATTGTCGCTATTGCAAAACGGTCATGACGGTTATAAAACTGTTGTGACGGCCATCTCGGTTGAGGACTGCTTGCTATTGCCCTTCCTGTAGCGTCAGTGGATCAACACCAGCCCATGACATGGCTTAAATCATGTGTTTCAACACAACAATCTAAAATGATATTTACAGCACTGGCTTTTTATATTGGCAAGCTTTGTATTGATGCTGATCTTCCTCTTTCAGCAGCATTTGGAACTGACCCACAGAGCTTGAGTTGGTCCTGTAGAAGGTGATGTGTGTACAGTGAGTTTTACTTCCATTTGGTACAGTATAGGAGATGATGCTGTGTTGTACAGTGAGTTTTACTTACAGATGGCCAGGGGCGTTTTTTCCATTAGGCAGACTAGGCAGTTGCCCGGGGGCAAAGAACCGCCACTGCAGATGGCACAGTATAGAAGCTGATGCCATGTTGTAAGTGGGTTTTAATTGCAGGTGGTGGTACAGTACAGTAACAAGACGATATGTGGTTGTAATTCCGTGAAGTTTTTTCTGCCGTTCCGCCCAGCGAAAGGGAATGAAGACAAATGGAGCGCAGCCAAATCCCAGACACAATGCCTGCCTTTCAAAGCCTGGTCTGAAAAGTGTGTCAGTATCTGAACTACTGAAACTGAACTTTCATATACACTCTGTGTCGCAACAATTGCATTTCTTAACACTAGTGATGGGCCAAATATTCATGTGCAGAACATATTCGGGCAGAATTTGGCTAAAAATGCCATTTTCGTCCTGTTCGGTTTCGGACCAAATTGCCAGAAAATATCACAGAATATCACCAAAATATATCACCGTGTGATTAATGCTTTCAAAAGTGCTGAGTATAATGTTTTATGGATCCTTAATAGTGATTATTATTTAAGTTAAGGTTTGCCATAATCATGCATTTTGCCATAATCCAGTAGCTTTAAGGTGCAGCTATGACACCAATGCTAGAAAGAAAAAGCCTAATATAATATTAATCATATTCGGTATTCGGTTTACGGCCAAATATTTCCTATATTCGGTATTTGCTTTCAGCCAAGAATTTCCAGGAGGGCCGAAATCAATTTGCAAGCCATTGTAACAGGCGCCGTGGCAGGTATAAATCTGTCGCAGCAATTATGAATCTGTCGCCGCAGGTATAAAAGCAGTCACGACAGGTTTATACAGTACCTGCCGCAACATATTTATTCATAACTGCCGCGGCAGTTTTACTGACCATGATAGTTCACCTGCTGCGACAGATTTATACCTGTGTGACGCCTGCCACAATGCCTGCCACTGTCGCAAATTGATTTCCCTGTCTCTCAGAATTTCCCTTTTGGTGCATCACTAGTTACCAGTCTTAACCCTGTGGCTTCCTGGGCTCATGCCCAGGTGTCGTCAGTGAGTTTGGTGCTCTCGCTCTCACTCTCTCTCTGCTCTTTGAAATATAATCCACTGTTTTGAGCTTTGCTTTTAGTTGGCATTTTACAGTCACTGCAGTAGACTGTCTGTCTACTGCCTGCTTGTCTGTCTGCCTGTCTGCTTGTCTGCCTGCTTGTCTGTCTGCCTGCCGGTGTAGACATTAAGGGAAATTTGCCACTGGCCCTTCGGGCCAGTGGCTTTTAAGAATCACTGGCCCCACAACTGTAACCACTGGCCCAGGTAATCGATCCCCATAGTGTGCAAAAAAGACCACCATTTATTAATGCATTAAATGCATTCAAGTTAACAGCACTCTTTTCATGGGGGTCAAAACCAGTAGTCCGTTCAGCAAGCTGACCCTTATACAATGCAGAATGCCTAAAATATATGTGGGCGCACCAACGAGGGCATTTTACCACTGGCCCCATCGGGCCAATATAGGGTGCCATCTGGTGGTCCGCACGTGTTTTCAAACCTGTTTCGGGCCATCGGGCTAATTATAATGTCGACCCCTGGCCTGCCTGCCTGCCTGCCTGCCTGCGGTGTTGGTTTTTCTGTCTGATTCATAAAATAATAACGTGTGGTTATTGCTGTTGTGCAAACTGAGATTGAAATGCACACGTCATGTGGTGCACTAGTGTGTGTGTGTGTGTGTGTGTGTGTGTGTGTGTGTGTGTGTGTGTGTGTGTGTGTGTGTGTGTGTGTGTGTGTGTGTGTGTGTGTGTGTGCGCGCGCGCGTGCGCGTGGGCATCTATGCTGCACAATTATTGCTCAAATGTCTTTATTTTCCTCTGAGAATTGAGGTGATTCTCACAAAATATTATAAAATATAAATTTCTACACTTCTACTTTTCTACAATTGTGGTCTTAAGTACAGGGGTGTACAGATCTGTCTGTCAGTCAGTCAGTGATGAATTCCAGTGCTTCCAGTATATACTGTAAATACAGATTAAGTGACTGTTGGAGCTGAACATTAGCTGCTAATCTGCTGTAAACCTCCTCCGTGGTGGGCGTGACATGTGGCACGTGTATGTCAGTGTGTGCTGTGTGGGTGTGTCAGTGTGTCAGTGACCCATATACAGTATATATTAGGGCTTTCACTTATAGTGATTTTTACTAGGGGTGGGGGGGGGGGGGGGGGGGGGGGGGGGGGCATTTCTGATGGTACTTCAGCCAAATGGCACACTGAGAAAATATGAAGTGATGCAGTGATGTAAATCGATTTTCAGTGAATAGGGTCTTTTAGATGAGCCCCAGGGACATCTGACGAGTCAGAGGTCATATTTTTATTTTATTTATTTATGTATTCAAATTGCAGCGTCTCTCCCATTTTCATTTTTATATGGCCATAAAGGGGTTTATATTCATGTAGAAATGAGACATGTGGACCTAGAAATGAACATGATTGATTAATATTACTGTACGTGCTGTTTCACAGTAGTGGGTCCCTGCGATGCAGAGCTTACTGTCCAAATGCGTCCCGGATCTATAAATTGTGTATTTGAACGTTTGATGCAGTGAATCTACATCACTGGCTCTGACATTACCGGTAATGCTTCTCCTCCCACCGCTTTCTTCCTCCGACAGAAGGACTCCAGAGGGACAATCGATAATTCTCCCGCTGTTTGTCCGAACTGACACAGCTTTACGTCCACCGGGTCCTACTACTACGGCAGAGTTTTCCATAAGCTCTTTCGTGTACGTTAACATTTACAGTCCAATCCAAGTGCCTTTAGGAAGTAATTAAAAAAGCCACTCTTGCCACTTATTCATTCTAGGCACTGCATACACACTGTAGTAAATTGTGAAGCATTGGCCAAATTGTCAGATAATATAAGCGAGAGGGAAACATTTTGACAATCGACAGCCTCACGCCTTGCAACGTGAAGGCTTATGGAATCTGCTATTTTCACAATGTTTCTCTGTGGGAACTAGCACAAACTCAACAACTGATTATTATTTTCCAGTTATTTCCAAGTTAATAGTAGATTATGACATTGGAAATATTTATATAGTAATATTTGTTTCTTGTAATTATCAAAAATACTGTCGTTGTTTTGTTCGCATGGATGAGCTGCCATGGCCAGAAAGTTTGGGGTTTGTTCATGATGTCAGTCATCGCGTACCCTCTGTAAGGAACTGTGGCAGTTCACCCTGCCACTGACAATGGGTACAATTCTCAATCGCTGTGGTGTAGCCAGCTATGGCTTAAGTCTTGTCATTGGCTGCATGGCAGCAAATCAGGTGTGGGGCCTCGTAGTAGGCCGAAACTCTGTACCATCAGCCCTGGGCCTGGGCTTACCAATTCATTAAAACCTGCAATTGAAAAGTCCAGAAACCACCTGACCCCCCAATTAAAAATGTTACTGTACTCCCCTGCTTTGCTCATTATGAGTTGAAGCTCTTGATAACTGGTTTCGATTTTTCTGGATAATTATTTGGTAGGCCCTGGCCTGGTGGTATAGGCTTTTGGCCTACCACAAGGCCGCATACCTGATTTGCTCCCATGCAGCCAATGGGAAGACTTAAGTCATAGCTGACTAATCCATAGCAATTGAGAATTGCACCCATTGACATTATCATGCAGGGTTGAATTTTGTTTTTGTATTTTCCCAGAGAATGATGTTCCGTTGGACTTTACATATAAATCACATTGTGTGGTGCTTGATTGATGGCTTGCTCCACTGGATTTGTGTATAGGCGGAAATGTGATGTTTTTGTTTTTTTGTATGTGTAAAGGTTCTGTGTAGAGTGCTTGAATGCTATTTTAATGGCTTGAGTAATATGTGTGTTAAGAATCATGATGTCTCTGGACATTGATACTTAACTGGATGATTGTGGAATCAATCAAGGCTTGGTCTAGTCCAGTGGGAGGGGCCTAGCTGTCATTGTAGGACTGTGTTGGTGAGAAGTCTGAAGCAGTTAATGATTGTAAATACTTTTGTTGTTCGTGTTTCGGTACAGGTCGTCTGGAGAAGGAAAGGTGAATAAAAAGAACAGTGTCATCTCTGCATCCGAGTACTCAGTATTCTACCATATTAGCCATTTTCCTACCTGCACCTCTTATTTCGGAAAGCATTACCCACACTAGAATTCAAAGTGTGACAGGGACAATTGCTTTTTAGCTTCCAAATAAGGGAGGTTCCGCACACTGAGGGACGGCTGGGGATGACCCTGTGCGTGTGCTACATGACAGCTGTGTTTGTCCTCTGTGTTTGATTTTGATAAAAGCGCAGTAACGTGCCATGTCAGGTGGTCGGTTATGTCACAGAGGAAAACACACACTTATTTACAAATCTCCAGTGGTCAGTATAAATGGATGAATATTTAATTTCAATTGAATTGTTGCATTTCATATGGGACAAAATGGGTGTGCCCAGTTCGGGGAAAAAAAAAGGTACTTTTGACAACATAGTTCGGCTTCTACAGACATTTGTCTGTCGAAGAGCCGTGTTGTCAAATGTTCCTTTTTCAGTAGCCACCATCGCCATGTTAGCCGTTCTGTTAGCCATGTTGTTGTGAGGAAGTGTCCTTATTGCATTACCTTAATGCCGTTTACCATAACTTAACCTGTAAGCTTTACTTACGGGGCATATGGGAGTACTCTCACCCTCACACAGACACACACACACTAGAGAGCATTCAATTAATACGATTTATTTGAATTTAAAGATCTCTGTGTGTCTGAGAGTTTTTTTTTTTTTCATTGTATTTGTCCACCACGGCTATTTTTTAATAAACCTATAATTGATGTAAGGATTGAGATACATTGAGGGTGAGGCACACACACACACACACACACACACACACACACACACACACACACACACACACACACACACACACACACACAGTATATCAAATCATGGCCTCTGTATTGTGATACATACAGTATCTATCGTGAGATTACAACTGGAATTGGACACACCAGTTAAGAATACATGTGTTGCTTTGCTGGATTGGCATTGAGTGATCATAGTACAGTAGCAGTTGTAGTTATAATGTTTAAGGAACGCCTGAAACTCCAATATGGTTCAACCTAGTTTTTTTAATGTGTTATATTCGACATAATGCAGTATTGTTTTAGTTTTTTTTTGCAATTATTATGATATTTTTCTTTTCACATTAAGACAAGGATCGAGCGCAAAACAAGATGTTGATTTGCCACTCTCTGCCAGTGTCAAGACTCACACGCACAACGTGCACACTCTCTTTCTCTCTCTCTCTCTCTCTCTCTCTCTCTCTCTCTCTCTCTCGCACACACACACACACACACACACACACACACACACACACACACATACACACTCGGACAACAACATCAACAAAGCCTTTGTGTTGACCAGACAAGCTGGTATTATCCTAGCCCCACCCTTCTGGGACGGAGGCGTCACGTAAACAAACAAACACCCTCGCAGACAAGACAGCGGGGCTGGACAGAGTAGTATTATACTCAAGTATTTAAACAGTACACATTACAAAATACCCTTTTCATGTCTGCAGGAGTTAGAAATGTTGTTGATTCTAAGTCAAATATTGATGACTAAGAGTAAACATCAAGACTAAATAGGACTATGACTAAATGCTTTAAATCTTGGCTGGCAAAATTAACATAGCATAGAACCTCACCTTTTTTAATCATTTTGATTTTAGTTTTAGAACACTTTCCTGGAGTCTTTATGCGTGTAATATGTGGGTTTAGATATTTTAGATTTAGAACACTTGGGGCCCTATTTTGATTGTCTTAAGTATCAGGTCTTTATGTGTGTATTGTGTGGTTTTAGATATTTTAGATGTTAGCAGTGAGCCAGTGGCTCTGATGTCATAGATACTACTTCCTGTCCCAGTAAGACAGCCCCTCCCCCTATCCACACTAGGGTGCAGTGCACCAAAGCATCTAAAAAATTTAAAACCACATATTTCACACACTAAGACCCCCAGGAAGATGTTGTAAGCCTTCTAAATAAACATTTACTCTTTGTTTTAAATGCTGATGTATCCCTTTAAGACTAAAATACTTAGCTTTTGCTATTTAGTCAACTAAGTCTCGATTAAGGCCGACGCCACGTGGGACAATGGCTGACTACAACATTAACGTGTCCATTATGTTGTCTCAATGTGATGATATGAGATGATGACCCTCAAACCCGCCTGGCTAGGCTAACGGCATGACACAGTGTGACCTGACCTTCACTGTACCTTAACTCATGCACACACACACACACACACACACACACACACACACACACACACACACACACACACACACACACACACGGTGCTCTCTATGCTTTTGAGCCTCCCGTCACTTCAAAGCTGGCAATAGGTTACTCTCATCAAACACTGTCTCTCTCTCTCTCTCTCTCTCTCTCTCTCTCTCTCTCTCTCTGTCTCTCTCTCTCTCTCTCTCTCTCTCTCTCTCTCTCTCTCTCTCTCTCTCTCTCTCTCTCTCTGTGTGTGTGTGTGCATGTGCGTGTGTGCTCGCAAGAGAGAAGCTAAAAAGGCTTACAACTACGACAGTTGAGATCATATTTGTTACGCAGGCATGATAACAGTGGCAACAACTTCAAAAAAGTTGTGGTACATAGATTACATAGATTGTTTTAGTAATAGCAGAACATAAACATTACAGAGTCTTAAGTCGTCATTGTGCAATACTGTTGCACACATGCCTAACATAGTGCTCATCTGTGCTGCCCTCGTTGAAAACAATGTATTTCCAACTCCTCCATGAACCTCGCTCAGTTTTTTAAGGTTTCACCCTGGATCATACAGTATATACTCCAGGGTGAAGTCTAAAAAATGACACTGCAGTGAAAACCCTTCCACCGCGAGCCACTTAACCCTGGAGTATGTTTGAACCTTTACTCTATAGCTCAGTCAGTCGGGTGCCTGTGGTTCTGGCCTATGGGATCTAAGGGATCTAGTGGGGTCTGCAGTGCAGCGTTTCAACTCAAGGCCCCAAAGGAGACGTTTGATGTCTGCTTACTGTGGCTTGCAAAATCTGTGGGAGTGGACCCTTTGACTTTTCCTGACGATGGAGAGGACCGCTATAGTTCCACACTCACTTCAGACGACCGCTATAGTTCCACAATCACTCCAGAGGACCGCTATAGTTCCACAATCACTCCAGAGGACCGCTATAGTTCCACACTCACTCCAGAGGGCCGCTATAGTTCCACACTCACTCCAGAGGATCGCTGTAGTTCCACACTCACTCTAGGAGTCCACATTGCATATTACAGACGTAGCAAAAATAGACAATTGTCGCAGAGCCACATGTTTTGAGCTCATAGTTCAGCAATTTTTTTGTTATTATTTGAATTGAAATCTTGAATTACGGTATATATTTTATTTTATTTAATTTCAAATGCCTTTCATCATAGTCATGTTTACTATATGAACTAAATACAAATCAGGGGTTGACACTAAGGTCTCGGAGGCACTTGCCCATCAGGCATAAAATTCATTATCTTAATTATCCCAGGTCTACACAACTAGAGAATATAGAAGATTAGGTCATTTTGATGTGTATATGGAATTGTGGATAGCTAGAAAGCAGGGAAAGACACAGAGGCAGAGTGCAATGACTGCCTTCAAGACAAAATTATCTTGTGTTGTTTTATAGTGCACTAAGTCGCACACTTGCCCGATCGGGCAACCAGGTAGCAGTCTTCACTTGCCCCACCATTTTTTTTACTTGCCCCGGGCAAGCGGGCAAGTGTTAGTGTCAAGCCCTGCAAATATATTGGACAAAAAGTGGACAACATTTTAATACATCTCCTTAGGCTATTAATGTAGACTGAACATGTGCCTCATGTTTGGAGCTCTAGATCAATAATACGGTATATCAGTATTCTGATATTAAAGCTCCTATATGTAGTTTTATGGTCAAAATAATAATTGCATTGTTTTTTATTGTTTGTATCTTTTCCATGAAGTATTACTTTAATTAGATCATCTCCAAAAAATCTAGTCTTTTTTGACGCCTCTAGGGGCTGCAGGAGGCCTCCAAAGAAATCCCTACAAGCTTTGTCATTGGCTAACAAATAGTCCAGGCGGGAGTATTTCTTAGCCATCAGGAAGAGCCTCGATGAGCTGTCTCTGATTAAAGGCCTATTCAGAGATGGATTTTCGGTGCCCACCGCGACCACCGTTTCCTACAATATGACGTCATACCACCACAACCACCGCACCTCCCAGCCCTCCTCTCGGATTTTACTAACCACCGCACCGCACCGCAGTGGTTGCTTGTTTTTAACGGCTGGGTAAAAAAAAGAAAACATACAACACACCACAGCGCGGTGCGGTGCTGACAGTGGACTTTGAAATAGCGGTGGTCGCGGTGCTCTGAGCGGTGCTCGCGGTGGCCACCGAAATTCCAGACTCTGAAAGAGCCTTAAGGAAGTGGAGTAAAATGTGAGAGAGGTGGTGGAGGACTATGACTTTTTTTAAAGTGCCACTGCGGCTCCTATGGTTGTCATAGATAATAGATATTTCCAGGAAATAATCTAATAATGGAACGGTAGATAAAGAAGAAAAAGAAAGAAGAGATTTATTGTGAGATATATTATACTTTACTGTGTGCGTCTGCGTGTGCGTGTGCGTGTGCGCAATCCCCGCATGAATCTCAGATGTGCTTTTCAGGTCGTTAGACGCCCTTTAAACCCTTTAAACTATAGCGATTGAAAGCATCCAGTAATTATGATAGCAATTGATAATGACTATACAATCAAGTGTAAAGTCCAGTTATTACCGGTAAGTTAATTAATGTTGAGGTGATTGTTCTGTAGCCAAAAGCAGAAGGCAAGTATAGGTTAAAGCAGCACCTTCCTCCTAAGATCTACTGGTTGCCTCCTAAAGGGAAATTCCACCCAGAAGTGGGCTGGCATTTGCAGCCGATTTATTTCCCTAAATACTCTTATTGTCTGTGTACCCTGTCTGGAGACCATGGGGTTGTCGTTCAAATTGACCCAAAGTGAAAGTGTTCAACACAGTGAAGGCGTCAACACATTGTTGACATGGTGGAGAGAGAGAATATACTTTATATCAAAGAAGTAGCATTTTGGAGCAATGGGAAATAGGAAAATTTGAAGTTGATCAACATCCCATGTTGGGGTAGGGCAAACAGACATGAAGGAGTTTTTCTTTCCCTCAAAACAGCAACTTTTTGGGGGAAATAAATCAATTGCAAATAAACGTTAAAAAAAAAGCCATCTCACTGACTTGAACTTCCTTGTGTGTGTGTGTGTGTGTGTGTGTGTGTGTGTGTGTGTGTGTGTGTGTGTGTGTGTGTGTGTGTGTGTGTGTGTGTGTGTGTGTGTGTGTGTGTGTGTGTGTGTGTGTGTGTGAGTGTGTGTGTGAGTGTGTGAGTGAGTGCGCTTAGATACTGTCCATTATCCTCAGACAGTGTTTGTGTGTGTGCATGTGTACACTTGTGCGTGTGTGCTGGCATTCAAATATATACAAAGGTCACAAACCGACGTCTGCCCTTTAGTAAGTCTGAAGTCCCTGCACCCCCCCCCCCCCCCCCCCCCCACACACACACACACACACACACATACACAAACACAGTTGTAGCTGGCTTCCTGCCAGAAAGGAAACATTAAGGTGAGTGCGTGCACGCACATGTGTTTGTGTGTATGCGTGCGTGCGTGTTCCACCTCAGTGATTGGCTAGCAGAAGCAAAGTGTTGCTGTTTGAAACTGTTTTGAATCTAAGCTTGAACAGACAGACAAACAGACCATAATGCCTCCTGATATTGTGTTGGATTTCAATTGGGTCAAAATAAAAAGCAACAAAAGTTTTTGCACCAATTCTATCCCATGTATTCGAAAGGCATGATCTCAGATTCGCACCATGAATGTCGCTGTTCTTGGCAATTCAGCCATTTAAATGGGACTGAACGGCACATCCGGGACTCGTGACCCCAGATGTTCTTGCGCAGGAGATCTGGCACTTCAAAATAAGGGTTTCGACTGTGAAATCCGTGGCATAGACACTTATATGCAATCCTTGTGTTTGGCACGGAGACGGTTAATACTCCAGTATAACTATCATAGATTCAGCAAAAAACACCCATGCCTTTTTATCTGGTGACTGATAGAGTCCTCTGAATACTTAAGGGGGGTGTTTTTGATGAGTCTATCATGGTTGGGTTTGTATATAAGAAGGGGGCAGGGCAGCTAATATGATTATCAAATATCTAAAAATCTAAATGGAGCAATAACCAAAAATGTTTTGTTCTTTGGAAGTGAAATATCCCTTTAACTCGAGTAAAAAAAAGTATGGGAGTCCGTCTTCGATAACTGGTTATTTCCTAACCACAATGTTGTTGTAATGATGTCTTTGGTTGTTTTGTTAAATAACTGAAATGTCTCTGTGGTGAGTGCTGGTTTCAGCTGATTGGCAGCCATTCTCTCCATTGTTTTAACAATGATAGCTATCAACAGCGAGCACATTTGCACTAAACACTCGTACTTGTTGGCCATGTTGGCCAGTTTACATTGTTGTACTTGATTTTATCGTAAAAGCACCTGTGTCATGTTGCTGCTGTTTAGAAAGGGGGTCCTCGGGTTCAGGGGCCTGTCAGTCAGTGATGACACACAACTCTAAATGACATCCCCTCTCCGTTTCCCAGAATCCCCTCGCCTGTCCACGGCCTCCACCGGCAGCAGTGAGCGCGCTCCGTCGGCCACACCCCCCCGCCCCGTGAGCCTGATCTCCACCCTGTCCTCGAGCTCCAACTCCTCTTCCCGGGATGACAGCCTAGCCCCGCCCACCTCCTTGTCCCACGTGGACTTGGAGCTCCGCCCTCCGGAGGGACACGCCCACACAGGTCAGACCACAACAAAATAAGGGGGGGCAATTCACTTTCCTCATTATACGATACAATACCGATATTTAGGGTTTTGAATGATTCTATGCTGTGATTCGATAGACAGTTTATATCGCATTTTTTGCCACAAATGATTGTGCTTTTATTATACTAGAACATTTTAAAGGGGAATTCCGACCATATTCAAGATTTTTATATGAGCGTACAAATGGAACCAAAGGAACTCTAGCCCTAACATCTATCATTATGAAAGTATTTGAGCGGCTGGTATGTAAACGCCTGGCAAGCATAGCGCTTAGACCCAAACCAATTTGCTTACAGAGCAAATAGAACTGCGGATGATGCAGTGTCTCTCTGTTTACATTCGATTACTCAACATCCAAAATCTACCTATGCCTGTTGACTTCATCTCCGCCTTCGACACGATTGTGCCAGCGAATCTGATTTTAACCCTACAGGAGCTGGGTGTTAGTACACCATTGTGCAAACGGATATTTGATTTTCTATCAAATAGGAAACGGGTTGTCTTGTCTCTTTGCCTAGGCTCCTTAAAGGGGAATTCCACCAATTTTCAACGTTTTTTTCTGAGAGCGTAGGGTATACTAATGAAATATTAGAATGTTGAAAATGGGTGGACTTCCCCTTTAACACTGGGCCCCCCTAGTGTTACGGAGCCTAGGCACCCACACTCCTATGATCATATACACTCAGAGAGTGGGCTGTGTCTATGGGTTTGGACAAGGCTAGTTTTAATGTGTAATGTCTATGTTGTGGCTGAAAATGATCCCCAATAGATCACTCATGCCGGCAGGCTAAGCCTGGGAGTTAAACAAACTGTATGACGCGCAACACAATAGACTAAAACACCAATGATAAAAACGATTCAAACAAGGAAATAAGTTCATGCTGTTTATGTAGTCAGTGCACCAAATATTACAATACTTCAATTCAATAAATACGATCGTAATAAATATGTGCAAAATCTACAAACAGTGAGGAATACTATATGAATCAGATTATCAAAGTGCAAGTGCTAAAGTGCGTACGGTCAACAAATTATGTAGCCTCCCAGCTCACCCTGCCTCCAGGAATCCAAAGCCATCCATGGAGTGAGCTGAGAAAGACCGGCACTTTGTAGCCTACGGTGGCCACCCACACAGGCGCTTCGACCAATGAACGAAGCCCTGATGCGGTGCGCACCTCACCAACCCAGTGAATATACATATATCTATATAGAACGTCATTTTGGCTCCTACAGTCTATTATATTGACATTGGAATGAATGAGCCCCCGGCTGGAAAGTGTCCAACCCATGGTTTCACTGACCTACAGGTGAGACTGACTCTGGCCCGGGGGGAGGAGGAGGAGGAGGAGGAGGAGGGTGGGTCCACCAGAGGACCAATCAGAAGCCGGTTCCCACGGCGACCGGCATCGGCGGCAACATGTCGCCCAGCCCTCAGCTGACCTACCTGGACCGCGTGGTCATGGAGATCATAGAGACGGAGCGCATGTACGTCAGAGACCTGAGGATGATCGTAGAGGTACGACGCCGCGGTCTAACTCGGCCACTCTCGACTTTCATTTTTTCCCCAAAATGAATGAACACACACAGTCATACAGGCCTAACAATGACTAGTGTAACAAATAGAGTCCACTAGCCATACCCATATGGTTCAGGGCTGTCTCATCCCCCCTATAGTTGAGTACTTAATACCAAGTGTAAAGGTGGTCTATAATTAGCCTCACTGGTTAAGGTTAGAGACACAACAGATTATGTGATTACACAACAACAGCTCCACTGGAAACTACTGTACTACACTTTAGTATTGTTGCCATAGTCCCCATTATATATCCCCTTTCCAGACCGGTTTAATAAGAAACTATGTTTGTAAAAGAAAAAAAAAATAGAACATTGCTGCGCGCACGCGCACACACACACACCACACACACACACACACACACACACACACACACACACACACACACACACACACACACACACACACACACACACACACACACACACACACACACACACACTACACACAACACTACACTATGGATTACATTGGCCAAGTTGTCAAATTATATTAAGAAAGTAAGAAAATACCACAATGAAGAGACACTCTGTTTGCATAAGTGAAAGGTGTGCAATTATTTCTGACTGTAATCAAAGCCACCTGTGATTGTGGAGTATGATTCAAGAATGGGATGGAAACAGGCCCTTAAAGTGGAAGTGAATTAAGTGATTTCACTTAATTCAAGTATTGTTATTTTTGTCTTCTTTTTTCGAGTGGGGTTGGGTCTTGGTGCATGTGTTGTTGGCATTTTGTACTTACCCTCACTGTAGAGCGTGTGCATGTGTACATCATGCTACGTGGGGGACCGGAGGGTTAGCCAAATAACTCAGATCACTTACTATACCTTTAATTTATATTGCCTTTTAATTGATGTGATAGTCGACACAATAAGTAGAAGCAATGTTTATTCTGTGCTGTGTGTGAGTGTGAGTGTGTGCGTGTGCGTATGCGTGTGCGTGTGCGTGTGCGTGAGAGAGGCTAGAGTGTCTGCAACTCCTCACTGCTTTTACAACATAACCTGTTGACACTTGTTACGTGACGCAAGAGAGCGTGTGTGTGTGTGTGTGTGTGTGTGTGTGTGTGTGTGTGTGTGTGTGTGTGTGTGTGTGTGTGTGTGTGTGTGTGTGTGTGTGTGTGTGTGTGTGTGTGTGTGTGTGTGTGTGTGTGTGTGTGTGTGTGTGTGCAAATGTGTTCAAAAGGGTAGTGGGGAATGTACACGAAATAAAAATAATGTGTTTTATGGCAAAACTAAAATAATAAAATAAAAATAGATTAGGTTGCTTCAGAAAGATGGATGTTTGAGGGTTTGGAGGTTTAGAGGTTGGAGTTAAACATGATTAATGCTCCAGGTGCGTGCCGGTACCGTGCACTTGAAGGATGGCACATCTCCAACACTGTGAAAATACCTGTGTGTTGTCTTTACAAGTATAGTCGTGTGTGTGCGCATGCTTGTGAAGGATGAGAAGTATGTTGGCTCAGTGAGCATCTAATATCTGCTGATGTATTCTTTTGTGTAGTAAAGTGTAGTTATTGGTTCAGTAAACCAGTGTTGTTATTGTCGACTGAGACAAAAGACTAAGTTGACTAAGGTTTTTGATATTTAGTCAACTGAGACTAGAGTAAATAAAAACAGTCGGAATAAATGAGACTGAAAGACTAAATGTGTTTTCAAAAGGCTAAGACTAAATCATAAACTAAGACTAATGAACATGGGTATTTTTAGAGTAGACAATAACTTGACTTCACAGTAAAGTGTCCTGTGAATGTCCTACCTGCAGTATGCAGTACCAATGTTGGTACCAATACCAACTTTATTATTTCAGTCATTTCATACTAAGAAATAAAACAATAAGACATTTTGTATTACAGCTATAAATCTGTATTGAATATACTGTATAAACCTGTATTTGTCTAATACTAAAAGACGTGCAGACACTAAGACTAGACTAACAAATCATTTTTGATATTTCATCAGGTAAGACTAGACTAACAGAAATTAATTTCAGAACACTAAGTGGGACTAAAAGAGTAAAATATTCTCAATAAAACAACACTACAGTAAACAGCTACAGTAGTGTCTGTTTTCTGTTGTTGTGTAAAGTATGGATATTAGTTCAGTAAACAACTACAGTAGTGTCAGGTATAGTTGTCTGTGTAAAGTATGTGGGTATTGTTTTCCGTAAATGCCTGCAGTAGTCTTTGGTATAGTATGTTGTATTTAAAGTATGGAAGTATGGATATTGGTTAAGTAAACCGCTATGAATATGAAAAGCAGCTCTGCCTCCCCCTAGTGGTGCAATGAGACTACAGATAGTAAATGCCAGTGCACACATCTCCTGAGCTGTTTCAAAAAGCAGTGAGCACACACATGAGTGAGACATTATCTTTGTTTGTACAGAGTGTCAGACTGTGCATGAAAGTACATGCAGCCAGCCTGCGTGTCTGTTCTAACATGTAGGAGACGCATCAACAAACAGAACACATGTATTCCGAGCAGGGTAGCCAAAGTACACACTCCCTTATACTAGATCATAACCAAATTTCTTTCTAAAGTTACTCCTTAAACCAGATAATACTGTATTTTCTTAAAACAGATCATACTGACTACATCAAGTAAACACTTCCCTTATAGCAGATCATAAGGAATACATAAAGCACACACTTCCTTAGACCAGATAATACTGAATACATAACATGCATGACATAGAATAGAAGCTACCGCAGTCGACATAGAATAGAAGCTACCGCAATCGACATAGAATAGAAGCTACCGCAATCGACATAGAATAGAAGCTACCGCAGTCGACATAGAATAGAAGCTACTGCAGTCGACATGTAATGAAAGCTACTGCAATTGTACAATAGAAATATATGATGTCTGTCTGTCTCTCAGGACTACCTGTCTCACATCATCGACCAGTCTGAGCTGACGTTCCGACCGGAGCAGGTGTGTTCTCTGTTTGGGAACATCGAGGACATCTATGAGTTCAACAGGTGAATAAAACGGATGACATTGTGATGTTAGTTATTATTACCATCCTATTCTGTACATTATTCGTCTATAATATGCCTTGTAAGCTTGTAGTTTGTCTAATTTTCAGCAAATTCAATAGGGCTTATGATAATTAATCACTGGAGTCATCATGGGTGTTTTCCCATTAACCAGTTTTTCCTCGGTTAAGTGTAACTAAACTAAAGAGTTTAGAGGTTGCAACTAGTTGCTCACTAGTCCATTAGAGAATGACAGGTGATCAGAAATAACAATTCTCCGCAGATGTTTCGCACACATCCCTTTGCCAGGTATTCATTGCGTCATTCTCCCTTTAATGTCCTGCGTTCATCAGTGAAACCCTTATTTTGACGGTTCCACTGGACCGGATGCAGGGAAATGATTTGTCACGGAATGGGGACACCATGATTGAAGGGGAAGTGTGTGTGTGTGTGTGTGTGTGTGTGTGTGTGTGTGTGTGTGTGTGTGTGTGTGTGTGTGTGTGCGTGTGCGTGTGCGTGTGCGTGCGTCTCTACAGCTCACAGGCGGTAAGTGTGATGTGTGACTCACTGTGTGTGTGTTGCTGTGCACACTTTGCATGGAAGCTCGCACGGACTTTGTGTGTGTATGTGTGTTGCTGTGGGCACCTTGCCATGAGGTCTGTTTTTTGAGCTCACGTTAAAGGAGATTTTCTTTATTTCCAGTTGATTTTTATTTGCAAAGGTGGTCCAGTTGTCATTTTGGGGAAAAAGCTCCTTATTGTCCGTTTCCTCTCCCCCACCATAAGCTTAGAATGGGCCAATGGGATGTTGTTCAAATACACTATTTCCAACTCTCCAAAATATTTTTTTTGCTATATTATTTTTCCACCTGCTATCCTACTATTCTAAATGATTGGTATCACAAAGACTGGTGCTTGACAACGCCAAACCCATAAGCTGCTGTTATTGAGAGAGCTTTCACACTGAATAATGAAGTGAAACAATATGATAATTCAGATTGAATGTCAGGCGTTCACTGTATCGTATGTCTACTACACCAGGACCTTACACTATTTTAATTTTCACCCCATTTTCAAGATTTTTTTCTGAGGGGTCCCTTTGGTTCCATTTGTACGCCCTCAGAAAGAAGGTCCTAAAAGAACAATCATTAACAAACACAACTTGATGATGTTGTCAAGTTGTGTTTCACCCCATTTTAAAGCAATTTTAAACAATATAGATAAACAAAAGTTCAATCATACACATCAATGCACCCTAATAATGCCAGTCAGTCTTTCCGACATGAACAAATTAATGAATAGGCCTACATAAAAAAAACGATTTTGGACCTGGCGATTCGATATTGATATCATGGCATTAAGAATTGCAATATATTGGCATATTGATTTTTTTGCCCACCTCTAATCTTAATGCTTTATCAACATGCTGTATCTTATGCCTTGCCTCTGATTGGCTGTGTTGCAGTGAGCTGCTCCAGTCATTGGATCTGTGTGACAACGACCCGGTGGCCGTGGCCCGCTGTTTCGTCATGAAGGTCAGAGCAGGAGAACGACCATCGTTCTATATTCACTTGTCCATGTGTTCTGTAGACCATCAGACTGACATTATTCAGTGTTTGTTTTCTGTTGCATCTTCTCATTTCGTTTTGTATTCTTTTCGTTATAGCATTTAATCAGATATTTGTCCAATCTGGGAACTAAATCGTTATCAACAAATGCCTTCACCAATGTGTTTCTAATGGTGTCTAATAACCCTTGTACTAAAATGATGAAATTCAACTCCTGTGGGAACCGGTTTCCTCACCAGCGGAGCTTTTGACTGATTATATACAGAGTGCATCCTTGCCAAGTATGCCTTAACGTCTTTTTAGAGCACCTTTTAGAGCACCTTATGTTAACAAAACACATTGGTGAAGGCATTAGTTCACAGATCTGTGGTCCTCAATATCATCTGTCCAAGGCCACGGACCCCGGGAAATGCGTAGTTCAAGGGACTGTCACTGTGACAGTATTCAATGATTTGCAAGCCCATAGTGTGTCACTGTCACTGAGTGGCGTGCTATGAGCTTGTAGATATGCTATTTTTCAGTGGCTAAAGCTAATACTAGTGCTTTCAATAGGTATTGCTAGTTAATGTTTAACACACCAAAAGACTTTCCTATGCAGAATCGATTAAAAAGAGAGAAATGCACTGGGATGTAGTCTACATTATGTATTCTGACCGCTTCTGTCTCTGGCTGCAGACGGAGGACTTTGACATCTACACGCAGTACTGCACCAACTACCCCAAGTAAGTTCTGCCGAGGTGTTGTCACCACTCTGTGTGTTTGTGTCACCTGAAATGCTGGCAATGTAGAAGTACTCGGTTACAAGCAAATATTTCACTGTTAACTCCTTCTGTGCCCTTTGGTGGCCTCTGGTGGCTACTGTGCTATACTGCCGCCGATTCACCACCGTTATTTTTAAGCGAGAGGTCAGGCTGATTTTGAGATTTTGATGTGGGTTTTCTTTGCCTGTGAAGTTCTGAGAAAATTCCCGTCATGACTTTTCCTAAATATGAACTGCAAGTCATCTCTGTTTTCTTTAGTCTCTAGTTGTGTAGACTTGGGCTAACTCAGATGATGAACATTTTGAATACTCTTTCAGAGCGTATATTTTTGATGAATATTTTGAATACTCTTTGAGAGCGTTACATCAAAAGTCAAAAGTTACAACCAACTTAGCACCATTTAGCTGAGGACCACCTGGAACTCTCTCAAGGACCACTGGTGGTCCCCAGACCACTGGTTGAAAACCCCTGATATTACCTTTCATTGGGTGGGCAGGATGCACGTTTGGGTGGGCCCTGTCCACCTCTGCCCCCCTCTAGATAATGTAAGTAAGTAGCCTTGCTAGGCCATGATGTAAGGAGGCTGAGCCATTGAGGCCCACATAGGTCAGGAGCCTGTCTCCTGTTTCTGTAGCGTGAGGCAGCTTGATGTACAAGTACACCCCCTGGACATGACGCTAGTATATCACAGGGACTTAACCCCAATCCAGCCCTCGATGCCGAGTGCCAGTGCCCATTTTTAGCGTCTTTGGTATGACCCAGCCAGGAATCGAACCCCGACCTCCCAGTCTCAGGACGGACACTCTAACCACCTGTGTTGTCTTCTTGTGTAGTTCTGTGGCTGCACTGACGGAATGCATGAGGAACAAGACTCTGGCCAAGTTCTTCCGGGAGCGCCAGGCCACGCTGAAACGCTCTCTGCCCCTGGGATCCTACCTCCTGAAACCTGTCCAGAGGATACTCAAGTACCACTTACTGCTGCAGGTAATGTGTACACATGGTAATACCTTTTGAAATCAGTCCAAAGCATACTCAAGTAGCCTACCTTCAGTGTTGTGAATAACGCCCTTACAAGTAACGCCCTTACAGTAAGGGATTACTTTTTTCAGTAACTTCTAACGTAACTCCTTACATTTCTCAAATTCATAACGGCATTATGATTAGTGTACCATCGTTACTATCATTACTCCGGCGGCGGCGGCAGGACTCGCTGCACTGTGTGCTGTCTGTCTTCTTCAGCTCGCTTCTTCACAGTCTAACATAGAGTATATTGAATAGAGAAGGCACCGAAGGAAAGTTCCCCTCTCGTCCACTTGCATTGTTTCCTCCGGATGCCTGATCTAGTTTTAATATATCTATGTGTGTAACGTGACAAGTATAAGCCAATCAGAGCCAGTCTTATTCGTCGAGCAGAGCAGATCTAGTAGAACAGCTGCGACATTGAGGGGGCAGAAAAAATGCTTATGATCCTATAGACTTAAATGCATCCGGTAACCTCGGTTGTCCCAATTCAATAGAAGTGTATATAGATGAGCCGCCATTGAAGTGGCCCCATGAAGTGAACAGAGTTTTCGCGTAACTAAAGGCTCTGGCCTCTAGCACATAAACACAACCAGCTGTGTTGTTGTTGCTGCGCACACACTAGCATTTGAGCTGCGGTAAAATACGCTCTCAGACGCAATGATACGAGGACGACAGCGTGACTGGAGCCTTTGCAGCGTGGAAATATAAACACTATTTTACATTCTTGCTGGTAAAGCAGGGGTTTTCAACAGGTGGTCCGAGGAGGATTCCAGGTGGTCCTCACACTAAATGATGGAAAGTTGGTTAACCAGATGCAATACTTTGAGAGTGTAAACATGAAACCAAATGGACCCTTGCGGGTCCATTTGGTTTCCATTTCTAGTAAACACAGAATGGGGAGATCTTTATCTTGTCCACGCAACATCTCTAAGGCATATTAATGTCAGTAAAATGTTGAAAATGGGAAGAATTTCACTTTAAACTTGTAAGCACGAATACTACAGAAAAACACCCCTTTTTTGTATGTTTTTTTTTTTTTTAAAGTAAAGTAAAGTAAAGTAACGCCCTTACTTTCATAATTTAGTAAGGAATAAAGTAACTAGTTACTTTTTCAGGGAAGTAACTATAACTATAATTCCCTTACTTTTTAAAAGTAACTTCCCCAACACTGCCTACCTTCTACTGAAAGGTAATGTATACTAGAGGTCTTCACGGGTCTCAAAAATGCCATCCGAAATCCTAAATAAATCTGTGCAATATCACAGATTCCGAACTGTTCCGTTTATATTTTCAAATAAATAAATTGGATCCGAGTCGATCCGTGGCATGGTTTTCCGGTTCCGAACTGCCAAATTGCTTCGCCGAGCCCGACCGAAGTCGGATTATTTTTGACCGTCCGACAGACCCGACCCTTTAAAAGTGAATATGAAACGATCTATGCTTGTTGAAATCATAAGTTACCATAATAGTCTAGAAATCCTTTGCATGCAATGCGGCGCATGCTATCAAAATGAATCAAATACTGTAGTTGTTTTTTTTAGACCGTAATTAGGCCTACAAGGGGCGACTACGTTGTGTTGTTTGAAAACAATCAGATATATATATTGAACTTTCATACAACTGTTAATAAAGTCATGCTTTTTGTGCGTCTATAAATATCTTGATGAAATGAACAAGCCTGTTGTAGGCTAAATAACTAAGCTTTATTCATTACCAGAGCCCACTATTTATTCAGCATTTGAGTCGCAGATGCTGATTCTCATAATATAACGTAAATGTAAACTTATACCACAAAAAGTATAGCATATTCAATTAATGTAGCATACATGTTTTTGTACGTCTATAAATGTCTCGATGAATTGAACAAACATGTCATTGTAATTTGTAAACAAGTGCTTTATTTATTAAGACCCGTAGTCAGCAGCATGAGCCACGGACAATCATTATTTTTGATTAGGCCTAATATTAGCCCCTTGCAAAAAAAGGTGAGATAGCATGCAAACATTGAACAAAATAGCAATTATTCTATATTTTCTATAGAGGTATTATTGGAGATATTTAGCTGTTAAGGGCGTAGGCCTAAATTAAAAACAAATGTTCCCGCGGGGACCACCGGTGGGCCCTCAGGCGGTCTGGCCCGCATTAGGCAAACGGCCTAAAAAAAAAAAAAAAAGTTCAATATAACGAATATTAGGCCTACTCACCCCCTATCTGAACAATTCAACACGATGCAGAGGCTGCAGGATAACACTGTGAATGTAGCCTGTCTATTTTAGCAAGCATTTCACATGTTACTGTTAAGGAACAGTATGGAATCAACGCTAGTTGTGCTTAAAGTGGTTCTGCGATTTTCGAGAGTGCGGCCTGCTGTACTAAAGGCAGACTCGCAGCTAACACTAGATGCTGGCACTCACAGATATTTCCTAGGCTTATGTTTGGAAACAGCTTTTCGTTTTGTCGCCAAAAGTCCAGAATGTCTCCTTCATTTGACAGTATGCCTTTATGCTTTACATAGCGGTCGATCTCGTCTTGCACCATTTCCACAGAATCCACACTGCCAGCATCTTCTTCAGCGAGAGCGAGCCTGATGCTGCTGCTGCTGCTGGCGATGTTGCCGCCGCCGCCGGTCCTGATGCAGGTTGTTCAGCCATTTGGATCTCGTCGTCGGATGGTTGATAGAATATTTTATTATCATTAAAAAGGCAAAAAAAAAAAAAAAACGTAGAGAAGGAATACGTCTCACTGTAGTCTCGGGTCTTGTCGGATTTTCTCGGGTATTGCACATAATGATTGACAGGTCGGACTTCCGACGGGGATACGTCCGATTCCGAACCTGTACGAGTGACTGTGATAAAACACACCGCCGGAACCGACCGGAACCGTCGGGTCTCGGACGGACTCGTGTTTTTTCGGGTTCGGACCCCCCCTGAAGACCTCTAATGTATACACATAGTAATACAATGCCATGGCAACGGTGAATATGAAGTCACGCAAACGGTAAGGGTGACACACAAACAAAACTTGCAAGCCAAACCTTGGGATGTGTTGGCATGCATCCAAAAATCATGAATTAGTAGCAATGTTCGAGTAAAATGTAAAAAAAAAAAAGTTAAAAAACTGCAGTAGGTGTAAAGCAGGTGTGTGTGTGTGTGTGTGTGTGTGTGTGTGTGTGTGTGTGTGTGTGTGTGTGTGTGTGTGTGTGTGTGTGTGTGTGTGTGTGTGTGTGTGTGTGTGTGTGTGTGTGTGTGTGTGTGTGTGTGTGTGTGTGTGCGTGTGTGTGTGCGTGTGTGTATGCGTGTGCGTGTGCGTGTGCGTGTGCGCGCGTGTGTGCGTGCGTGCAGGAGATAGCAAAGCACTTTGACCCGGAGGAGGAGGAAGGTTATGAGGTGGTCCAGGAGGCCATCTTCACCATGACGGGTGTGGCCTGGTACATCAATGACATGAAGAGGAAGCACGAGCACTCTGTCAGACTGCAGGTATGTGCACACACACACACACACACACACACACACACACACACACACACACACACACACACACACACACACACACACACACATCACACATTGTATTATGTGTGACTGTGTGTCACACATTATACATAATACACACATTATGTGTGTCACACATAATGTATTTTGGGCGGGAACGCGTTTTGGTGTTCTTAGCATTACTCAGCAATGCATTATTAGTATTACTTAGTATTATTAGTATTATATGGCATTATTAGCATTTTCACAATACTTAGCATTGCTTAGCATTATTAGCCAAGCAGTATTGTGGACAAAAGCAAAATAAATCTTGAATTTTGGGGTCTGTGGGGCTAAGGGGCTCCATTTTCGTTACTTGCTAAACCCCTTATCCCAAACCCATTATCCCTTTTTTACGATCTTTAAAAACTTTTGGGAATAGTTCAATGTGCCAATCTATTGACACGTTGTGAGCTGCAAAAAACTCTGAACTAACCCAGTCTTGTAATCTTATCTTATCAACCTTGTTTTTAGAACATATTTCTTATTACAAGAATTCTTACCAAGTACAATTCACTTACCCCACGGACAGATTATTTTGCTTGTTTCTAGTACTTTTACACTCAAATATATATATATATTTTTCTTATATTTTGACAGCCTTTTTTGCAGTGTAGACTGGCCATTTGAACTATTGATAAATGTCTTTTTAGTTTAAAAAGGCAAAGAAGTTAAGGGATAAGGGGTTTAGCGGCGACGGAATCTAGGCCAAGGTGTGCTCAAATGGTGGTCCGTGGCTCAAATGCTGAATAAATAGTGGTCCCTGGGATAAAAAAGGTTGAAATACCCCCCTGTTTGAAAGGAGTGTTTGCTGTGCTTGTGCCCCAGGAGGTGCAGTCTCTGCTGCTGAACTGGAAGGGCTCTGACCTGACCACGTACGGAGAGCTGGTGCTGGAGGGCACCTTCAAGGTGACCCGCGCCAAGAACGAGCGCACCCTCTTCCTGTTCGAGCGCATGCTGCTGATCGCCAAGCGCCGCCAGGACCACTATGTCTACAAGTCCCACATCACGGTGCGTCCCTGAACCGCCCGGTATATCCATACTCCCGCCAGGGGCGGATCTAGGCATAAATGCCCAGTCTGTTCCATAGTTCCATAGTGCTTCCATCATATTGGAGTGGTGTCGTAACTCCCTGTTACTTAACAACATTACATCATGAACAACATTAAAAGGTCATGCTGTTATTGCTGTACAAAACAAAAAACTTGCCTCATCATATCCTCTCATATATTGATTTACTCATTTATTTATCATATTAATGAAGGGATCAAGACAGAAATGAGTATCATATTCATTGAGAATATCATATTCATTGAGTGTCAGGATGCATGTGTGCACATGCATGTATGCACATGCATGTATGCACGTGCACACACGACCATACGTGTTTGTGTGTGTGTGACGTGTTCCATAGACAAAGCATTTCCGCCATGTTGGGGTGATGCACTGCTAAAATCTAAACTAAAAAAGACCCTGCAGGGAAGTGTTCTCAATGTAAAACATCTAAAACCACACATAAAGACCCCCAGGAAAGTCTGAATATCATATACTTTATTTTTTATTTTATTTTATTTTTTGCAGAAAATGGCAAAGTGTCCCTTTAAGCCACAAGAGGTGTCAGGTTACTGTGTATTTTATGATGTCATAGTGAGACACAAGATATCAGCAGTGTCTCCAACCCTTTCAGCCAAAACGGTTTCAAACATATTATACAGTAATACTAACCTCAGAAAACTATTAAATGCACAAACATAGCTACGCTTTGCACCCACCAGAGGGCGCCAGACTGCCTTCTTTTCACTGGCCTGGACAGGAGAGGAGAGGAGGTGCTTGATGTCTTCAGGCCAGTCATATGAGTGCTGTGGGATCAGCTGGAATGATATAACCCTAACGTAATAGACCTGTATGGGTCCATTTGGTGCGATTTTATGTCTCAAAAGTAAAAATGAACTGTTTCCCTGTGAATATTCATTGTGTGTGTATGTGTTTGTTTCAGTGTTCCACTTTGATGTTGATAGAGAGCTCTAAGGACTCACTGTGCTTCAGCGTCACCCACTACAAACACCCCAAACAACCCACTACCGTACAGGTAACACACACACACACACACACACACACACACACACACACACACACACACACACACACACACACACACACACACACACACACACACACACATGCGCGCGCATGTGCATCAAAGCACATTTCAGAATGAAGGCCAACGTGTGTCTCTGTTGTGATCGGAATGTGGGTATAACAGTGGTTTTAAACCTTGTCATACCAGGGCCCAATATATATTCTGCAATTTAGCCACGGACCATCATTTGATGTTAATTTAGTCTCTTGGACCCAAAAGCAAGGATTTTCAAGTTTATGTTCACAATTTAGAGTAGATAACTGGCAAAACATTGCTCCAAATAACAATTTTTAATCGTGTAGATTCTTGATGGTCAAGTAATTTCAGAAGTTTAAATATAATTCAACTCTTAATTTACCTCACGCAAAATGATTTTACACTCAAGAGTTACAGAGCTATAAGGGTCCATTTGGTTACCAACTGTCCATCATTTAGCTGGGGACCACCTGGAATCCTCTCAGGGACCACTGGTGGTCCCCGGACCACTTCTGAAAACCCCTGGTGTATAATGATGTGTGTGCGTGTGTCTCGTGCAGGCGAGGACCGCGGAGGAGAAGAAGCTCTGGACTCATCACATCAAACGACTCATTTTGGAAAACCACCACGCCATCATACCTCAGAAGGTACTGTGTAGCAGTGCACCTATCAATAATACACCAGTTACTTACCACAACGTTATACCTTAGAAGGTGCTGTAGTAGTGCACACACACACACACACACACACACACACACACACACACACACACACACACACACACACACACACACACACACACACACACGTGAATAATATGGTACATGCACCATGAAATTAGATCAGTTTTGCAAGGGATAATATATTTATACATGATATATAGAGGGTATATGTGTGGCATATAGAGGTGTATACACATGTAGTTGTTGAGGATGATAAAAAATAGTAATAATGAATAATAAATTATACCGATTTTAAATAAACTCCTATTTGTGTTTTGTTTCAGGCAAAGGAGGCCATCTTAGAAATGGACTCAGTGTGTAAGTATTGATATGTCATCATAAATAAGTAGCATGAATAAGACATGACTATGGTGGTGGTGATGATGTTGGTGTGGATTTTGTTGCTTGTTGCCTGCCTTAAATACCATGTGATACAAGCACAGATGTAGTTTAACTAAATAAATAAATATAAAGGAAATGAGCCAAGAAGCGGCTCTCGTTCAAGGCACACATCCCAGCCACCACTCCATCCTGCAGGTCAGCCCAGCTCCTTATCCAGACATCAGCCATGTCAAAAGTGCACTACTGAAACTCCCTCCTCACTGGCCTACTGGCATGTGCAAAACCTAAAGGAAGACTTCATCACTTGTCTTCATGTAAAAGGTCCTCACAAATGTACATTATAAGGTCCTCACAAATGTACATGATAAAAGAGCACTATTTTGTTCCACTCAGTCTGTGTCTCACAGGAGGACGGTTCAGACACCCGTCTTTCATGGACATCATCACTTTTTTTAATTTTTTGTTTCCAATACCTTAAAAAAGCAGCCTTGTTATGAGACACAGACCGAGTAGAACGCCGTGGTGCACTTGAACCAGCCCTAAATGCTCACATCTCCTCCCTTCTCTGCTCCCTCCACTGGCTCCCAGTCACTGCCCGCACAGAGTACAAAACACTGATGCTGGCCTACAAAGCAACCAAAGGTACAGTAGGGCCACTGCCATGTGGCCATTGCCCTGGTCAAACCCTACTACAACCCCCTGAAAATGGTATGGGTGCGGCTTCATCGCCCCTGATGCCTTTTCAGATGTTTTGTTCCCTTCTGCATCCCACACCCTGTGTGTGCAGTTAGAACTGCAGACTCACTCCCATTCATCCTGGCATCATCTTCAGACTCCACCTTGCCCCATAGCACTTGCCGTAGCACTTAGCCATAGCCTTCCAGGCTAATGCAGAGGCTAAAATGTGATTTAGATGCCAAGTCATTGTTGATATCCCATCCTGTGTATCTTTTTTTTATATATTTTATATTTATATTTATATATATATATATTTTTACCTATATTGAGTGGGAATGCCTTTTGGTGTTCTAAGTACAGTACAGAGAGGGTTAAATCGTCCTGAAATAAAGGTTATGAAATACATGTATTTCTTTCTTCTTTATTTGTGTTCCTGGTGGCTCAGATCGCTCCAGGTATCGCTACAGTCCTGACCGGCTGAAGAAGACTCTCTCCTGTCCGCTAGACGACGGCCTGCGAGAACGCCCGCGCTCAGGTACCAACACCTGGCCTATCGCAAAAAAATCTAAAATGATGTTTGCTAAAGTACCCAGAATATCTTTGCCCTCCAAAATGTATCTATTTTGGTTATTGGATAAAAATTTGCCTCTATTACCTCTAGTTTGATGACCATTTATTTTATTGCCATTTTTTTGTGGGAGGGGGAGGGTAGTAATGCAAACAAAGATGTCACTATGATCATTTCTGATGTTATATTTGCAGTTGAAATACTCTTTGTACATGTAAACGTTGTTGCTTTCACAGAACCAAATGAACAGTCGGTGAAAAACAACAAAGGTAATAAACACTAATGTTTGTGGATTATGAATGATATGCTTCTATCTATGTGCATTTTAATGCTAACCCAGAGATGTACTATTATATGCATCAGAAATTATATATAGAAATTTAAATTATCATTATACTTGAACACATGATTCATGTCCATATTTGTATAACATCTATGTGGTTGTCTTTGCTAGAGATTCACTGTATTTACTGTTTATCCATAATACTAAATGTTTCCTTAAAGGAACACATACACACACACACTAACGCTGTTGAATTTTGAATCAGGTTGATCACAGCTTCAAAATTAATTTAATCATGATTAATCACCATTACAAAATATACTGTACAATATTTGGACATTTAAAAAAGAAAAATAATCTGTTTATTTTTAAAGTATGTATCAGTATAGGAGATCTACAATCCCTCAATGCTTGTAGATCGTGTGTGTGTGTGTGTGTGTGTGTGTGTGTGTGTGTGTGTGTGTGTGTGTGTGTGTGTGTGTGTGTGTGTGTGTGTGTGTGTGTGTGTGTGTGTGTGTGTGTGTGTGTGTGTGTGTGTGTGTGTGTGTGTGGACACACTGGGCTCACTGCTAAACATTGTTTATTTCTGTTTCCTCTGCAGCTGTCTTGAAGGTAAGTGTGTGTGTGTGTGTGTGTGTGTGTGTGTGTGTGTGTGTGTGTGTGCGTGTGCGTGTGTGCGCGCGTGTGCGTGTGTGCGCGCGTGTGCGCACGCAGATAACAGAGAAAGGTTGTAGATTCTCGCCCTGCATCACCCTGTCTAAACCAAACTCCTAATAATCATGCTGTCAAAGATATCTTAAAACAAAACATAGACCTATGTATATACAGAAAATAAGATGTATGATGCAATACAGTATGTACCTGAAGTCAAGTATTACTATTTGTGGAAGTGCTGCTGTGGTGGGATCTATGTATGCATACATGTATGAAAAACAAACACACACACACACACACACTTGTTTCACATTTGAAACGTTACAGTTTATAAATACTAGGCATTTAACAGACTCAATCCAGAGCGATTTAGACTAAGCAAATACAACATTACAATCAAATACATATAACTACTGTAGTTATCAATGCAGTATAAGCAAGCTCAAAACCTATGATATTTGTATGATTAAACTATTAGTATACTACTGTATATTAGTATGGAGAGCTGTGTTTGATGCTATAAAATGCTATCTAAGTTATATAAGTTTTGCCGTTGCATACTTACTGTAAGGTCATTGAGACTACCGGTAGTTTAGAGATCCAGTCGGCAGGGCCACAAATAAAGTAACTGTAGTAGTCTGCCTGGAGGAAGATATCTTTGCTGGCAGTTTTTTCCCCATTTCGTGAACACCCAACTTGATTATAATACAATGTCACACACAAGCATTGGTAGTTATTAGCATTGCATTGACACACTTCGGCTCAGAATGACCATTGCATTAACCATTTATTGCAAAGCTAATGCATGTTAGTGTGTGGCTCTGCTCATACCTTAGATCACATGTGCACCGAGAAACAGCTTTGATATAAAATCACATTTTACCTCTCATATTATCTGTGCACTGAAACACAGGTGTCATACTGTGTATGATCACTTTTGATGTCTCAGATTATCTGTCCACAAAGACACAGCTCTGGCATATGATAATTTTTTTACGTCTCATGTTATCTGTGCATCAAGACACAGCTCTGACATATGATCACATTTAGTTAAATCCGATAAAAAAGTGACACCGTGAGTGGCTTGTGTGCCCCCCACCAGCATGCAGACAGCGAGGGCGCTCTGCCGGGGGGTGACGGGGGGCGGGGCTCCGGCGTCGCGTCTCAGCAAAACCGATACCGTCACGACAACGACAAGGTCGCGCACAACTCGGACGACGAAGGCCGTCCCGACTCTCCGGAACACCTCAGCGACAACGAGGAGGAAGCCACGCGCACGGAGGAGGGACAGACGGAGGAGGAGGAGACCCGAGGGGACACTCCTCCTCCTCCGCCACCCGGCGACGACGGTGGCGGCGAGGAGGAGGACGTGGAGGAGGATGCTTTGTTGCTGGACGCATTGACGACACCGGGCGACGACGATGATGAACAGGTAGAGGAGGAGGAGGAGGAGGACTTTGCCACCTCGGTGTTGGCCGCCATCTCCTGTTGGCACTTCCGGGCTTTACTGTCCTCGCATGGTACATCATGGGACGACCGCCTGGTGAGGCCCTCTGCCCCACCCCCTTTCCTACCCGCCTTCCTTCCCGCTGTTGGTTTCGGTTGACTTTTGGCCATTTTCTTTTTTTCACTGAAAACCCCAGAACGCCCAGATATATTTTAGTCGGTAACATGGGGTCACCGCTTGAGAATTCAAGAGGGTGCCAGCTAATTTATGAACAAAATATTAAAATCATAATAAACATGTATACATTTTTGGGGATATCTAATAATGAATGTTGACGTTGACGTTCTAATGATAACAAAAATATATTTATTGCAGGCATTTTGCTTACTTTTATCAGGGTTAAAGCTTCTAAATCATTCAAAATCACAAGTAATTGTGATAATTCCAGCCTCTGTGGGAGTTATGAAGTAGTTACAACCTACGGAAGGCAAAACATGCAAAATGTAATTGCGCTTTACATAGTTATACATATTATGTATAACTTTAACTGTATAACTTGAGATTGAATCCATTTCAATCTTACGATATTTTATTGACTGCAACTACACATGCCACTAAAGCTTCTCAGTGAAAGAAAAATATGGATAGCAATGCTGTAGCATTGTAGCGACTGACGCGAAAATCACAATCCGTTGTCAAAATCAACACTTCTTGTCCATACCCTCCTTCCTTCCTTCCTTGTCTCCTTCCTGGCCATCTTCCCATCCTCAAGTCGCCATGGCTTACTACTACTACTACTCATCATCATCACAATCATCCTTGGTCATCATGGTCAGCAGCATCACGGCCATGGCTTGGTCAACGAACTGACTGCCGCTCGCTACTAAATGTCATGGGCATAACCCTCTTGCAAACACACATGCATGAAGCATGTCATCATGCACGGATAACTGTCTGTCTGTCTGTCTGTCTGTCTTGTATTTTTCCCTTCACGCATTAGGAAGGCAACATCAGTCACCTCAAACAGAGCTGTTTATATGGTTGAATATAATGTTTTATATCATGTTGAATCAAGAAAGTACTCTGAAGTGAATGTGTCTGTGCGCACGCGCACACACACACACACACACACACACACACACACACACACACACACACACACACACACACACACACACACACACACTCATACACTTGTTACTTAAATTCATCCCCCACACCTTAAGTGTTTTTTTGTTTGTTTTTTTTTCCTTTAAAAGCCTAGTCTTCTGTTGCAAGTTACAAATACAGTAAGTCTTGTGGCTCTGCGCATGGTTCTCCTAATAAAAGCTTTACTAAAGTTACACACATTGTAAGTGTTGTGACTCTGGTCTAACGAAGGCTTTAACTAATAAGCTGTTCATTTCATTTGAAAGTGCTGCTCCTGCACTTCTCACAACACATCAGTGGACCCTCAGATGTGTATTGTATTTGGCTCTTACACGGTGGAAATATATCTGAAAATCGCAAACTAGACCAACGGGGTCTAGAAAGAAAAGCTTGGGCTTTTCTTTCTCAAAAGTCTTTTTGACACCTCTAGGGGCCGCAGGAGGCATCCAAAGAAATAATATAAGCTTTGCCATTGGCTTTTGTCATTGGCCAAATAGTTCCGGCAGGACTATTAGTTAGGCAATCAGGAAGAGCCTTGCTGAGCTGTCTCTGATTAAGGAAAAAGGGAGGACTGGTGGAGTCAAATGTGGAGGTGGTGAAGGACTGTGATTTTTATAGGGCCACTGTGGCTCCTATGGTTGTCATAAATACTAGATATTTTAAGGAAGTGATCCAATAATGAATCGGTCAAAGATAAAGAAGAAATAAAGGGGGAAAATGCCATTAAAATTCGATTGTGATTTATTGCTTATATATACTTTAATACATAAGTCTCGTATTATGCTAAAGACAATGCTGTAACATTACAACTACCAATGTCCTCCTCGCCTGTGTGTGCGTGTGCGTGTGTGCAGGCTGAAGAATTAACCAATGACAGAACAGAAGGCTTACAAGATCACAGCCAGGTACAGTTGATTCAGTGCTCTCTCTGTCTCTCTCTCTCTCTTCAGTCTTAGCTCCAAATCTGCATTCCACTTTGTTTACAATGTTCAACATTGTCCATTGATGTTCATTGGTCTATAAAACTACATTTTTGCTGTGTGTGTGTGTGTGCGTGTGTGGGTGGGTGTGCCTGGCTGCGTGTCTGGGGGTGTGTGCGTGCATGTGCAGCCTTCTGCGGAGGACCCCGCTGATCCAACGGGGGGAATCGAACCGGCGGCCGTGCCTTCTGATCCCAGCATCACCCCCCCACTCACACTACATCCATCCACATCCCCCCGAAGAACAGCGCCCCCTGCAGGTGAGGCTTTGGATCAAAACTATGTCTGTCTTAAAGGTTCATGTTTTAGGTTGTTCTTAGAGAAAGTAAAAGATGAGTGTCATTTCTTTTCCCATTTGCTACTTTCTTTGATTTTAGGGGATTTGAGCTGGCGAGTTAATTCGAACATGGGGCTAATGCATGAATCCATTTTCACCTAAGAAGTCCCACTGACCGTTTTTGAGGTCTGTTAGATGTCTGGGGTGGTCTAAAAAAAGGGTAAAAATAGAAAGTCTAAAAAAGTTTCTTTTTTTTTGCTTAGGGCTAAGATTAGACGGTTGAAACCTCTAATCCATGTCTAGACTGCTAAAGAAAACATTTGTTTTTACCCAATTTTTAGATGGATTTCTGGATGTCTAAAAGTCGACTTTTTAGAAGACCTTTATAGAATCAGGTTCTCCATGAGAAATAATTCTACAAATGTGATTTAAATCCTGGCATTTTTCTGAAAAAAAAAAAACTCATGTTTCTGTGTACAATGGCGCCTCAATATTTCAGGTCAAGGACCCCCGATATCATCCGTATGTGGCTGCCAAAATACACCATCACATCCTAGAACAGGGGTTTTCAACCAGTGGTCCGGGGACCACCAGTGGTCCTTGAGAGGGTTCCAGGTGATCCCCAGCTAAGTTGGTTAACCAGATGAAAAGTTGAATAACCCTCTCGAGAGCGTAAAAATGAAACCAAATGGACCCGCGTTTACGCTCTCAAGAGTTAAAATGTTCATAATCTGAATTAGCCCACTTAATTAAGAAATCAAAATGATCATGTAAAAGAATGGTCATTTTGATTTACTGTATGTTTGCCTGTTTTGTTTGTGAAAATCCAGCCTGTAATTTTGGACAAAAGCAAAAGTCTTTAGTTTTGGGTCTGGGGGGTGAAAATCTCATCAAATGGTGATCCGTGGCTCAAATGCTGAATAAATAGTGGTCCCTGGTATCAAAAAGATTGAAAACCCCTGTCCTAGAACACCAAAATGGATTCATGCTAAATATGCAGTAATGCTAACGCGGACCACCACCACCCCCCCTCCCTCCCTCCCTCCCTCCCAGACAAGGTGTCGTCCCCGGGGACCCCCGAGTCGGACGGCAAGGCTCTGAGCAGCGCCGAGTCGGAGACGGAGGACGAGGAGGACGAGGACAAGAAGGACACGTCCATCCTGCCGTCGTCCGTTCTGGACCAGGCCGGAGCCATCGCCCTGCACTTCTCCACCTCCACCAGGAGGGGCAGCGTTCCGGCTGAGGGAGACGCCCCCTTCTCGGCCCGCTCCCTGGGCTGTCCCTCACCTCGCCTACCCCCCAGCCGCACCGCCAGCACCCTGAGTCTGGGGGCCCCGGAGCCCGCCGACAGGTGAGGCTGAAGTTAACCTGTTTTTGGAACGTGTTCTGGTGTTCTTAGCATTACTTAGCATTACGTAGCATTATTAGCATTTTCACAATACTTTAGCATTAGTGCTGCCGCGGTGCTGCCAAAGCACTAAACACGTTTATCGCCGAGATCGCCTTACTTTGAAGCTGCGTCGTCCGGAAATCGCCAATTCAGGAAGTAAAATTAAATGACAGCAACGCGGCTGTCATTTAATCCACCAAACGTGAGTCACAGCCACGAAATCCCGATCAGCCATCTTTGAGACAATTTTGCGGCTCTTTTCGGTACTGTTATGCTAACCACGAGACTTCAAATATTTTCCAATGAGATCCAAAGATGATAATCCAGGTGCAGAAGAGAGAAGATTCAGAGAAAAACGCTGGTAAAGATTGCAGTTATAACAAGAGTGAATGGATGGGACATTTTTCTTGGATCTTAAAGGGGCGTTTGGTAATTTGGGAAACCACACTGGGAGACAGGGAGGGACTCCTTATACTGTATGGTCAGCACACCCTATAGTAGGGAGGATTATCCCCAAAAAAGGGAGGGAAAGCGATATTTGAAATAAGTGAAATCACACTCGACGTACGTTACCCTCAGGTCGCAACGGCTGAACAGTTCCTCCTCGGATGCCCCGGAGAACGAGGGCGCGGCCGATCTGTCGCTGCTGTCTCCCCGAGAGGACAGCCTGTTTGACGGCGGCGGCGATATCCTACGGAGCGGGGCGCTCCGCAGGAGGAGGGACTCCACGCTGTCCAAGCAGGACCAGATGCTCATCGGCAAGATCAAGAGCTACTACGAGACGGCCGAGAGCCAGGACCCCGTGTTCAGCCTCCGCCGCCGTGAGAGCCTGAGCTACATCCCTGCCGGCCTGGTCCGCAGCTCCGTCACCAGGTACAGGTTGCCGGCGTGTGTACCATCACCGCCAATGAAACAACGACAAAAATAGAATTTTTCTCTCTGCATGTGACAAGTCAAACTATTGTTGGTGTATTTTTTTGATTCGCTCATAAGATACCCCTATGAGTGTATAAATGTCACTATAAAACTAAATGAAAACTATTCGGGAGCCTAAAATGTTAAAGGGGAATTCCACCCATTGTCGATATTTTTCTGAGAGCGTACAAATGTGAACCAAATGAACCCGTTAGGGTTCATTTGGTTCTCAGAAAAGAAGCGTCTAAAGAAATCCATTAACATGGTGAAATACAGTACATCTCGATGATGTCATCAAGATGTGTTTCACCATGTTAACAATTTTCTTCAGACCTCCATTGCTTGGAAACACAGAATGGGGGAACTTTTTTATCATCAGGTATATTAATGACATATTAGAATGTCGAAAATGAGTGGAGTTCCCATTTAATGTTGCTGCCAAAACCACCAGGTTCAACAGCATCCCCAGGGATCCCACTTCTGACATCGTCGCCGGCGAAGTGACGACGATGACAGCAGACAAGAGCCAGCCTCCTGGAACGGCCTGCGACGGCAACAACAACGCTCCCTGTACCCCTGTCCTCGTCCCCGAGGCGAGCCGTGCCACGTTTGCTCCAGAAGAGCGAGCTCCTGCTCGACAGGAGGTCCGGGAGAACAGATCCTCCTCCTCCACCGTTGAGGACGAGGATTTCAGACCCTCGTCAGAGATGATCAAGATCTGGCAGGCCATGGAGCGAGACGTCTGCAGGACCACGGTTGGAATCCTTTTTATTTTACATTGTTAGATTTGAACAAATCTAACAAATCTTAGATTTGAACAAATCTAACAATATGTCGCCTTTACAACAAGGTATGGCTTGTAGGAACTGGACATTCCTGGAATGAGTAACACTGCCAAATGTGTGGGCTGCACCCCCCCAAAAAATGTGGCAAAATGGCAAATTCAACCGTGCAGGAATTATGGGGTCATAAACAGCATAAACAAAGTGAATAAAGTGATAGGACCGATGCTTACGTGCCTGGCACGCACCTGTGACTGAGTGGCACACACCTGTGACTGAGTGGCACACACCTGTGACTGAGTGGCACACACCCGCCAGCACTTGAAGTTCAAAACAACAGTGATTGCCAACAGAACATAATTTAATTTGGCACATTTTTTGTGGGGTGCAGTACAAAAAGTAACATGGAGAAAATAATTCTTCATTACTCATTCCAGGAATGGCCGATCTCAACATGCAATACATTGTTGTAAAGTTGACTAATCAACAATTAAAACGATATAAGATACAAATTGGTATTAATAAGGTTGAGAAAATCATTACCAAAGTTAGTTTTACGAACTTGTGGGTCCGATCAGTTTATTTCTATTTTTGTGCCACTGCTTACTTTTAGTTTTTATTAAGCAAGACGGCCCCTCCTCCAATCCACACAGAGGTGTGGTGCACCAAAGCATTATGGGGGTTGTAGTCTGGGAAGTAGTCCATGATACACTCGGGCTCAATGCTAATATCTAAAATACTGTATATAAAACCATGTTACACACATAAATACCCCCAGGCCAGGACAGTGTTCTAGATAGGCCTGCAAACAAGACGCTGAGAACAACAAATCATGACTTGTGACTTTTTTTTTATACAAAACTGTAAATAAAAGTACCAAATGAAGAAAAATGTTTCTGTAAAACATGCTTACAGAAAGCACAATACAACAGGGGGTAGATCATGCTCAAATCCCATTGAACCATTTTGTAAAAAAAAAAAAGAAAAGAAGAAAGCTATAGAATTGTGGGGGGCATCTTTTTGAATCGAGAATCGAAAAAATTGATTCTGAATCAAATCGTGGGACACCCAAAGATTCACAGGCCTAGTTCTAGATGTGCTAAATATCATTAATATATATTTTGTGGGCCCGGTGGGAAAAATAATGAAATGTCCCTTTAACGTTGTCGTGGGACGCAGGCCGAGGCTGTTCACCCGGGAGGACGAGGAGGAAAGGAGAAAAGGTGTCGGGAGACAGCCAGGAGCCCCAGAGTGTCCAACCCCAACCAGGCCCCCGAGGAGAACCGGAGGAGCGTCGTGGGCCAGAGGGACGGGCGGTTGGAGGAGGAGTCGTACCTCACCGGTATCTCGGAGGAGAAGTCGGCCGGAGCCGGCCCCTCCCCTCTGAGGAGCACCACCGCCCGTCTGGGCCGGTCCTCCGCCGGCCTCGCTGCCGCCATCCGGAGGTCCTGCGACCAGGAGGGGGCAGCACTCCTCAGGTAAACCTTTCACCATCGCAGTTTGATCAGGGGCGAGAGTGGACAGACATCAGCCCCCGCCCCTTTTTACCCATCTGTAAAACAACTGTCCTTTACCAAACCGTGAATGAAGTATTTACTATGCTCTGTAAAACAACTGCATCGTGGGCAAAATTCCAGCGTAACTCCTAGAGCAGCCGTGTTTAATTCCTGTTTCAATCTGAGTGGACAACGCTCATAGTGCAGAACTAGTCTACATGTTACGATACGTGGAGGCATAGAACATAGACCAGCTTGCGGCTGGTAATAAATGACAGTCATGGCAACTGACGACTCCTTGAACCCGCGCAGGGCGCCTCGACCCACCAGGGTGCAGCAGCTCAGGGCGAGCGCAGCGGCGGCAGAGGGGAGGAGCAACAGGACCCCAGAACCAGCAGGACCTCTGGAGGACAACAAGAGCAAGGTGCTGCACCTGGCCCGCCAGTACAGCCAGAAGATCAAGTCCAGCAGGCCTGTGGTGGTGGTCCAGCAGCAGCAGCACAGGAGCAGCCCAGCGGCGCAGCGCAAGGTGCTGCCCTGCGTCCTGGAGGAAACGGATGCGCCGTCAGGTATGGATGGAGAATGTGTCACTCAATAGGAGCCGCTCCCGTCGCTGGTTGATGATGTCATACAGTATGTCCATGTGTGATCGAGCTCTATGGAATTATGGAATGCACATGGACATGTTGAGTGAAAAAAAAATCTATTCATGAAATTATTAAAATATTGATGGTGTTTTTATATCTTGACATTTTAGTTTATAGTAGGTCTAGTGTTTTAGGGCATTGTTTTAAAAATCATGTCTTGTCTTGCGCCTTTCTGTACTGTGCAGGTAAACCCACGGCAACACCGGGTTCACCTCTGACCTCCTCTGTGTTCTCGTCGCCGCGTAGCCTGGCGGCAGAGCGGCTCCGCACCCCTCCGCCCAGTGCCCCCGATCCCACTTCTGACACCACCAGGGCCGGTCTCAGGCTCCACCTCCTCTCCTCGTCCTCCCTGGGCCAAAACCTCCCTCCTGCGACGACGACGGCGGCCAGGAGGAGTCCCGTGAGCCCCGGCCCTCCCACCGAGGGCTTCCCCTGGCCGCACGTGCGAGAGCTCCGCTCCAAATACGTCCCCTGCCCCGACCAGCAGCAGCAGACGCCGCCGGTGGGCCGCAGCCAGTCGGTGCCGGAGAGGATGACGCTGGACGGCGGCGCCAAGCGGCGCTCCAGCTGCTTCTCCAACCTCTACCAAGGTTATTGTTATGAATTTTAACGTTGTTACCCAGCGGGCACCCCTTGAATTCTTTTGAATGGGAACCGCTTTAGGTGTTTTAGTACTAGTTGTTTTGGTTATTGTTTGTTTGTTTAGGTTTTAGTTCTAGGGGCAACATTTTAGTTCCAGGGACAAATGTCACGATATCCGGTTTTACCGGTATTACCGGTAGGGGGCGCCAAAACCGGTACTTTGCTTGCCCACCGAATATACCGAGAGAAAAAAAAAAAAAAAAAAAAACATTTTTTTTTTATTATTATTATTATTATTTTTGCGTCCATTCATTCAATATTGTACGTTCTTGGTATGTTAAGTATTGTAATTGTAAGTATGGTAATATTGTTGTCGATGTTTATACTACAAAATATATGCGCCAGAGTTGCCTACAAAATTGTCTCCATTGCTGCAAACCTATGCTTGATGTTCGCACTTCAGACAGCTGCCGAGTAGTACTCCACCAGGGTCGGATATAGTCATGTGTATGGAGGGGGGGCAATGCCGCCTAAATGGCCTGACTGCCCCACCAAACATGATGGAAACATGATGGAATGCCTGCCCCTCCCCCCCAATTGGGAAACATTATATCCGGGACTGCTAGCCGCCGGGACTGCTGCTCGTCCTTGCAGCTCCGCACACGGCTGTCCAAATGGACCCTTGCATTTGGTTTCATTTTTACGTTCTCAAGAGTTACATCTGGTTAACCAACTTAGCTGGGGACCACCTGGAACCCTCTCAGGGACCACTGGTGGTCCCCGGACCACCTGTTTAAAACCCCTGCTCTACATAATCGCTCGATTCGCTCCTAAACTTTTTCGTGTCAAGGAATACTTCCACCATGCCTACTACACGCATACAAGGACCACGTAATCAAACCTTCCCAAATCTGTAAGCTGTTTATGGACAACAGGCACAATAACGTGAGTAGCATCGCAGCGTGTTGTTGTACTTGTTTTAGCTTGGAAAGTTGAAAAGGGACAGCCGTGAGCGGAGCTGCAAGGACGAGCAAAGAGTTTTAGAGGGGGGATGGGTGACCATGGCCATACCCAGTCTTATATACTGAGTAAATGGGCACAGGGCAGGGGCTGAAGACTCCTTTGTCTTTGTGTGTGCGCACGGTCTGCTGGCTTCGTATCAGAGCTGTAGTGTCAGATTTTACGACATTGAGGGGGCCACAAACTGAGCGCTCGAGCTGCTGTTCATAAAGCCTGAATAGAAAAACGCTGGAGTTGCAAATGCATCGCTTTCAACGAGGGCGGCGCAAATAAGAGCTGTTTAGGCATATGTGCAACAAGTCAACTGTTTTAAAGTATTGTACAGTAAGTAAATGATCTAAAATAAAGGGGCTTGAGATAATTCAAAATAGGTTGCTGCCAATGCATTTATATGTAGAAGAGCCGCCATTGGACTGGCCCCATGAAGTAAATGGAGTTGGCGTAACTTTGTCTATTCTCTTAGGCTCCGTGTAGATGCATTTATAGCCGATTGCATCTGCAACGCGTGGATCAAAACTACGAATGGGGGGGGGGGGGGGGGGGGGACTATAAAACCGGTTTTACCGGTTTTAAAGGCTTTCGGTGAAACGGTGACAAGGCTCTGACACCGTGACATGCCTAGTTCCAGGGACAAAATTTTTGTTCCAGGGACAAAATGTTAGTTCCAGGGACAAAATGTTAGTTCCAGGGACAACACGTTAGTTTCAGGGACAACATTTTAGTTCCAGGGGCAATATTTTAGTTCCAGGAGGAACATTGTAGTTCTAGGGGCAACATCTTGGTTGCAAAAACAACGTTTATAGATTCACCCTCAGTCCAACATGGGTTACGTTTTCTTGTTTTGGCTTTATCTAATTATATCTGTTGTATCTATAATGTAATTAACTAACTCTAACTAGCTAAACCTACAACAGAGAAACATTCCATTCGGGTTGAGGGGGTTGTTAAAACAGCAATAAGCCACGAGAGTGAGCAGGTTATTGTGGGTTTTATTCCGTGGATGGCCTAGTCGCAGGTCACCGTGGATAAAATTGCTTATTGCTTTTCTAAAACTGTTACAATTATGGGAACATGAAAAGCACCAGTAACAGTAGCACGTTGTCGTCTGTAAGTTACCCAGCTAAAGAAAGCTCCCGTCCTGGACAACCTGCTGTAGAGACAACACACATTCCATAACGACAACAGCCAGTTCTGAGTGATCCTGCTAAACCTGACATGTAGTGGGTTATCAGTACATGTAGTGGCACTGTCATATGACAGTGCCAGGTGGGTCATAACACATACAGTAAATTGGTACTTTTTTGGGGGGCGGTCCTTGACGTGAAATAACACTGACCTGTGTGCGTGGTGTGTACGTGTGCGTGTGTGTGCGTGTGTGTGTGTGTGTGCGTGCGTGCGTGCGTGTGTGCACATTAGCATCCTCAGACAGCAGGGGAGAGAGGAGGTCTTCCAGGCTGCACAGGACCAGCTCTCTGGACCCCCGGCTGAGCAGAAACCGACCCACCCCCGACCTGGAGAGACAACACGCGGTACGCTCAGCAACACACACACACACACACACACACACACACACACACACACACACACACACACCACACACACACACACACACACACTCATTAGGGACCTGAAGAAACAGCATGTGGTCGGCAGCACACACACATCACATCACAAAAATTATTTGTGCCACATTTTCACCGTTTTCCAAAAATATCAGACCTAAAAGCTCATAGTGCGCCACTCGGTGCCACGCTATGAGCTTGTAGATCTGATATGTTTCAATAGCTGAGGCAATGCCAATACATGCAAACTAATGCTAACTAATGCTAACTCTGACCCCCATGCAGCACACACTCAGACTGGCCAACGGCGGCCAGTGTGACAACACGGATGGCTACTACGTGTCCGGCTGGGCCCCTCTGCCCGGCGGCAGCAGCAGCAGGAAGCTACTGGTCATGGAGAAGGTTCCGGACTCCTCGCCGTCTGGAGGAGAGGAGGGGGAGTCCGCCGGCAACACGAGGCGGTGGCGGCGCGGGAGGGCAGAGAGGAGACGACGGCGGCGGCGGCACGGGAAGTGGACGGCGGCGACGACAGCTACATTCAGATCCGCTCGCCCACCAGCCGCGAGAAGATGTCCATCATGGCTGTCATCGAGCGATGCCGCGCCTATCAGGTTAATCCGTCTTTGCTATTGATTGCGGCCACAGTTAGTATGTAAACCACGAGGAAGCTCGCCATATTAACCCGGTGTCTCTTGCCCTCAGCTCCTCTCTCTCCTATGTTAATCTGGGGTCTCTCGCGCTCAGCTCCTCTCTCTCCTTTGTTAATCCTGGGTCTCTCGCCCTCAGCTCCTCTCTCTCCTATGTTAATCTGGGGTCTCTCGCGCTCAGCTCCTCTCTCTCCTTTGTTAATCCGGGGTCTCTCGCCCTCAGCTCCTCTCTCTCCTATGTTAACCCGGGGTCTCTCGCCCTCAGTGCCTCTCTCCTATATTAACTGGGTGTCTTGCGCCACAGCGCCTTTCTCTATCCTATATAAACCCGGTGTCTCTCGCCCTCAGCCCCTCTCTCTCTCCTATATTAACTGGGTGTCAATTAGTGGGTCAAAATTATAGAGAAAAACGGGGAAAAGTCAAAAACGGTGCCCACCAGTGCTAGACACGGAAAACACGTTTAGACATGGTCCACATTATTGGCGCTCTCTTGCAATACAGGCAGGTGTCCCAGTCACAACTACATGTTTCATTTACACCGGGGCATTTTTGCCATTAGGCAGACTAGGCAGTTGCCTGGGGCGCTATGGGGGGGTGGACTTACCAAGGATCCATTTGGTTTCAATGAACTTCATTGGTAAGGGGGGCCCCAGGGAAAATCTCATCTGCGGCCCCAAATTGTTTAGAAATGCCGCTGCATTTACAGTATGTCTTTTGTTCTTTCCTCCAATCAGGAGTCGGACGAGTACAAACAGCGGGAGGAGGAGAAGGTGGAGGAGGAGGAGGGTCTGAGGGCGGAGCCTGTTCCTGTGGGTGGGAGGGGCTCCCCACAGGCCACAGAGCAGAAGACGGACGATGGAACGCACAGTGTGGTGAAAAACCTTCGCGAAAGGTTCCAAAACCTCAAATGAACACATAAAGGTTCCAAAACCTCAAATGAACACATGAAAGGTTCCAAAACCTCAAATGAACACATAAAAGGTTCCAAAACCTCAAATGAACACATCCAGTACACGCTTCTTCCTCTGAAAAAGCTCCAGAAGCTCAACTGTACACAGACCACACTTCCTCTGAAAAGTGTCCGGAAGCTCCCCACGGAAACCTCAAACAAACCACTTCCTGTGCGAGGTTGTCTCTTTCTGAGGGGTGCTGGCCCCTCCAATGTATGGTTTCTGAAGATTACGTCGTATGGCAAACCACGTCTATGGAACGTGGACCACTTCTGTGACATAAATCGTTTGCCAGCCCAGCCAAAGTCCATGGACTTTGAGGATATTAGACTGTTTTGTTTAGAGCACTTCTGACGTAAATCGTTTGCCGGCCAATTCCACATACTTTCGTTTAGGGCACTAAACGACAACGTAAGACGCCATGTGGCCGATATGAGTACACTGGGCCCTCCTCACTACACAAGTGTGTGATTTTTTTTACTTAATCTGGAACATTTTATTTTGCAGGGAAATCAATGTTGGTATTTAAAGTGAAATGTCTTCAGGAAATGGATCCGATGCAGTTATTATTTTGTCACCTCCATGTTAATACTTTGCATTGTTTCAATATGTAAAATCCACAAACACACACACACACACACACACACACACACACACACACACACACACACACACAACACACACAAACACACACACACACACACACCATAATCACTTCCAGTTATGTCATGATCTGACGCACTGTAAGCTTGCAGATTTGCAAAGGGCTGCATTAATTTCGAAAAAATAGACACTTTCCGTGTCTGCCTTTCGGTTTCTGATCAACCAGAAAAATGTTCTATTTGCCATGGATTGACCAGTATAACGTTATATATTTCCTGTTGATTTATCAGAACCATTTGCAGATCAACAAGGGATCAGGGGCTTCTGTCTTTGAAAACGTATGTGTAACACTGTAAAGAAAAGGAACAAAAAATACTAATTGTTTTTACCTCTTTTATATATAGATTTTTTAACCTGTGGAAAACATACAGTAATAATATTGCTGTAGCAGTACAGTGGAGAGACAAAGGAAAATGTACTATAGTATGTAGAAAAGTACTAAAGTTTGTCAGTAGCATTTACAGACTAATATTATTTATAAGCTGTGAAACGGCTTCCTCGAATTGGATTAAATTCTGCAGTACATCTACCTAGAAATGCACCATGTCTATCAAATGCTCCATGTAACTGAAGAACCGTCGGCCCCATTGCCTCGCAAATGGAACCAGAGTTACAGATCTGGAAGCTCTAAAGAGCACTGCAGTCCCGTCCCCTTTCAGAAGGACACCTGGCCCAGAAGTGATTCCCCATTCATTTTCCTCATAGACTTTAGACAATGATTTATCCAAAGATGATTACGCCGCGGACAAAGCCAACTCGGGTCATGACAAATCATGGCAACACACACACTTTTTTGGGGCCAGTCCAATAATCGACCTTCCAACACTTTTCAGCCAGGGCTGATTTATTCCAATATGAATATAATGCACATTACATACTGGTTATGCAAAGCGGTCAACTGTTATGCAAAATTGTTGCAACGGTTATAAAACCACCGCAACAGCCATCGCGGTTGAGGATTGCTTTTGCTCGCCCTCTCAAAATCTCTTCCAATTCTGTCAACAAGGCCTGCTGTATGCAGTGGATGCAAAGATGCTGTATGCATCTTTTATGATATAGGACAACTATTGGTGGGGGAGGTTTGAAATATATTATGCTTATGCGATTAACAGTTTTGGGAGGGGCTTAATGAAACTAAGAAGAAAAACTAAACAAAAAGTGTTAGTGTTACTAATTATTTGATCAGTCAAAAAAAATGCTTCATTATTTGTCACAACCCGGGTTGTCTTTGTTCACAGCATAATCACTTATTGAAAAGTCAGAGGAAAATGAATGGAGAGTTCACTTCTGGGCCATACATGACCACCATCTCTCTAGGGACCTCCATAATGCTAACTATAGCCAGTGTACAAGTGCATAGTTTATGATGACGTTATATTTTGCATATAATTTCTGTAGGTGTATTAAATGCATAAAACTGAACCCGGGTTTTTCAGAAATACTGTAGGTTCTCTTTGTCTTTCTCTCTCGCTGTCTCTATCTTTCTCTTTGAGAAAAATTATATGGGAGCGAAAACTACAGTATATTGCAAGTGGCCAAAATGTTACCCAAAAGATCTAGTGAAGATATATTTCCAGGGAATGAAATATATTGTATATATGGGAATACAAACATATAAAACACGTATGTTGTTGCTTGCTGCTGGGCAGAAACCTTGTGGGTACAGTAGATAGTGCACATACTGCAGATAAATAGTGCACATACCAACAGTATATGCTCATTTCTTGATGCAACAAGCTTCTTTGGAATAATAACGCTTCTAGAGAGACGTTGAATTGCTGATTGTACCAATACGAAGTGATGAATCCCAGCAGGTTGTTTATCATGCCGGCCATGTCACGTCGTGTCATATGCTGAAAGCCCAGTTGATGGGCGTCCTCAGCCCTGCCCCTGACCGCACTGCCAGCACACCGCCAGTGCGCTTTAACACATGTTTGAATCCAGCCACTTAGGTTAATATCTACTAAAGCGACTAGCCTCCTCTAACGCTCACCCTCAACATAACCGCCAGCACATCGCAGTGTTGACACATGGCTTAAAACAATGTCATTATCTACTGAAATGACTAGACTCCACTCACCCTAAACATAACCGCCAGCACGTTGCAGTGTGGATACAGGGCTTAAAACAAAGTCATTATGTACTCAAATGACTAGACTCCTCTAGCCCTCACCCTCATACTATAACAACTAGACTCCTCTAGTCGAAGTGTGGACACAGGGCTTAAACTGGCATGCTGATAGTAGATTTCCAGGTTTTCGTCTTATCCGTGCCAGTCGGTTCCCAGACTACAGGCCGTATAGGTCGAGAAGATCGGCCTGATAAGCCACATGCTGGGAATTATCACTTGATAACGGTTGAAGCGAGTTTCCCTTTCGGATGTGTGAAACGCCACCGTTCACCGCGCCTCCCTTGTTATGTCGGGGAAATGATAACCACTTGGAATTAGTTGAGCATTTTTTTGTCCTTTTCGTGAAAAGTAACCCTTTTGTCCATACAAGGTTTCTACGTGACAGCAGCACTGTTATATCGTTGTTTGCGTTTGTTGTCTGTTTCGAAACATGGTTGTTAAATACTTTATGTGAAGATGTATTTTTGGAGCTGTGGGTGTTGTGTGTGTATATACTGTATATCTTCTTGGTTGTGTCTCCCTGGACGTGCAGTACTTATGGTATTTATTGAGCTGATGTAAATAAGGTGAATGTATATTGTTGTGTTATAATAACTGTGCTTTGGTAACATGTGCTATAATCGCGTCTGGATGTGGTTGCGTTACGTTGTGTTATGTGTACGAGATACAAGTACATTCTCATTAAAGCACCACATACTGTAGCTACACTTTAGTGCCTTTTATTTTAAATATTTTGACATTGCCAAGCTCCAGACTATAGAGCTGCACAGTCCCACCCCTTTCATGACATTGCATTGGACAGACCAGAAGTAAATTCCCCATTCATACTTCTCAGACTTTTCCAAAATGATTTATATAAACCAAGGCTGTTGAAAATAACAAGTAAATGGAGAATCCTTTATTCTAGTCTTTATTTGCAGTTGATTTATTTCCAAAATAGTGTTCCATGTGTCATTTTGTGAAAACACTCCTTAATGGCTGATTCAGCTGTCGCAAAAGGTGGGGGCGTGGTGTATGGCTGACCCACTACCACGTGTGAGTGTAAACACACTACTGACATGGTGTTGAGACAGTGTATAGCAAAAAAAAAAGCATTTTGGAGCAATGTAAATATTCAGTGTTTTAGCTGATACATTTGTCTTTCAATTCTGTTTTATGTACTGTGGACCCCAGGGAGACTAGCGACCACCAATTCTAACAACAAAGTGCAAGCATCTTCAAAGTAGGGCCTGAATTAGAGCTCCCTGCTAGTCTTGAGAGCAATTTTGTTGACTAAAGATGAAATTCTGCCCAGAAATGTGGTTCTTTGGTTTACTTTTTGCCCTTGTTGTCATGCTTTCAATACAGCCAAGATATGTAATCTGCTCTTTGCTGGAGCTTACTATGACTCTGACCTTGAAATCATTTCCATGTTTAGAACCAGAATGTATGTCTTGTTAGAATCAAAGTCAGCCCTATTTTTGGGGCCTTGATTTAAAAAGGTCTAATTAATTAGAGGCTTTGTAATGAATTAATCTCAGTTAATCACATCATATGTCATTATTTGACCTGAAAAGTGTTTCAAATCAAAATTTACCATCCACTGGGCCAAGCAAAGCGTTTTTCTTTCTTTTCCCACAAACCATGTGCAACCCCAGAGTCAGCACACACAAGGTACTTAATTATTTTGCTCCTATAACTGTAAGTGTACTACAGTGCAGTACTTGTACTTCCAACCACAGTACATTTGGCTGTGTGTGTGTGTTGTGTGTGTGTGTGTGTGTGTGTGTGTGTGTGTGTGTGTGTGTGTGTGTGTGTGTGTGTGTGTGTGTGCGTGCGTGCGTGCGTGGTGCGTGGAGTGTGTGTGTGTGTGTGTGCGTGCGTGCGTGCGTGTGTGTGTGTGCGCGCGCAGTATCAACAATATGTCCTGTTGATGCAAAACTGCTCATGTCACTGTGTGGCTGATCTTTGCCCACATACACACACACACACACACACGTTGAATGAAGGAGGCACCAGTTGAACGGTGTTCAGCCAGTCTGCTCGACGGAGATCTATTGATCACACGGACCCTTCATTGATGATCGAGTGAGAGGCAATGGGCTGTGCTCTGTCGGGTAGCGGCCGCCTGTCGGGGGACCAGGCGGTGGTCCTAGAACACATGGAGACGGTGGTCCCAGCTGGCGCGGGGGACGACAACATGGGGACGTTACTGGAGGAGGTGGTGGTGGTGTCTCCCCTCAGGGAAGACGTCGCGCCCGCAAGGAGAGCTGGGCCCACATCATGACGCGGTGGCAT
>CM076983.1:27333076-27340838 GCA_039105355.1 Benthosema pterotum | reverse complement strand
CTTACGTTTTTTTTTCTCGAAATTTCGACATTTTTTCGAAAATCCTCAAAACGATGAAAAATGGCATGCTGTGCAAGACTGTAAGGCTATAGGCTTGCGTTTTTGCCAGTTTTGTCATTTTTGTCATTTTTCGAAAATCCTCAAAACGATGAAAAAACGTAAGGCTATAGCCTTCCGTTTTTTTTCTCGAAATTTCGACATTTTTTCGAAAATCCTCAAAAATCCTCAAAACGATGAAGAACGGCATGCTGTGCAAGACCGTAAGGCTATAGCCTTGCGTTTTTGCCAGTTTTGTCATTTTTTGTCATTTTTCGAAAATCCTCAAAACGATGAAAAAATGTAAGGCTATAGCCTTACGTTTTTTTCTCGAAATTTCGACATTTTTTCGAAAATCCTCAAAACGATGAAAAATGGCATGCTGTGCAAGACTGTAAGGCTATAGGCTTGCGTTTTTGCCAGTTTTGTCATTTTTGTCATTTTTCGAAAATCCTCAAAACGATGAAAAAACGTAAGGCTATAGCCTTACGTTTTTTTTCTCGAAATTTCGACATTTTTTCGAAAATCCTCAAAAATCCTCAAAACGATGAAGAACGGCATGCTGTGCAAGACCGTAAGGCTATAGCCTTGCGTTTTTGCCAGTTTTGTCATTTTTTGTCATTTTTCGAAAATCCTCAAAACGATGAAAAAATGTAAGGCTATAGCCTTACGTTTTTTTTCTCGAAATTTCGACATTTTTTCGAAAATCCTCAAAACGATGAAAAATGGCATGCTGTGCAAGACTGTAAGGCTATAGGCTTGCTTTTGTCAGTTTTGTCATTTTTCGAAAATCCTCAAAACGATGAAAAAACGTAAGGCTATAGCCTTACGTTTTTTTTCTCGAAATTTCGACATTTTTTCGAAAATCCTCAAAAATCCTCAAAACGATGAAGAACGGCATGCTGTGCAAGACCGTAAGGCTATAGCCTTGCGTTTTTGCCAGTTTTGTCATTTTTTGTCATTTTTCGAAAATCCTCAAAACGATGAAAAAATGTAAGGCTATAGCCTTACGTTTTTTTTCTCGAAATTTCGACATTTTTTCGAAAATCCTCAAAAATCCTCAAAACGATGAAGAACGGCATGCTGTGCAAGACCGTAAGGCTATAGCCTTGCGTTTTTGCCAGTTTTGTCATTTTTTGTCATTTTTCGAAAATCCTCAAAACGATGAAAAAATGTAAGGCTATAGCCTTACGTTTTTTTTCTCGAAATTTCGACATTTTTTCGAAAATCCTCAAAACGATGAAAAATGGCATGCTGTGCAAGACTGTAAGGCTATAGGCTTGCGTTTTTGCCAGTTTTGTCATTTTTGTCATTTTTCGAAAATCCTCAAAACGATGAAAAAACGTAAGGCTATAGCCTTACGTTTTTTTTCTCGAAATTTCGACATTTTTTCGAAAATCCTCAAAAATCCTCAAAACGATGAAGAACGGCATGCTGTGCAAGACCGTAAGGCTATAGCCTTGCGTTTTTGCCAGTTTTGTCATTTTTTGTCATTTTTTGTCATTTTTCGAAAATCCTCAAAACGATGAAAAAACGTAAGGCTATAGCCTACTTTTTTTTTTCTCGAAATTTCGACATTTTTTCGAAAATCCTCAAAACGATGAAAAACGGCATGCTGTGCAAGACCGTAAGGCTAAAGCCTTGCGTTTTTGCCAGTTTTGTCATTTTTTGTCATTTTTCGAAAATCCTCAAAACGATGAAAAAATGTAAGGCTATAGCCTTACGTTTTTTTTCTCGAAATTTCGACATTTTTTCGAAAATCCTCAAAAATCCTCAAAACGATGAAGAACGGCATGCTGTGCAAGACCGTAAGGCTATAGCCTTGCGTTTTTGCCAGTTTTGTCATTTTTTGTCATTTTTCGAAAATCCTCAAAAGGATCGAAATTTCGACATTTTTTCGAAAATCCTCGAAAATCCTCAAAACGATGAATAATGGCATGCTGTTCAAGACTGTAAGACTATAGCCTTGCATTTTTGCCAGTTTTGTCATTTTTTTGTCATTTTTCGTCATTTTTTGAAAAAATCCTCAAAACGATGAAAAAACGTAATGCTATAGCCTGACGTTTTTTTTCCTCCAAATTTTGACATTTTTTCAAAAATCCTCAAAAATCCTCAAAACGATGAATAACTGCATGCTGTGCAAGACCGTAAGGCTATAGCCTTGCATTTTTGCCAGTTTTGTCATTTTTTGTCATTTTTTGAAAATCCTCAAAACGATGAACAAACGTAAGGCTATAGCCTTCCTTTTTTTTCTCGAAATTTTGACCGTTTTCGAAAATCCTCGAAAATCCTCAAAATGATGAAAAACGGCATGCTGTGAAAGACTGTAAGGCCATAGCCTTGCGTTTTTGTAATTTTTAGAAAATCCTCAAAACGATGAAAAAACGGCATGCTGTGCAAGACCGTAAGGCTATAGCCTGCTTTTTGCCAGTTTTGTCATTTTTTGTCATTTTTCGAAAATCCTCAAAACGATGAAAAAACGTAAGGCTATAGCCTTACGTTTTTTTTCTCGAAATTTCAACATTTTTTTGAAAATCCTCAAAAATCCTCAAAACGATGAAAAACGGCATGCTGTGCAAGACCGTAAGGCTATAGCCTTGCGTTTTTGCCAGTTTTGTCATTTTTTGTCATTTTTCGTCATTTTTCGAAAATCCTCAAAACGATGAAAAAACGTAATGCTATAGCCTGACGTTTTTTTTCTCGAAATTTCAACATTTTTTCAAAAATCCTCAAAAATACTCAAAACGATGAATAACGGCATGCTGTGCAAGACCGTAAGGCTATAGCCTTGCATTTTTGCCAGTTTTGTCATTTTTTGAAAGTCCTCAAAATCCTCAAAACGCTGAAATATGGCATGCTGTGCAAGACCGTAAGGCTATAGCCTTGCGTTTTTGCCAGGTTTCGGCATTTTTCGAAAATCCTCAAAAATGCTCAAACCGATGAAAAACGGTAAGGCTATAGCCTTGCATTGTTGTTGTTTTTTTTTCTCGAAATTTCGTCATTTTTAAAAAAAATCCTCAAAAAGCCTCAAAACGATGAAAAACGGCATGCTGTGCAAGACTGCAATGCTATAGCCATGCTTTTTTGCAAGGTTTCTTCATTCTTTAAAAAAAACCTCAAAAATCCTTAAAACGATGAAAAACGGCATGCTCTGCAAGATCGCAAAGCTATAGCGTTGTGTTTTTACCAGGTTTCGTCATTTTTTGAAACAGTCAGGCCATAGCCTTTGCGTTTTTTTGAGATATGACATTTTTGGAAAATCCTCAAAAATCCTCAAAACGTTTTCGTTAGATTTCGTCATTTTTCGAAAATACTCAAAAATCTTTAAAACAATGAAAAACTTAAGGCTACAGCCTTGCGTTTTTGTCAGGTTTCATCATTTTTTGAAAAACCTCAAAACGATGAAAAACGGCATACTATTGTCCACTGAGATAAACCACAGCACCAAAAGGTTGCCAAATGTGTCTACAGTTGATCAAATGACTGTGTCTGTATTTTGACCACACCTTGTATGTTAATTCACATTTTTTCATCCATCATCTACTTTCTATTTATTTAGTCACTATTTTGTAGAAAATATACCACCAAACCAAATCATGGTTCCACTATGGTCCGCAGGACCTTCATGTTCAGGCCTGTTGAGAATTATACCGCTGGATTATGTATGAACAGCATGTATACATACAGCCTGTGGGGCGTCCAGGGACTGTGTTTGGTCTCAGATGTCATGGACACTACTTCCTGGACTACATTTCCCACAATGCCTTGGTGCAGTGGTCCTCCTTGTGGCTTGTGGCTGTCTTAAGCTACATGTAGTGTTGTAGTCGAGACGAGACCAAGACAAGACCAAGACAACCACAGACTTGATCGAGACGAGTTCGAGACGAGACTAGCACCTAGAGAGGTCAAGACCAAGACGAGACCAAGATAACCACGGACTTGATCGAGACGAGATCGAGACGAGACTAGCACCTAGAGGGTCGAGATCAAGACAAGACCAAGACCTAACGGGGCCGAGAACAAGACAAGACCAAGACCTAGAGAGGCCGAGAACAAGACAAGACCAAGACTGGTCAAGACCGAGGCCAAGACCTAGTCTTGTCATGCCCATTTTAACATACAATAACGTTCTTAATGATTTCTTCTATTATTAGTAACACTGAATTTGATTGTTTTGGCCCGTCCACCATTACATTTTTAAACAAAACTACTAATAATATAATAGGGCTGGGGCGATATGGTTGATAACAAGAATATTAAAAAAATCCCTAATCAGACTCATCCCAGTGTCCGTCTTCTTTCTTTTCAATATTTACAGAAGAGCTGTCTTTATGAATGGGTCCTCGCTCCGCACAATGAATAGAACTTTTCCTTCTATTCCAATGGCTCCGAGGTCGAGACAAGACCAAGACAAAATTATACGAGAACAAGACGAGACCACAAGACAAATGAAGTGGAGAGCCGCAAGGTCGAGACAAGACCAAGACAAAACAAAGCGAGACAAAAACAAGACCAAGACAATGAAAATTTGTGTTGAGACTGGTCTCGAGATGAGACAATGTCTCGAGAACTACAACACTAGCTACATGCACACTACACTTTGCACTGCGTACAAAAGATGCAGCGTCTTGATGTCACAGGACGTGTTTTATAGAGGCACTGGATGGAAAGAGACGTTGGACGTAAACGTCTTCTTGCCGCAAGGCTGTGCGTCCTCCCGTCCACAGCCATTCTAAAACTCCAAACATGGCGACTATGTCTGCTGGAAGTTGTAATATGTCTTACTTAGACAACATCTAGTCCAGGACGTAGTGTCCAAGCGGATGTCAGACAGAAACACTGTACTTTAAATCTTAGATGTCTAAAACCACATATTATTATATTATTATTCTAATTCTCCTAATAATACCGGTATATATTTTTTTGAAAAAAGGAGAAAAAAGTGGAATGTCCCTTTAAAGCAGGGGTTTTCAACCGGTAGTCCGGGGACCACCAGTGGTCCTTGAGAGGGTTCCCGGTGGTCCCCAGGTAAATGATGGACAGTTGGTAACCAAATGGGCCCTTAACCATCTGTAACTCTTGAGATCGTAAAATTAATCCAAATGGACCCTTACGGTCCATTTGGTATCATTTTGCACTCTCAAGGGTTAAATTATATTTAAACACCTGAATTACTTAATTCTCAAGAATGTACACATTCATAAAATGTAGAAGAATTGTTATTTTGATCAACATTGTGCCAGTTATCTCTTGTGGACATAAACTAGAAAATCCTTAGTTTTGGGTCTGAGTGACTAAACTCAACATCAAATTGTGTTTCGTGCCTAAAATGCAGGATAACTAGTGGGCCCTGGTATGAAAAGGTTTGAAAACCACTGCTCTAAAGGGATATTTCAGATTTTTGGAAGTACCGTTTATGAATACAACAAAACGATGATCGGCAAAAGATACATGTGTGCGTTTGGATGAAAAAAATGGATTGAATAATGGAATCAATTAATTTCCATGTAGGCCTACCTTAAGTTCGGGACAGGGGATGGAGGGTAGGGCCAGTTAATGTGTAAATACAGTTGACACCAGTATATTAATGGACAGTGTTTGACGCAACTTAAGTTAAAAAAAAAATCTGAACTATCCGTTTTAACACAATGTTGTTCCATAGGGTCATGTCCGTCATAGAGAGGGCCGTGTCCAGGATGGAGCAGACAAATCGTCTGGACCAGATGGCCATGGACCTGGGCAGAAGACACTACCAGTACCACGGCTTGCCTAAGTACTATGAGGTAGGCCTGTATGTGGTGGTGGAAATAGTGCTGTGTAGTCCCCAGGCTGGATGTAACATTTCCCAATTGGGGGGAGGGGGGGGTGGGGGGGCACGGGTGACCCACAAGATTGATATCTTTTAGAGTTCTTGATATAGTTCCGTTACCTACAAGATTTATATATTGTAGGCTACAGGACTTATATTAGGCAAGTAAGCATCAATAATAACCAGTTGTTGTTGAAGTTGCAACCGACACGCAGCATGCATAAAGCCAAAGGTCTGACTCAGAGAAAAAAAAACGTATTTATATGAAGACGATTTACGCCCAAGACAACAAAAGACAACTCGGGTCGTGGCAAATCATGACAACACAAAATGTTTTGGGACAATCAAATAATTTGTAAGACGAAAAACTAAATAAAAATGATGTATCCCTTTCTTCTTTGTTTTCATATTGTTGCGACCCAAGTTGTTTGTGTCCAAGGCATAATCATATCAATCATTTATTTTGGAAAAGTCTATGAGGAAAATTAATCTGGGCGGGCAACGCCATAAAAGGGGCGGGACTGTTCAGCTCTTTTGGCTAATCTTCCCTACTATAGAGTGCGGTGACCATATAAGGAGTTCCTCCCCGTCCCCCCAGGGGTCATAAAACCCTAGTTTCGTTTTAAGCCTTTCGTCCGTATCATGGTGAGAGGGACATTCCACCAATCAGGATCGAGTGGGGGTGCATGCATGTGCTGTTGGCCCGTTGCACCTCCCCCACTGTAGAGGCTGTGCATGTGGATATCTTGTTACTGTGGGGACCAGTTTTTTTCCAAATCACTTAATGCTCCTTTAAACACATGGGAGATTGGGAAAAATACAAAAATCAAAGAGCTCCACCTTACAGTGGAACACTGAACCGTGTGTGTGTGTGTGTGTGTGTGTGTGTGTGTGTGTGTGTGTGTGTGTGTGTGTTGTGTGTTGTTGTGTGTGTGTTGTGAGTGTGCACGCAATGGGTGAATTTACCAGTATGTGGGGGCGGAGTTCAACCAAGCCATCCAGCCAATCCTCAAGGAGAGGTGGAGCTCTGACATGGAGGAGGCGTGGCAGGTAAACACATTTTTAACATGTTGTTAATATATCTTAGAGATGTTGTGTGGACATAATGAACAAGTCCCCTCCATTCTGTTTCCCAGAAAAGGTCTGAAAAAAAAAAAATCATTGGCATGGTCAAACACATCTTTATGATGTCATTAAGACGTACTTCACCCACTTGTTTTTTTTCTGAGAGTGTACATTCATACGCTATCAGATGTGTAAAGTACCTCTTTACATTTCTTTTCTGGGAGAGAGCTCTCCCATTCAAGTAATACCCTGTTATTGTGTTTTTATTGTGTGAGTTACTAGTTACCTATCATATGATATTGGACTGAATATTTTCTATGATTGTAGATTCTATATATATTGTTGATATAGGTGGGCATCGAGATAGCTCAACGAGATGCTTGCCTGGAAGGGAATATATATATATATATATATATATATATATAATATATATATATAAAATATATATATTATATATATATATAATATATATATATATATATATATATATATATTTATATATTTATATATATATATATATATATATATATATGTTTACTCCTAACAAAGCCAATACTGCAATACTCATTCACACCCACCTCTCCTAGATGCTGTTCTTGTACATCACGTCCATGATGAAGCGCGGTTACCAGCAAGCAGAGCGGGAGCAGAGGATCATGGGAAACCAACAGACGCAGCAGCCACGCCCACACCGAGGCTCCACACCTTAGAGTCACCGGTCCTGTCACCACGTCTGCGCTTTTCTTTTGAGTGGTGCAACCACTCCCTGAGGCTTGGCTTTGTCCAGGCGCCTGTACATGCTGTTTCACCAATACAGACACTCCAGAGGGCCACATTGCACATTTCCAATGT
>CM076983.1:26895576-27328076 GCA_039105355.1 Benthosema pterotum | reverse complement strand
CAGGGACCAGCGTGTCCACGTTGTAAACTTACAGAAGTCTGTAAGTCTGTAAGGGTGCGATTTAGTTTTCACTCAGCTAGAGCTCAGACAAACTTCTGAGTCGCGTTTGATGCCTTTTATGGTATGAAATGGGGTGTGGAAGAATGAAAATGGGATGGTCTTGTGATTCAAGATCATTTCAACACGCTGGTATTCATCTAGAAATGCTGGTGTGATACACCTGTAGTACGCTGACTATAGGGGCTTACGCCTTCTCTGAATAACACAGTCAATTTAGCAAAGGATGTTTACACACACCTGTATATGCTCTATCACGCAGTTTGCGTATTTTCTCTGTTGTGAAGCAGGTCCTGTGTGTGTGTGTGTGTGTGTGTGTGTGTGTGTGTGTGTGTGTGTGTGTGTGTGTGTGTGTGTGTGTGTGTGTGTGTGTGTGTGTGTGTGTGTGTGTGTGTGTACACCAAGAACATACCACAGGGCCAAGACTTGAACCTCCATCTCATGACGATCTTTTCGTTTGGGACCTGAAGATGGACACAAACAAAAAAACAGTGTGAATCATTGTGAAACACAAATCGATTCTCATCTGGGAAACACCCATGTCAGTTACAGTGCAGGTAATTATGCAATTCCAATTATATGTAATTACGCCATTATGTGAATACGGCTATGGTTCTACAATGCAGGCATTAAGCAGACATTCTTAACCAGCATGACTTCTGATAACCGAGGTAAACACATACATGGATTACAAATAGAGAATGTGAAATTTATATTATTTATAAATTATTTTCTAAATTATTTATATAAAGACGATTACGCCATGGACAAAGAAACTCGGGGGTCTAACAATGTAGTAACTGCATAGAAAAATCTATTTTATTTTCAAGAAACAACATATATCGAAAGAAAACAGCAACAATGACTATGTATTGTATCGAAACAAAACGTTTTCTTTGCAGATAATCGATTGCATTAATACTACACCAAATTTAGCATTTTTTAAAGGAAAAAAGAAAAGAGTGGTTTAATTACTTAGTTTAAGACAATGAAAATTCTAAATAGATACTATATTGATTTCAAATCATTGAATATGGTCGGATCACATCGCCAGAATGACCCAAAATGGTCCAAAACACCCATGATAAATTAGAAAAACTCCAGTAATTAGGTGATTGCGTGATTAATCGATTACCAAATTAGTTGACAACTAATGAAATTATTGATCCCGGCGACCTGGGAATCACATTTGACCTTACTCACCAGGTCCTGGAAGTCTCCGTGCACGTTCCCGTTCATCATCTGGAACTTCCCTCCCCGGCAGCCGTCCACAACGGCTTCCGAGCGTGTGAACACCTGGACAAACTGCATTGTGGGAAGAGATCGGGAGGAAGAGATTAAGGGACATATTATACGTTTCTTAAGTATCAGGTCTTATGACTTAAGTCAAAACTTTGAGGTGTGGCAAAGGCGGCACAAAACAGCTTTGCCACACCTCCAGTTTTATGACTTTTTAAGTGATAAGACTGATACTTAGGAAAATCATAATAGGGCCCTAACAGCGATTAGCTTTCGACCCCAAGCAGTGTTTTACGCCAACGCGTTTGAAGAACAATCAATTTTATTTAGGGCGAACGAGAACAGAACACACTCCATTACTGGTGAATTTCTGTAAACGTCACTTTTCCTCGCGTTTACTGTCGTTCAACAGTGCGCCTTCCAAGCGAAATTCCCAACACTAAAACGCACCTTAATCGGTCCTTAATGAAACCCACCAACAAACCCTTAGCCAACACAGATTAACTAGTCTTTCTTAGCAGTCACTGCATTTCACAATCAACTGCATGATGAACCTTTTAGACGCGGCAACAACAGACATAACATGTCCCAACTCCGGACCCAAACACTGCAGAGGAAACGAGTTTGTGTTGTTTAATTAAACATAAGTGCTACGAAAAATAGCGTCCAATAGCTAATACTAGTCTTTTATTTTGGCGTGTCCACATCGCCCTAAATGTGCCAAACTAAATGTGCCAAACACCTCTCTCCCACTGAGTGAAACGCAGCCTGATGTATTCTTCGCAGTACAACGTGTTCCATGCTGAAAATGCAGCAGATCTACAAGCTCCCAACGCGTTGCAGACGCGACCTGCTGTGAGCCTGCAAGATGAGCTAATTGGAAGAATGAAAATGGGATGGGTAATTTAATAACCAAAGTGAGAGTCTTCATAATAAAAGCATTAGTTTAAAGACTGGCTGAAATCCCCCCTTCTTTTACATTGTAGAACACATTTAAGAAACGCAAATCCCTAAACGTTTTGAAATGCGTCTTTGAAACTTACTGCAGTTGCGCGGTTGTTGCCACGGCGCTAGCATCGTGTAGCTAATAGGTCAGGCTAGTACTTTTTATGGCATATTTAGCTTCATAGTGGTTCAAACATGCACCATAAAATTGTTTGTTGTTTTTGTTCGAACATCTTAGTTAGGATGCAACTGAGGTTCGCTCTGTTTGCTCTTTTTTATGCACGCAAAAGATCATATACCGGTCAATTCTGGGTAATGTCTTACGATTCAAAGTGCTATATGATCACCAGAATGACCAGATATCAAATATTGGGCTAATTTTATTGATATTACTAAATAACGATGATATTAGCCCAAGTCTACAAAACGTTCTAAAGCAAACTGCAAAAAAGTTGGGAAAAACATGAAAAACAAGTGCTGTGTGGTAGTCAAATATCAATCTCTCGTTTGCTGTATAGAATATGCATGTATCAAGCAGAACATATCAATCGGGAATTTGGTGAAACATGGTGAAACATAAAAATGAATCAACAGCAGCAACGTGCCACAAGTTAATTAATGTCTTCAACTATATTATATACTGTAGCTTACCTAAACACAAAGGACTCAAGGAAGTGACCAACAGCAGGCAATCTACAGCAGGCAATCAATGAATAAGGATATGAAGTGAACTGATGCAGCAGCTGTTCCCCGTGGAACATCTCCAAGGTGCACAGAGGCATGTGCAGGGATTAAAGTAAAAAAAAATCTTGAGACTGAAAATGATCTTTTGCAAATAAGCACTGAGCTAATTAAATGACCCCTGTGAAATCCTCAGGACTGAAATCAGTACCCAGTACTGAGAACTCTAATCCCTGCATGTGAACTCTGCCTTCTCAAACTGTGTACTTGGAATAGGTTAACGGGGGCTTTTAAATCTATTTCACAAATCTATCGACGAAATTAACAACTTAAGGGACTGCGTGACCGGTCCAGTAGCCGACTTTAGTGCACTACAGACCAGACAGCCAGTGGAACCACGTGCTGATGCTATACTCTGCACTACACCAGAACAGTGGCCTTGTGGTTAGAGTGTCCGCCCTGGAACTGGGAGGCCGGGGTTCGATTCCCGGTCGGGTCATACCAAAGACTCTAAAAAATGGGACCCAATGCCTCCCTGCTTGGCACTCAGCATTAAAGGGATGGATTGGGGGTCAAAATCAGCTAATGATTCCCGAGCGCGGCAAGCCGCAGCTCACCGCTCCTTGGAGCTCACCACTCCAAGTGATGGTTAAAAGCGGAGGTCCAATTTCACTGCGGTAACGTAGTGACAAATCATGCACTTTGACTTTGACTTTACACTGATGTGTTTCCCTCACAGTTCATTCGAAGCGAATCATAGTCACACGCAAACTGTTCATGCCCACGGCCCACAAGATGAGTTAGTGTTATTTACATTGATAGTTCTTATCTCAAAATGATACAAATTGCCGGTCAGCTCTGAATTACGTGCATCGCATCGGATCCATAGCTGGTCACTTCCTAGTCAGACAACAAGTGCTTCTATGTGTCTGTGTGTGTGTGTGTGTCTGTGTGGTGTGTGTGTGTGTGTGTGTGTGTGTGTGTGTGTGTGTGTGTGTGTGTGTGTGTTGTGGTGTGTGTGCACCCACCTCCTGCTTGAGGAAGGTGACGTAAAGCTCGTCGGGGGAGGTCAGGAACACCTCGCTGAGAGTGAAGCTGCACGTCGGGATTCGAACCCCCGCCGGTCCAGCACCGGAAGGGGCCGGAGCCGGGGCCGGGCTCATCTGGGCAAAAGAGACACAAGGCATGCCACAGCGTTAGGAGAACGTCGTCCACCTGTCACACAATAGCTCATTTGAGCTAGATTTAAGTCAAGCATCAGTAATCCTGATGTTGACTGCTAAATTAATCGTAATTAGACATTGCTTGTTTCCAATTTTCATGATTTCTATTCATTAAGTAAGAAATTTGAGAACTTAATTGTTTCATCTGTTTTGTTGTTCCATAGGCCTTTCCATTATTAGATCACTTGCTGAGAATATCTAGTATGTATGACAATCATAGCGGCCACAGTGGCCCTCCGAAGATGTCCCTTTGCCATCGACCTCCACCAATCACCTTTGTCATTGATGGAGGGACCGGCGCTGCATTGATGCAGGTGGCCATTTGCTAGCCAATCAGGAAATCCCTATGTTAGTATCAGTTGGAGTGGAGTATCAGTTGTTTGTAAGGACCACTGCAGCCTTCTATGACTGTCAGATTTCTTTATTTACTTTAATCCCAACATAATAAAGTCTAACAATCCAATTCTTAACATCCATTACGTCTGCAGCATGATGGTCAAAAATCAATCTATCTCTTGCTGCTGACTCAGAAACAGCTAAAGCCACAGTGGTTATGGCTCCAAGTGACACATTTAGAATGCGGCAATGTTCAGCAATTGTATTTAAAGAGAAGAAAGATTGGAGGACAATGGTGTCGTGGTCTTACCTGTGGTGTGTTGAGCAGGACCTTGGTGGGTGCTTTGGGGGTGGTGGTGGCGGGCTGGTTGGCCTTGTTGGCCGCCTGCTTGTCTGTGGGCAGAATCATGCCCTGGGTGTACTCTGAAACCAAAAGGCATATCAACCCTTTTAAAAGCTATGACGAGTGGAGCCGCCATAAGCAACGAAACCAGGTCCGAGTCCAGATGACACGTGAGGCCGTTGTGTGGGCCACATGTGGCTGCGTGCATGGACGTGTGTATGCGAATGCACCCCTAAATGCCCTCACTATGAAGAAGCTGCCCGCTGCCCACGCCGGCAGCAGCTTCTTCATAGTGAACTACTGAGCTTAACACCATATGTACATGTACAACAAGTAAAACGAACGCAGGTTTGCTGTTACTATTATTTACTGGAAGGGGGGTTACATTTGTGGATGAAGCCGACAGCAATTGGGTCAAAAAGTTCAATTTTAGACTCATCTGCGCAGAGCACCTTTTCAAACTCAAAAACGGACGTTTTTATTTTTAATACTAAGTTAATACTAAGGCTTTTTTTTCTGGCCACTCTTACATCAAGCCCAGCTCTAGTAGTGTACAGCTCATTGTGGTTCTACTCCATAGCTCCTCATGTCCATTTGGCGACTATGGATTTGATGGTGCTCCGGGGGATCATCAAAGATGTAGATTTTTTTAATATATAACCAGTCCTTATTTGTATTTCTCTATAACTGTGTCCTCCACTTGTTTAGGGAGCTCTGTGGCCTTTTCTATGCATTGAACAAAAAAGTAAAGTGCGACATCTGGTCAATAGACAATGGACCTCGACACGCTGCACGAAAGGGGCTTGTAACGTAAAAAAAACAGGGTGCGTTACCTGATCGCAGGTGTTTGACGTACAGTCCCAGAGCTGAACGCACTTTCTTGATCCCCTCCCTCTTCATCAGGTTCAGCAAGGGGGTGGGGGGCTCGTCTTTACACAGAGATACGGTGATCTGCACGCACGCACACACGCACACGCACACACACACACACACACACACACACACACACACACACACACACACACACACACACACACACACACACACACGCACGCACACGCACACACACACACACACACACACACTCTTTAATCCATCTTTTAACCCAAATTGGCCATTTTGGGACTGACCAGAGCTTCCAGGACTCGTGACCCTGATGTTCTTGCACAGAGGTTTAGAGAGCATAATGGTCACGACACCATGAACACAATGATGTCATCATACATCTAGTTTCGGAGATCTGACGATTCAAAATAAGGCTATATTGATGACATTGAGTGACTATTAGAACACGTCCACTGGTATATTGATGATATTGAATGACTATTAGAACCGGTCCTCTGGTATATTGATGTTATTGAATGACTATTAGAACCGAGAATGAATGGTAAGAGTGATCTGTGTGTGTGTGTGTGTGTGGTGTGTGTGTGTGTGTGTGTGTGTGTGGTGTGTGTGTGTGTGTGTGTGTGTGTGTGTGTGTGTGTGTGTGTGTGTGTGTGTGTGTGTGTGTGTGTTTTCTTACATCTAGGTCATCCATGTCGTTCTCATCAGACAGGTTGGGAACGTCCACATTTCCCTTGTATTTTATACCCGTTGTGGATGTGCCTGCAAGGGAACACACGTCTTGCATTAGCAATTGTTAACGCTATACATGTTGGCCAAAATAAATCATGTATTCTATTTAAAACAATATTAAAACCATTTCGGAAACAAATATGAGACAGTCGTACTTTTGTGTAAAGGTATTTTCTGCCAGGGCGGATCGATGACCTTGGTCGGTTACATATTGTTAGGCCGGAAACCTGGGCTCCAGACCAACTTTTCCACAGGTAGCACTGGAGCTCCCTAGGTTTTCAATTGGGGGCGCCACCACAAAATAAGGAGCTTCATCTAGTTGTTGTTTCTATAGCGTGATTATTAATACATGACCTTATCACCAAGCGCTAGCAAAGGGTTGGCTGAAGCATTAAGAACATAACATGGGATCTTTTATTTTATCTCTTGCTGACACCGCGTAGGATAGCAATACTAGGACTACCAGTGGTCCATCAGTGGTTCCCAACCCTTTCAGCACCCCCCGCAAATAATCATATTTGAACTGGAGATTCTCCATCCACACACGCAATAGAATGGTTCCACAGATAAATAAGCTATTGTGATCTACAAGCTTGTTGTGAACTTTTCACAATTGTTGCATATTTTGGCCAATCGTTCTGAACAATGTTTTAGTAGTTTAGTTTAGTTTGCTGATTACTTTTGATGCAGTAAAAATGGTCTTTTTCATTTAGAGCATTTGAGGCAAAAAATGTATTTGTATTTGAATGAATATACATTGAAAAGTGGTGAAGTGGTCCTTTAAAGTAGAATGAATGTTGGGTAACTTTGCCTTATTGTGATAGATGCAGTGGTTTTCAACCAGTGGCCCGGGGACCACCAGTGGTCCTTGTGAGGGTCCAGGTTGTCCCAGCTAAGTTGGTTAACCAGATGAAAAGTTGGTTAGCCAGATGTAACTCTTGAGTATAAAATTGAAACCAAATGGATGCGCAATGTTTACGCTCTCAAGAAATAAAATTTAAAAATTAGCACCACTTAATTAAGAAGTCTGGAATTACAGAAAGAATGGAATGTAAAAGAACAGAATGTAAAAGAACTTTCGGGGTGGGCGTTGCTCCAAATGATGTGACGCAGCGCAGCAGTGGAGGGGCAGGGGAGGGGCTGAGGATGACGACACGTTGGTGAGATCAAATCAGCTCATCTGCCGTCTAAAAACAGACGGCACCCCGCCCCCTCCAGGCCAAAATCATTTCAGGTTAGGCTGTCCTGAAAATTGTTGGTATAAACATCTTAAACATCCCTAGTAGTTGTTTGTTATTTCAGTTGTGTTTTTGCTCCATTCCTGTTTGGGTTGGGGGTGACTGCCCATTTGTTGACCTAAACATGGGTTGGTTGTAACACAATAAAGGCTGTGTGATGACATTGTAATTTGAGCCATTGCTGGGGGTTTCCGATACGTGAGGTTGTCATGTAAGTGATGGTTCCTACTCGAGTAAAATCATGATACATTCCAATCCGAGTTGTGGTCTTGCTTCATATTTTGTGTATGTTGTTTTCTGAGCACGGACAGGTCTGCAGTTTTCTCGACAAGGCCAGGCTAACACCACACTAAAAGATCAGATTCGAGAAACAATTCAAAAGGTATACATATTATATATATACTGACCCATCCACGAGGCTCGGACAACCCACTCGTAGAAGAAGATGAGCTTCCCTTTGCGGTTGTTGACGGACGCCTCTCCGTCCAGCTTGGGCACGTCTGTGATATTACAGCTGCCCTCGGGACCCTCCACCCGGATCTCCAGCAGCAACTCCTTCAGGTGGTCCGAGGACCAGCCCGTCGCATCCCGCTCCGTCCTGGAACGCACACGAACACACACACACACACACACACACACACACACACACACACACACACACACACACACACACACACACACACACACACGATTTTCAACCATTTTAACATCAGGGCCCACTATTTATCTAGCATTTGAGCCACGGACCACCATTCAATGACATTTTCAGCCCACTAAAGATGTTTTTGTTCTGTTTTGTTTTGTCCAGAATTCCAGGGTGAAGATGAAAAATGACCATTCTTCAACATTCTTTAATTGTTTAAACTTCTTAATTCAGATGCTAACTCAGATTTATGTATGGGGAAAACAGTTATTATTATATCTTTAGATGAAGACATTGCAAGAGACATTTGCACTAATGATTTAAGACCTGTTTGTATTGTGTTGGTGCTGTGCCAAAATGCAGTTTTTATGCATTTTAGGGCTATTGGAGGGTTTGACCTGTCCACAGGGGTGGAATTCCAAACCACTTTGACCACTGCCTGCAAGGGTCCATTTTTAGGCTCTCAAAGAGTTACATTTGTTTCACCAACTTTCCAGAGAGCAACCCCAAGCCTAAAGCTACATACAGTATGTCAAATATTGAATCCTTCTATGACAGAGCGATACTGCCTCTTTAATTTAATAGATTAGATTAGATATAGGCCTATCTATTTTTACATCTCAATTTACAGAAATTGCATGGTTGTATTCATTATTATTATTATCTCTCTTATTATGTTAAACACTGGGACAATTCATCACACTGTGAATGTTTTGCATTGCGACAGCCCTGAGCCCTGTCTGAGCTGTAGCCTACTGTAGTTGTAAGTGACAGCGTCAGATTTATAAATACCCTGCCATGTGTGCGCACACGCGCACGCACCCCCCCATCTCTGATCCTAAAAATAACCCTTGGCCAACTACAGTACGACCCCCACCACATGGGCTTACTATACACTACACACACACACTGCAAGTTAAAACAGTCCACAAACTTCTAGCCTCGAAGTGGTCATTCCAGAAGGTTCTGGAAGGAACCCAGGACTGCTACTGCTACTATAAGCTGAACCTTAAATACAATCCATTCAGTTATTTAGCCTAAATAATTGCCTACTAATCATAATGGCCAGATTTATAGATCACAATCACTGCTAAAACAGACATCTACTAGACTTCATGATTGATCATTTCAAGCACAACTCAATAAAAAAAAAAACTGTCAACTGTGGTACGACACCATAACCGATGGTGTTTATTACAGCAGCGGCCAGTATATTCAATTCATAATAACATTAGAAACGCTCTCTGTGATCATTGCAGTGTCTGATAGGATATCCCTGAGCCATCTAGAAGAAGAGTTGCGACATTTATGGGTGAGAAACACGAGCGCACGAGCGCTGTTCATGCAGCCGCTATAGGGACAAACTGGAGTTTGAAATGCATTGTTTTCAACGAGGGCGCCGCAAATAAATTAGCCATGTGTGGCAACAGTTTTGAGGTGTTCTACACAACACAATTACAATACGTAATGTAATTACGCAATGGGTGCCCATTGCATTTACGCTCAATACGAGTATATGCAAAAAAGCCGCCATTAGACTGGCCCCATGAAGTAAGCGGAGTTTGCGTAATGATGGTGAACTTGAACTAGCCAGAGCCTTTAAGAATTTTGACAACTGCGTTCACTTCCATGGATCCGGTCTAATGGCAGCTGCAGACTTCTATTGCGAATGAAAACAACACATAGGGACAGCTGTTAAAGTGCAATAAAACAGTTGTGACTCATGTGTCCAAAAATAGTTCTTATTAGGTCCGACAGATTAAATTGTAAACCTTTGGATTAAGAGCGTTTGCTAAATGCCTAAATTGTAAAATGTAAACAATGTATTTCCAACTCCAGTCCATTCAGGCTGCATTAGTTCTGTTTCTGACCCCCTGGATGTCGCATCACTGACGACTCTGTTCTCACCAGTGCCAGTTGTTGACGTTCGTGGCGTCTGCTCTCTCCTCCACTATCCAGCGTGGGTCTCCTTCTCCCCATTTAGCCATGGTGATGCTGGTGTGTGTGTGTGTGTGTGTGTGTGTGCGTGAAGTGGAAGGAACCCCCTCCCCAATCAAATACCTCAACTTTCAATGAACAACTGAATGGATAATAACTGGTCTGAAGCCCCCCAAAAGAACCACGTTGTAAGCCCTGTTGTGGGCAGTAGAGCAGCTGATCGCGGTTCGCCGGTGCGTGTGTATGTATGAAGTGAAGTCACTTCACTAATGCTGCAGTACTGACTACGACGACGTCACATCCGTGGCCATGTTGTTGCCAGATGCACGACAGAAACAAGCACAACCAGGTTATGCGAAGCAGATGGAAAGTTGGAAACTACAACGAAAACTCCAGAAGGAGCGAGTAGGTTCTCGATGTCATGGAAAATGCCATTCATCATGGGTTGATCGATTGATTGGTCAATTGATCGATTGAATGATTAATTGAACAGTTTGCAGAATAGTAGACAGAAAGTAGCCTACGGGTCAGCACAACAACTCTTACAAACCAGTATTTACAAACGATGTATAAAACAACAAAGAAAGAAAAACAGACAGAAAGATCAAACAATAACGCTTATAATAAGCGGACATGGCAGCACTGATCCGTGCGTGCTGTGTGCGGCACCAACGCCATCTGTCGGTTTACTTTGTGCATCTCACCCAAAATGGATTTACTAGGGAAATGATTTTCAGGTCAAACAAGGACCCTTTAGCTGAGAGAAAGAGACCAGCCCCCCCCCTCACCTATTAGGGGACCGGAGAAGTCGGCCCGCCGCGAAGTCGGACCAACCGAAATGTTGCGACATTGAGGGGTCAGAAACTGTGCGCAGGAAGGCTGTTCAGCCTGAAAGAGGGACAAACTGGAGTTCGAAATACATTGTTTTCAACGATGGCGGTGCAAATAAGAGCTATGTAAACATCTGTTATAAAGCATTGCACAGTGACAACTAAAGTCTCTAATGTCTAGGCTGTAGGCCTACTAGTAGTAGTAGGCTATAAAACATTGTAAAATAAAACGGTCGCACGAGAGTCGGCCCGAATCGTGTGGAGAGCTCGGCCGCGGCTGTGGAGAGGTCGGGCCGCGGCTGTGGAGAGGTCGGGCCGCGGCTGTGGAGAGCTCGGGCCGGGGGAGTGGAGAGGTCGGCCCATGTCTGTGGAATAGTTAGTTACTTAGTGAGCTAGTGTCAGCTGTTTTAGGCCCTTGTATATCATTATCCTTATTATTGTGCACTTTTAAGGCTACAACAGAATGTAGAAGATTAATTGTCATGTTGATCTAGTGAATGTTTTGACTGCTTTGTTTCCCTGGTCCAACAAAAGTGATGTGATTGACTGATAATTGCTGAGGGTGAAATTGCTTGCTAATGGCTGTGTCTATTGATCAAATTGTACCTCCACAGCTCAGGTGTAAAAACAACAACAACAACAACAACAACAGATTAATTGCAGAAATGTAACCATTTATTTGAGGTTGAGTCAAAAATACAAGTAAAGAAATATGTAGAACAAAAGTAAAAACTGTTTTAAATATGTGTTATTGTCTAATTTCTTTAACTCTGGTAAAGAGTGAAATATGTATTTATGCAACTCTGGTAAATGTTTAAGTATAATGTAACATTATACCTGCTGCAGTTTGGAAGAACACAAACTGTTTTAAATATGTGTTATTGTCTAATTTCTTTAACTCTGGTAAAGAGTGAAATATGTATTTATTCAACTCTGGTAAAGAGTAAAACATGTAATTATGCAACTCTAGTTGAGAGTAAACCAGTATTATTGACATGCATATGTCTTGATAATGGTTGACATGCAGTGATAATGGTGCCTATACATGTCTATTGTCATGACTTGATTAAAGACATGTCTATTGTCATGACTTGATTAAAGAGTGAAATATGTATTTATTCTACTCTGGTAAAGAGTAATGGTGCCTATACATGTCTATTGTCATGACTTGATAATGGATAATGGTGCCTATGCATGTCTATGATATGCAGTGATAAAGGTGCCTATGCATGTCTAATGGGCCGACTTCTCCACACCCCCTGGGCGACTTCTCCACACCACCTAGCCGACTTCTCCACACCCCCTGGGCGACTTCTCCACACCACCTAGCCGACCAAAGCTGGGTTGTTAATGTGTATGCTGTAGTAAATGACGTAAAATAAAGGATTTATGAACATCAGGCTATTGCCTGATGTTTTTACTATATCCTAAAGTATTACGAAACAATCTAAAATAAAGATAATATGAAGTCTATGTAGGAGAGCCGCCATTGGAATGATCCCATTTAGTGATCAGGGTTTGCAACAGCGTAACTCTGTCTATACTCAGGGTCCGACTTCGCGGCGGGCCGACTTCTCTGGTGACCACGTATTATATGAATCTGTGTTGCAGTTTAAATGGTCCATGACTCATATAGCTTCATAGACTTCCAGTGTCGTGTGAATTCATTTAGGCCTATATATTCTTGTTTAAACTTCTCTGTAATTTGTTGATTGATTGATTGATTGATTGATTGATTGATTGATTGATTGATTGATTGATTGATTGATTGATTGATTGATTGATTGATTATTGTTATCACTCCATTTATGATAACATACAGTTTTCAAAATCCGAATGAATCATTCTACTTCAAACTGATGGTTCTCTCTTATTGAACCTATCTCAGTCAGAAAATAGTTGTAATAAAGTAATGTAATAAAGCTCAGACTATATATATTGTTCACAAACATTATCGACTGATGTTTGTACCATGGATGGACAAATTGAGCATAACAACTAATATAACAACGGACATGCTAAATTATCCTTCTTGTAGACATACCATTAACCAAACCCACAATGGCTCTGACTTGAAATTAAACATTATAGAATCACGGGTGACTTAACTACCAGTTTAACAAACACGCACGCATGGGCACATGCATACATACATGCACACACACTATCAGAAGTGTGGTACACAAAACTGCAAACGGTTTGGAAACAATGAACATACACAAGTTTGGGACCTTGGTTTGGGAGAAAACCTCAGTGACAGTCTAGTTGCATAACACACATTTACAGGATGTGCACGCTACTTTGCTGGTCAAACTTAGCCTAATAGCCTGGCCTAAGCTGCAGTGATTTTGGCTTAGAGGGGCTGGGACTGGCACAGCCACGCGGGTAGATCTGATTTGATCTCACAAACGTGACGTCAGCCCCGGCCCCTCCCCTGCCCCTCCATTGCTGTGCTACGTCACATCATTTGGAGCGACAAAAGGTCGACTCCCACTTGAAGGCCAGTCTGCTCCATGTGTTAATCCAGATTTTCCATTTTCGGCAATGCAGACAAAAATGAAAGCCTGGGGGTCGAGGCTATGGTAAACTGAATGCACTGAGGTTAGAAGTCAAACAGTTTTCTCAGCCAAACTGAGGATGCCTCGACAGAGCTCTTTGAACACCTGCCGCCATTCACTTGTAGCTGGAACCTCTTTGGGAGCACCTCCAGTGACATAAACGAGATCCACTATCAGCTTTTCTGAACCAGTAGAGGCAAGGCTGCTTCCAGTCAACTCCATGTAGAGCAGAGGTAGGCAACCTTTTTGACATTAGTACATTGTAACAGCGGGCGATGGACAAACAACGCTGACGACATCCATTATTTGTCTATGGGAGCCGCCGATTCGGCCGATAACAGCAACCGTCACCCGTTGGTGACGGTTGAAAATGTGGGCGGGGCAATGTCGGCCGAAAAGATAAAAATTGCTGAGCTTTCCAGACAAATCGACCGACATTCGCCCGGGGATAACCAATCAGAGCCAAGTGCTGCTTTTTTCCCCCCTCAACCCCGAACCATTCAGTGCAGTTTGGTTCCTGGTTCCACCCCACTTCACCCTCTACCCTCCTTTTTATCAGTGCACCACAACATCATCGTTTACAGTACTCATTTTGCATGCCGTTCTAAGCGAGAATATACAGTAATAACCGCCTACGTTGCTGATGCTGGCTGATGTTGTTTGTCCAACGCCGGCTGTTAAATCGTAAGACAAAAATAAAGGCTGAAATAAAGGCTGTTCAATGATAATAAATAAGATATAATGAGACCATTTTCCTTGGTCGCAGCCAAGAACACAGGAGTCTATCATCGCTTCGACCTCTGGGAGATGGATCGCAGAGGTGAAGCGACACACCTACTACCACAACACCGCAGCCGCGTATTTACAATTTACAATTTAGGCATTTAGCAGACGCTCTTAATCCAGAGCGACTTACATATTCGTATTAGTCCTTTCGGTGTAACTGCGCCCTCCGGTGACCGGGTGGTGTCAAAGATGCAAGTTGGAAACCAAAGGCCCCACCCAGATAATATTATGTCCGTGTCCCTTGCATACAGTATATGGAGTTGTGGGTTCAGACACACCCTAATATGGAGTTTGTTACATATTGATACTTGAGTTTGAGAGTCCTCCCAACCGTCCCCGAGAACCACTTTGACACGTTTTTTGACACGTCACCGGGCTAACAGGGTGTACGCGGCTTCGACGTCGCCGGCTGTCAGCCGTTCTGGGACGGCGGGTCTGGTAGAGACGCGCAGTGGCAGGGTGGCCCGCGGCGTGGAGGAGGAGGAACCGGTGGTGGCAGCAGCAGCGGCCGGTCTCCCCAGCATGGCGGCCAGGCCTCTGGCCAGCTCCTGCCGGACGTTGTCGCTGGAGAGTACATAGAGAAGGGGGTTGATGGCACTGTTGAAGGTGGACAGGCCTAGGGAGATGGTGTAGGCCGTGTAGACCCTCCGCTCCACGTGACACGCCTCACCCTGCAGCTAGGGGAGGGGAGGAGGGGGTGAGAGAAGACAACGGTTGTTATAAATCTGGGATTTTCAACAGGTGGTCCAGTCAGAAGTAACTCTTTGAACCCAAATGGACCCTTGTGTGTCCATTTGGTTTCATGTTTACACTCTCAAGAGTTAAAATATTCAGAATCTGAATTAGCCTACATAATTAGAGAATGTAGAAGATTAATGGTCATTTTGATCTATATGTTTGGCTGTTTTGTTTGCAAGAATCCAGCCAGGTATTGTGGACAAAACCAAATACATTTTTAGTTTTTCGGGCCTGTGGGGAACATTTTCACCTTTGTGTATTTTTAAATAAAAACTCCATAAAAGTATTTTTTAAATTACTTCCTGAAAACAAAAACATGTTGCGTAATGTCATATCCATTATCATCAATAAAAGCCAATAGATGTTAAGCAGGCCTGTTTTTAGTCCCAATCCTGAGCCCTCCACAAATACAGGTGTCGTAATTCAGAAATAGTCCACTTTGAATCCCATTCTGGCATCCAGGTAGTGTATTACTCTGTTTACTCACTCATTATGTTAGAATATATGTCACACTGGTAGAAATAAGACCATAGCAGTACAGTGGCAGAGCTGAGGGACGTCTGTAAACATCCATGCATGGCATGTAGTATAGTCCATGGTACAGCTGTCCCTCGCTCTCTGAGCCGCATAGCCTGAAGGGATGCAAGCTCTGATTGGTACAGAAGCTTCATATTAAAGATCTCAAACGGGCCTGAAAATTAAGACCCGGCCCTAACCGGCCCTAACAGTTCAGGCCCTAGGCCCTACCCGGCCCTACTAAATGGAATAGATTTTAGGCCCTACCCGGCCCTAAACTGTCGGGTTTGGGCAAAATTTGAGAATTCGCCACAGATTAAATTGAAATGGCAATCAGCACCATCTTCATAATAGGTAAATACAGAAAATAACTATTATTCTTACTATATTAAAATAATTCAATATATATTATTTTTTCATGGGGCCCGAGGCCCTACCCGGCCCTATTGATTAGGATAGATTTTCGGCCCTACCCGGCCCTAAATGTCGGGTCGGGTCTGTTCGGGTTCGGTCCTGGTCGGGTTCGGGCAGAGTTTGAGAACTCTACTTCATATCAGCGTTTCGGACAGAAACCTCAAGTAAACTGCCCTCCATTTCCGGTTCACCACACTTTTAGGGACATTTATTACCTGACATGAGGGGGGAATGTACCATCTCATATTGAACAGTAATATAAGGCCAGTACCCACCAGGGGCTGACGTAACATGTCCCCATTGGGGGGGCAAGAGAAAATGGCATGGGGGCGGCTTCGCGCCACGGGCGAAGTTACAGGACTTATATTAGGCAAGTAAAGCATCAATAATAAAATCAGTTGTTGTTGAAGTTGCAACAGACACGCAGCATGCATAAAGCTAGTAGTGTTTAAAATCATTTAAAATAGCTCTTTCATTTGAAATATCTTGGGTTGTTTTGTATGCCATCGTGTTTTTTTGGGGCAGACTGGGCATTTAGGGGGAAATTGCCCCCCCATGTCCATGCCTAGATCCGCCCCTGGTACCCACCTGTGGGAAGTGGAACAGCAGGGCTCTGAGCAGCAGCACCAGGTGGTACGGTCCGAAGCACACCAGGAACAGCAGCACCACGCCCAGCGCCAGGGAGCGGACCCTGGCCTTCTGGCGGGCACTCAGCCCCCCCGAGGCTCGCACGCTGCCCAGGATGGCCCTGTTGGTGGCCACCAGCAGCGCCAGCGGGGCCACGAAGCCCACCGCAAAGCGGGCGTAGTTGAAGCCCGTCACCCTGGCAAACGTGGAAGTAGCAACACAGTGTTAACACTCATTCTGAATTGAAAAATAATTTGATTTGTGCCACACCATTTTCAAAAATATCAGACCTACAAGCTTGTAGGTCTGACATTTTTCCAATAACCAAAGGAATGCCAATGATGGTAAGTAAGGCTAACTAATGCTAAGTACTGTTGATAATGCTAAGCAATGCTAATGCTAAGTATTGTTAATAATGCTAAGTAATGCAAATTGATGCTAATAATGCTAAGTATCGTTAATAATGCTAAGTATCGTTAATAATGCTAAATAATGCTAATTGATGCCAATAATGCTAAGTATTGTTAATAATGCTAAATAATGCTAATTGATGCTAATAATGCTAAGTAAGTAATGCTGGGAATGCTAGGTATTGCTAATGCTAATGTGAGTAAGACTAAGTAATGCTAATGACGCAGCTTATGGAGTTATCTGTTTCGGGCACGACCGAATATGGAGTGGCAGCGTGACACACACACTTACACACAAACAGAGACCCTGCATGCGTACCTGGCGGTGCTCTGGTCAGGCTCGAAGCACCTCCGCTGGCCCTCGGTGCTCCCCTCGGCTCCCTCCTGCATGCTGAAGACAGGCAGGTGTCCCAGCGCCACCAGCACCACGATGGCCGCCGCCACGCCAGTGGCCACGCTCCGCCTCCGGAGGCAACGGCCCCGCGACTCCAGGGCGTACACCACGGCCACGTAGCGGTCGGCCGACACGCAGCACAGCAGGAAGATGCTCACGTACATGTTGTTGAAGAAGATGTAGCCGCACACCTGCACGAGACGAGCACGAGGAGTGTGCATTAGTATGTGGAGAGGTGTTATTATGTTGCATCTGTAGGAGGAGAGGTGTTATTATGTTGTATCTGTAGGAGGAGAGGTGTTATTATGTTGTATCTGTAGGAGGAGAGGTGTTATTATGTTGTATCTGTAGGAGGAGAGGTGTTATTATGTTGTATCTGTAGGAGGAGAGGTGTTATTATGTTGTATCTGTAGGAGGAGAGGTGTTATTATGTTGTATCTGTAGGAGGAGAGGTGTTATTATGTTGTATAGGAGAAGTGTTATAATGTTGTGTCTGTTTTCTAATCAAAGGGTCAGCTCTCTGGCCCACGGCCCACTCTGGGCCACCCGTAGCTATAGTCAGGGCCCCTGTTGTATCAGCACCCTGTTATGTCTTTACTGAATATACCGTTAACACTAGCATGACCTCTTAGGCATGCTATTGTCAACCTGGTGTCCAATGCATGTGGAAGTATTGGTACCCACCAACCTACCTTGCAGGCGGCAGAGCTCCAGGGCCACCAGTGTCCTCGGCTGACATAGTAGGCCCAGAGGGGCAGCGTACACAGGTACATGAGGTCACACACCGACAGACACCATAGGTACACAGCCAGCACGTTGTGACTCCTCACCTACACACACACACACAACACACACACACACACACACACACACACCACACACACACACACACACACACACACACACACACACACACACACACACACACACACACACAGTTCTAGATCAGGGGTTTTCAACAGGTCAACAGGTGGTCCGGGGACCACCAGTGGTCCCTGAGAGGATTCCCGCTGTTCCCCAGGCTAAATGATGGACAGTTGGTAACCAAATGGACCCTTATTGGTCTGTAACTCAAGATTAAACTTCTGAATTACTCCTTAATTTTGGGTCAGAGTCTCCGAGAGACTAAACTCAACATCAAATGGTGGTCCTAAAATGCAGAATAAATAGTGGGCCCTAGTATGAAAAACGTTGAAAAACACTGTTCTAGATAGATTCACCTTCATATTCAGATTGAACACCGGAAAAATCATTGGCGGCCAGTGGCTACCGGTATGTTTCGATTGAAACGGGCTCGAGCCTCTAGGGGCCTAAGAATGACATTGGGTCTTACACATAGTGAATACACCCACATGAATTGCAGAATATTAACCCCTTGTCCCCTTCAGTATGTGCCCCTAGAGCACAACATGAAAACTCTCGAGTATATCTGACTGAATTAGAAGTTCTCTTCTGGTGCCCCAGTTGTTCTGAAAGGGTAGGGACAATTACGAGGCTTATAACTAGTGTTGTAGTCAAGAAGACCACCTAAATCGAGTCCAAGACAAGACCAAGACCTGGGGGGGTCGAGACCAAAATGAGACCGAGACAACCACGGTAATTGGGGAGTTGAGATCAAGACGAGACTAGCACCTATGGGGTTGAGACCAAGACCAAGACCTAGAGGGGTCGAGACCGAGGCAGAGGCCAAGACCTAGAGAGGGGTCGAGGCCAAGACAGATACCAAGACCGCTGCAAAGCAAGACAATGTCATGACCAAGACATTTTTGTGCTCCTTCCATGCCTAAATTCTCTCTGTAGTTGTGGACCCCTAGCAACACGTCATCCATCCAGGACTGCGCACCGCTCTGCTGTCTTTATGAATGGGCTCCTTGGGGTCCTCATAATAGATATAGAACACTTCCTTTGCATTGTCTCGAGAGACAACGGAAATTTGCCTTGAGACTGGCCTCGAGAAGAGACAAGACACTAGCCTATTTAAGGTTGGTAGAACGTGTGACGTACGAAGCCAGTAATGAATCGCTCTGTGCTCGATATATAAGACTCGTGGCCGTCAGACCCTCTCCTCGGATGGCAAAACGCAGCTTTTGGCGTCGTGTTAACAAGATGGATGTGAGCTACGCTGTAGAACAGTGTCACCATGGAAACCAGAGACGCCAGTGGAAGAGGTGGATCCCGTCGGTGTCGCCTGCTTTCTTAACTATGTTGGGCTTCTGTTGCAACTGCGACGGACCACACCCACGTTCTCGTCGTGTCCAAGGCCTAAAGACGGGAAATTAAATTCCCTAATGTCTTGGGATCTACAACACTACTTATGACATACATACCTGCATCCAGGTGAGGCCGACAGTGAGCAGGTTTGCAGGCAGGCCTATGATCAGCACCAGGCTGTACAGGAAGACCAGCGGGAGGCGGTCCGTCTCGTACGGAGGGACGCACACGCTCTGGTTACCGCTGCCACCACCGCCAGCACCGCCGCTGGCCAGCAAGCTGCCCTGGGTCCACGACACGTCATGCATGATGCTGTCTGCAGGGGCAGGGATGTGTTCGTTTACGAAGGGGAATTGCCTTTAATCCATTTTGGGTGGGAATGCAGGTGTTGTAAGCATTATTAGCATTAAATAGCATTACTTAGCAATATTAGCATGACTTTGCTCAGCAATATTAGCATTATTAACAACACGTAGCATTAGCATTACTTAGCATTATTATCAATACTTAACATTAGCAGTGTTATTATCATTATCATGTTATTATCATTATTAACAATACTTAACATTAGCAGTATTAACAATACTTAGCATTTGCATTACTTAGCATTATTAAAATCACTTATTTACCATTATTAGCATTATTTTTGCATTATTGGGATCATTAACAATACTATTAGCATTTCTTCAACTATTGAAAAATATCAGATCTGGGGTTGGGTGGGGGAATCAATTGTTACGGAGGCCAGTTTCGAATTGCACCCGTCCATAGGTACCCTTTGAGGCTGGTTTTGAAGGAGTCAACGGATTGGCATGTCCTAATGACCGTTGGTAGGGCATTTTACATGTTTATGCATTCAGCAGTTACTATGGTCTGCAAAACAATTGTCCTTTACCAGACCATGCATGCAGCATTTACTATGGTCTGTAAAACAACTGTCCTTTACCAGACCATGCATGCAGCATTTACTATGGTCTGTAAAACAACTGTCCTTTACCAGACCATGCATGCAGCATTTACTATGGTCTGTAAAACAACTGTCCTTTACCAGACCATGGATGCAGCATTTACTATATGGCCTCATAGGACAGCCTAAAATAGACCCAGGTGCTGTTTAAAATAAAACACGGTTTTCCTGAAATTCAATTTGGGGACAGAATTGATGATGTGTAGGCTACAACATGTCATTTGTGCACAACATGTCAACATGCAAAAAGTGCATTTCATCACCGAACGTCAGAAAAATGTGTATGTGTGTGTGTGTGTGTGTGTGTGTGTGTGTGTGTGTGTGTGTGTGTGTGTGTGTGTGTGTGTGTGTGTGTGTGTGTGTGTAGTGTGTGTGTGTGTGTGTGTGTGTGTGTGTGCGCGCGCGCGTGCGCAATTGAGCAAATGTGGGTGTGTGCAGAGCCTTGGTGTGTGTTAAATTGTGGAGTGGCCTGAAAATGAACCACGTAATATCCTGTAAGAGGAAGTGTAAAAACGGTCATGTACTCATTGGGAAACCACCGTTCAGAACGTTGACTTTTATCAGCCACACCAACAAAAGTGAAGTCAAGTCAAGTCAGCACAGTTCAGTCCAGTCAGTTGAAGGCAGAGGTGTTCGCTTTGCGTCACCCCCAATGTAAATACGTTTCAGATCTTCCACTGCACCTCCATTGTTATTTTATAGCAGGGGTTGGCAACCTTTTGAACAGGGCCCTAGGCATGGGGATGGGGATGGGGGGGTCCAGTGTGAATAAATGTAGAATCTTGTGCAGGATTTGCATGAATTTGAGGACTTAATTTATGATTATTTAAAAGGAAAATCCTTTCGCTCATACATATGCCAGTGTGCCGTGACTACCCTTCAACTGTGCCAATATTGGCACCTGTGCATATCTCAGGTTACCTATCCCTGCTTTATAGCACTTCTTCGTTATTAACCCACTTCTTAAAAATGTTGAAAATGGGTGGAATTCCTCTTTAAGTGGGCTATACAAATCTCCCCATACAGTACAGCTCAGCTGACATCAGCGAATGACATTGGGTCTTGCACATCCTGAATAAACCCACATGAATTGCAGTATTAACCCCTTCCCCTTGTGGCCAAGAGCACAGCATGAAACTTCTTGAGTATATCTGTCACTGAACTAACTCTGCAAGCTATGTCTCATTTGTATTGATATACTGTACTGTATATTGTTTCATATCTGGAGTTCCAAGTGAACTTAATTGCCAAATAAAGAATGTCTTGTGTTCCATTTTGTCTTACGGGATGTAAGTCAAAACCACTTCTGTAGCCGATCTACAAGCTCACAACTGCAGCTTTAGACCTCATTTTGTCCACAAGAAGCCCAGTGTTACCAGCTCGGGCCGACGGATATAGCCTATAAGCCGGGGTCACGATTTGGAATGAATGAGGACCCCCTTTGGAGAGGGGGGGGGGGGGGGGGTCTAGTCAAGTGTGACACGTCTGGTGTGACACTAGACGATCAACCAACTGTCAGGGATGGATCAATAGGAGAAGAAAAGCTTGTTTCCAGTTCACTGACATATTAGGTGAGAGAGAGAGAGAAAGGGGGTGGGTGAGGGGGGCAGCAGCAGGCTAATGGACACATCACATTAATTTTGTCCATTCTGTATAAAACATGACAAGACAGACAGAAGACACCGAGACACGACACAGAAACTGTAGAACGACTAAATAATCACCTACAAAACAGCTCTAATTCAGTTAAATAAAGATAAATATGAGGTGTCAAGTTCAAGTCTTAAAGGGGAATTCCACCCATTTTCATTTTTTTCTGAGAGGATACAAATTATGTGAACATTTGCATTCTCCATTTGTACCATTTGTACCCTCCCAGGAAAAAAGGTCTGAAAGAAAAATTATTAACATGGCGAAACACAACTTGATCATCAAGTTGTGTGTTCACCATGTTAATGTTTTTTTTTTTTTTTTTCAGACCCCCATTTCTAGGAAACACGTGTGTGGGGACCTTTTCATCATGTCCACACATGATGAAAATGGGTGGAATTCGCCTTTAAGTGGACTATACAAATCCCACAGTATAGCTAATTAACTATTTATACCTTTGTTTATAAAATCTAGGCTGTACAGTGAAAAGGCTATATGACAGGGATCTATACAAATAGATTGACCTGTTTACCCTATTATTGTTGTGTTGCAGTTATTGATCTTTGGCTATAGCCTGATCAGTTCTGTTGTTAATAATATCATGTTAAAGATTGAGCCCATGCGTCCTTGCAGATTCTTTAGAGAGTTCTGGAAAAGCGCTTACTATAAAGGGAATTAGGCAGACTTGATAACACGAACATTTTTTTTAATGTAAAACATAAAAAAAAACATTTGGAAAATGAGACCTAGAGGATATTCTTCAGCACGGTGTAGCCTAAAACTTCAATTTCTTGCTTACGACCAGAAAGTATCGATTTTTACAAATACCCCCCCCCCCCCCCCCCCCCCCCCATGTTGACTTATCGACATTTTAATTACCGTTTGATTGCATAGGGCAATTCATATGAATTCTACATCTTCCTGATGTGAGCGGACGGACAGGCAATCAGTCGGTGATCCTAATGCATTCATTTGAACAAATAATGAATTATTGCAATCACCACCACAATCAAGGATTTTGATTTAGCTAGAAAGACAGACTGACCTGAGAGTTGTAGCCGGTAAGACAATTAAAGTCCATTCGTCGTAATAATACACGCATGCAGTCATCATCATCATCATCGCGCACCGCACACTGACTCCGATGTGGAAGTAAAGCTGGCCCTGCATGGTGACACGAGGAGTTTTTACTCACAAACGCACACACACGCGCGCGCGCGCAAATACGCACGCACGCCTTCCTGCCTACAGACTGCGTTCACAAAGCATGAATGAAGGTGGGCATGGGGTGCATTATTTTGCCTTGACAACATTTGTGTAAGGCACTGAGGTGTATACTCTTTTCATTTGTTCTATACCGGTAAGTCATGTGTTTATAATATGCGTTTATCAAACAATATGACTAGGAAAATAGGCCCATTGCCTCTTTAGACATGCCCCGCAGCCTTCCCGTGTAGCGTTTGCGTGTGCACAAAATCTGGGGATTTCCAGAGTTTAATTTTTTTACTAGTTGATTGAGTCATTAAAAAGGAGGAAAAAACTATCCATCCATCCATCCATCCATCCATCCATCCATCCATCCATCCATCCATCCATCCATTAGCAGTGTCAGCAGGGGTCTTGGATGGATGGATGTTCAAAATACTCAAAGTGTTGAAAGCACATGGCTGGATAAGACCGTTTAGTCTGCAACGCAGCAAGCCAAGTTGGGGCAAAATAAACCACCCTGTGTGCTGGTGTTGGCCGCATAAACAAGCGACAGACCATCATGTATTAATCATGGTACTACTAGTGCTGTCTCTCCTCATTAAATATACATGAGCAGATGAAGACAGAAAAATACATGCTATGAAAACACACTATGCTCTGCCTTTTAATTTCATCTATAGCAGTAGTTGGATGAGTTGAGGTATTACATTAGGGTTTTTTTTTTTTTTGTAAATATTGTTTTCACTGTTCTCCCCTCTTGTACATCTTTTGACCACTGTTTCCCACTAGTTTTTACAGTGTAGTTTGTTTATTAGTAGATGCATTAAAATGTCACAAAAGTCCCTGTTCAATATTTTACTATGCCTAGGTCTACAGATGCCGAAGTAATAATAAAAAGTCCCCCCACTCTGAAGTAGGCCTACCTCTTGATGACATCGTTGCCATATTTGGCCAGGTGGATTTCATGAGCATAAAAGGAACACACGTTTCGGTGGGGGATCGTTCCAAATGAAAATTGAAAATGCTTAAAGATATCACTTTTATAGCATATTCAATTTTCATTTGGAAAATTGCATTTCTGGCTGGCCTTCTTAATATTATTGAGAACAATTGGATGAAGCTCTAAAAGTATCTGGAATTAAACAGATCGTGTTGTTGTAGTTCCCTTTTTTCATGGGTAGGGTATTGCAAAAGCAATATGTAATCTAGTACTCTTGATTCCAAGTAAAGCAATATACATTTTCTAAGGAGCAATACATAATAACATATTACTCGCCTAAGTAATATTGCCCAACACTGGCTGTGGTACATTATATAACTAGGCATTCCCCAATCCATACTTTGTTTTAAGTCATTATTTGCTCCAAAACAATTAATTAGATTTCTGATCCTATATTCGATTTCTTTTCGTAGAACATTATGCCATATCGCATCAGTACAATATACAGATTTTTTTTAAAGAGAATATCCTGTCTGATATCACAATATGGATGATAATGAGAAATGTTTTCCTTGCTCTCGATCCAGTTCTGATCATTTGAAAAAGGACGCCTGACCAGCCTCCGATTTCCGACCAGATCGAAATGATAATAGATATAACAGACTAACAGCAACAGTGGGCAGAAACGTTGCATGTTGGATCTTCGTTGCAAAACAAAATGCCCTCCTGCCGTATCGGTGAAGTAGTGAAAACAGACAAGCTTACAAAGCAGAACTTGTGGACCAAGAAATCCACCCCTGATGACGAGGATGGATGACACAGACACTTTACAACATTAATGTTTACAATCATACTGTACTTTAATGCCATGTAAAAAAAAAAAGAAAAAAAAGGCCAAGGAATGTGGTACAATGTGGAAAGTTTTTTTGTCTTACGTCCCGTAAGAACAAACGAAACACGAGACATTCTTTATTTGGCAAAGTTCACTTGGAACTCCAGATATTACAGTACAGTATATCAATACAAATGAGACGCAACTTGCGGAGTTAGTTCAGTCAGATATAATCGAGAGGTTTCATGCTGTGCTCTTGGCCACAAGGGGAAGCGGTTAATATGCTGCAATTCATGTGGGTGTATTCAGGATGTGCAAGACCCAATGTCATTCACTGATGTGGCAGTCAGCTGACCGATTGGTCGGGGTATTTAAGCTCTCTACCCCACCACCACCCCAGCACCACTGGTGGGCTCTGTTATTTCTGTTCTCCATGGAGGGATTATTATTATTATTATTTATCTCCCTGCCCTTAATGTTTAATGATGGTGTATTATTGTGCTGAGCAGGGAGAGAAAAATATAGTCTATAATAAATTTAGGTTTAATCTTTTCGTGAGTTATCTGACTGAACTAATTTAGTCCATGTGCAGCGGTTGGGTCTCCCTACTACACAGAGCAGTGGTTCTCAACCTTTTTGGGTCATGTTACGGATCCCCCCAAAAAAGTATTGGCTGTGTTTGGTGTCCATTTGGTTTCATTTTACGATCTCAATAGAGTTACAGATCTATAAGGGTCCATTTAGTTACCAACTGTCCATCATTTAGCTGGGGACCACCTGGAGTCCTCTCAGACCACTGGTTGAGAACCACTGCTATAGGCTTTTCAAAAGTGATTTAAATAAAGATGATTTCGCCACGGAGTTTGTTGTCATGATTTGTCACAACACCAGTTGGCTTTTTCCGCGGCATAATCGTCTTTAGGGAAATCACTTTGGAAAAGTCTATGAGGAAAGCGAAAAACGTGCCCTCCTCGTGCCACCCCTTGACAGACCCTGATTAGCCCTTTCACGTTTTTTCTAATACCAGGCTGTAGTCTCAGTACTTCAGTCAAAATGTATATATTATTTTTGAGGGGTGCTGGACCCTCCTATACACAGCTTCAAAGTTTATTTTTCAACAATGCTTTAGGCTTAGACAATAAAGAGAAATGTTTGCCATTACCACCCGTCGCTTAAACCAACATCATGTTCAATCGGTGTCACGAGATGGTAAGAGCGTCCCTCACTTCACATGGGTAACATTCTGGTGGCGCGTCGATCCATCAACAACACACGGCCCAGTGGGAGCGGGACGGAGAAAGGGTCCTGCACCTGCAGTACCTTTCTCAAAGGCTGGGTGACATCACAGGGTGTGTCCGTGTGGGGGGTATCCAGGTCAGTTCTTCCATCGGATTTGCTGCAGGAAAAAGTGACAAGACATCAGCAGGGTGAGCGGTAGGTAGCGTGTTTTACTCAGTTGCCATTTTGAGGTGTTTTGTACTTGAGTATTTCCAGTGTCTGACACTGTCATTACTGTGTGAACACAGTGAGTGCAAGTAAAGCGATTGTTTCGCAACCGTCGACCAACCCTTGAAGTAATCCAATTGGCCAGTTTAGGTGATGACGTAATGGTGACTCATAGAGTTAAAGATAATAGAGGCAACTTTTTAGCCAAAAATAGATCTATAGCTATATTTTTTGCCCTTTTCCCCTCTACGTTGCTTCTACTTTGATGCTGCAGCCGTTTCCCTGCAGACAGACACTTGCAGTGCTGCTGTTTCCAGCAGTTTCATAATGAGCCAATAGAGTGGAGGTGAGGTGGAGTTAGGTGAAACAAATCTGTTTACAAATACAGTGATAGTACACACTAAAGTTGTCTCTATTACCTTTAATATAGCTTGTAGATATTGTGTGGACATGATTAAAAATAAAAAAACAAAACAAACAAAAAAGGTTCCCCAATTCCACGTTTCCTAGTCGTATTCCTGCTTACAGTGGCAATGATGTTCCACTAGATAGCAGTGGATACCTACTATTGTATGCTGTGAAAATAGTACTTGCCGGGATCCTCCTTGTCTAAAAGAAGTTAAAGACGTTCTTGACGAGACCTTTATAACTAATACTATAGGTTCTCCTGAAGAAGATTCCACATAAAACAATTATTGTTTTCTAAGAGTATAAAAAATCGCTAACTCTTGCTCACGCTACAATAGGCCATAGCCTACTTGTGCGCAGTACACAAGTTGGCAGATGCTGCTGCTAAATGCAGATACCGCTGTAACATGTAAGATTCAAATATTGTGCCAAATATAGTGATGAATTCCATCATCAGTCTTACAGGGTTAGAGATCAGTTCTAACATGTGCTTTATGAATGCCATAATCAGTGTTACAGCAGGGGTTTTTAACCAGTGGTCCCTGAGAGGATTCCAGGTGGTCCCCAGCTGAATGATGGACCAAATGGACCCTTACAGATCTGTAACTCTTGAGAGCGTAAAATGAAACCAAATGGACCCGTAAGTAGGCATGTCACGGTTTCTGGTATTACCGGTTTTACCGGTAGGCGGGGTCTCCTTCGGTACATCTCTTGTGCACCATTAACATTGTTTTGTTATTATTTTCAATAACTATTTTCTCGTGCACCCTATAAGTCACCATCAGTTCATTTTCGTGTGGCACCCATGTGCTTATATGCAGATAATCAATACTGTAGTCAGATATCACGTCGTACAGTTATTATTAAATGTAAATTATAAACGCGACATTATTGTGTCAGCCCTGGCTGCCGTTGTATGTAATAGCTAGCAAGCAGCGGCACAGACTTTAGGAGAAGAGTTGTGACATTGATGGTCAGAAACTTGAGTGGTGAAAAAGGTTGAAAACCACTCTTACAGGGTTAGACAGCAGCTCTTCTATCTTCCTGTCCTCCATAGATCCCCGCTCCACCTTGGAGCGGTATCCTAGCAACTGCTGGCGGTCCTTCAGGTCCCTGTACGTCTGAGCACACCACACACATGCACACACACATGTCAATCAATCAATCAGATTTAAACTAGGCAGGCACATAAGAGACAGAAAGTCAGACAGATAGACAGACAGGCATAGACACACACAGGCAGATAGACAGGTCTTACATTAATGACGATGTCATGACATTTGTATTTCTGAGCCAGATTGATCCTCAGCTCCGGTTCGTCAACCAGGGCAACGTAGTCCTGTAGAACCTGACACACACACACACACACACACACACGCACACGCACACGCACACGCACACGCACACGCACCAGCCAATACGTTAACGTGCCCAGAGCCAGAACACCCTGGACAACGATAACCATAATAGGCCGACCTATAATATATTTTTCCATTTTTGACTGTGAGCTCACACTGTAAATTTTCTAGTTTTAGCGGGACTAATCAATAAAAAATGCGGGACGTTACGGGACTAAATGGGACCTCTTTTTTGATGCGGGAGTGAGTGGTTGCAACAGACACGCAGCATGCATAAAGCTAAAGGTCTGATTTTCTGTTTGAATGATGAAATGCTGTTGCTTTAGTGGTGCAACAATAGTTAGTACTCTTGGCCACAAGGGGAAGCGGTTAAGCGGTGTGCAGTACCAGGACAGGAGCATTGTTCTTGGACAGTATGTCCACCACTCTGTTGAAGGCCACTGCAGAGCGCTTCTTGCTGACTCCCATCCAGTTCTTGCTGGTGAACAGAGCCTCCACGTCCAGCCAGGCCTTCTGCTTGGCCCGTGCCGCCAGCGTGGTCACCAGGTGCTGCTTGTCACTTAGCTGCAACAGCACAATGCGTTACAGCATTTTTTAATCATTATAGACTTTTATTAGTTTTCCCATTATTTGTATGCTTATGCTTTATTCACAACGGTAATACAATAAATGTAATAAAAATTCAAATCTATCAAGAGCATTTTGACTATACACAATACAGTTTCATTGCGAAGCCCCCACACACAGACACACACACACACACACAAAAAGAAAAACGCTTTACCCTGAATGTTTTCCGGATGTTGGCCGGACTGCTGTATGTCCCCTAGACAGAGAGACAGACAATGCCGGTCAAATGCCATTATCACATCAATCAATCAATCAATCAATCAATCAATCAATCAATCAATCAATCAATCAATACCTTTCATTGATGTACTACATACTTACTTACATGTGATTGAAAGTGAAACTTAAAACCTTACATAGTGGTAGTAGAAGGTTATAACCTTACGTAGCGCTAGTAGGAGGTTATAACCTCATGTAGTGCTAGTAGAAGGTTATAACCTCACATAGTGCTAGTAGAAGGTTATAACCTTACATCAGACTCTCCGTAGTGGTAGAAACAGCAGTAGTAGAAGGTGGTGATGATGGGCATGTTGAGGATGGACGCCTTGCGAGGAAACTTCTTGAAGATGTCGGGGTAACCTTTGACCTCTGCCTGCTTGTCGTTGGCCTGGTTGGAACAGAACGCACACTTTAGAGTGATCCACACCACTGACAGACAGACAGACGACAGACAGACAGAGACAGACAGACAGACCTCTATAATGATCTGTCTCTCCAGTAGCGTGTAGTGGTCCTGGATGTGAACGGAATCTTCTGGAGAGAATGGCAGGCTGAAAGAAACAAAGAAAAAGATGTGCAATATACAGTATCGACAGACCACTATTATACGTGGAAGACAGCACACCATCTATCTTTTTACATCATCTGGAGCAGATGTAAATAAAAAATGGCACAGTTAATTAAGAGTTTTAATCCACCACAAACAGTAAATCTGGGTTTACTGTTGGGTTGAGTAAATTGGGTTTGGAACACTATTTTCTCCGTGACAAATGGATTTCTCCAAATAGTAAGAAAACATCTAGTATGAAAGCCAACAATGGTATTAACAAAGTTGAAAAGTGGAACTATTATTGCTGATTTTATATTTGAGTTAGAAAATCAAATGTAAAAAAACAACTAAAGCTGAACTAACATGAAATATCCAAAACAGTGTGTTTGTGTATTTACTTAAGGCAGCTCTTCAGGAAGTCTCTCCTCTTGTTCTCGTCCTTGATGTTGAGATGTTCCTTGTACTGGAGCAGCTGTGCGGTACCATGGAGACAATCACAACATCAATAGACCATACTGTACATGGGCACGGCGGCCATCTTGCCATTAACTCGATGACTAGATGGTCGCCGTGTGCATACTGGTCTATGAAGCGGTGTGACGTTGAACTGTGAATGTTTCTGGCTATATAGTACATACCGCCACGTCTTCTGTCCTCCCCAGAGACCTGGACGCGCGCGCGCACACACACGCACGCACGCACGCACGCACGCACGCACGCACGCACACACACACACACACGCACACGCACACGCACAGTTTTTTTTTCCTGGATTAACTACATTACAGGTCTGCTCAACGCAAGCATAACAAATTAAGTTCACTCAACACAATCCAGGTCTAATCTGTTGCCTGCGGAAAACAAGCATGTGTGCGACGACGCATGAGTGAAGACCCTTGAGTCCCCCCCCCCCCTCAAATTCTCTGCATGGGTACAAAAAGGGTACCTCTGAAAAAGGGCTCTGATTGCCGCAATGACACAATATGCACAGAAAGGACCCACATCAACAGAGAAGTGGGGGTCACTCGGCATGTATTAGTGTTCGTCTCATTTTGGTCGACAAAATATCATGAGACTTGAATGTGTTTTTGACTGATGATTAATTTTACAGCTCTGAAAGTAGCAGATCTACAAGCTCACAACGCATTGCGGCGAACGTCTATTTCGTCTGGATTTCGCTGTTTCTCCCCCCAAAACATTGATAATCTGGAGCCAAGCAGAGACATTTTACCTGAACAGTTCCAAAAGCAGCTTGTGGTCTCCGGTCTCTCTCAGATAGTGGACCAAATGCCTGAGAGCCACCTCTCTGTTCTCCAACTCACGGAACAGAATGTCTGGATGGGCACACATGTTGTTAGAATAATATAAACAATGTCTGTCTGTTTTAATATTGTGTTTGTATGCATTGCGCATGTCTCAATGTGTCATAGTGTGAGGCGCTGAGAGGTTCGGTTGTAGACTATTTTTGTGGCGCAACCCAAAGCTCTTAAGCTACTAGATGTGTTGTACAACATGGACTTTTAAACACGTTTGTTGAATGCAAAACACTGAATTCAAGCTAAAAAAAAAAATCAATTTTTCTGAATACTGGAATGGAAAGGAGAGACATTTTTACCCAACTAAATGCTACATTGGTGGTCAGGAAAGAAATGGCATTTGTTTTAGGATGGGCAGGGGCTGAATCCCACTTTGATGTCTATGTGTGCACGTCATCATCATGGTCATCATGGTTATTCTTCTTGCACTGGGTCTATTTGGAAAATGACCGCCACCTCATGATATTTTAGCGTTTTCATAAAGTGTGTGTAAAGGGGCAATAAAAAGATGACAATGCAACTAGCTGTTTTATCTGAAGACATTTCTCAAAACACAAGTTAATTGATAGCTGCAGCCCTGATGCCTACCTTTATGTAAGGTCCTCTTCAGATAGATTAAAATCTGAAAGAGAAAACACATTTATAGTGAAAATATTGTTGCATTGCTTTCTAACTTTTCATATGAAGAGATAAAACTTGACGGCAAATTACAATACAAAATATGCAAGGTTTAGAGGCTAGGTAACGCTGGTTTACTACTGGCCTCTGATTGACCAGAGGTGTGCATTATTTACACACGATTCTGACACCTGAAGATCAAGGCGGTTACCATGCCAATAACCTTCTTAACACCAGAACATAAGTGTAGTTATAGTGGTGATGACTTCCCCAACACCAGAATATAAGTGTGGTTACCGCAGTGATGACTTCCCCAACACCAGAATATAAGTGTGGTTACCGCGGTGATGACATTCCCATCGTTGGCACTGACGGCTTCATCCAATAAGAAGAGCTTGTCTTGTAGGGAACGAAACCTCTCCAAGGAATATACCTAGTACACACACACCCCCCACACCCCCACACCCCCACACACCCCCACACCCCCCCACACACACACACACACACACACACACACACACAGACATGCACACACAGTACTTTAATCCACAAATGCAAGGAAACACGTTATGACCGCATTAGAAGGACAATTAATGAAAAACACATTCTTCTCTCTCATGCCAGCAAATCATTATTCCTCTTATACACTAACAATTAAAAACTAATGTTACACATACCAGATACTTTTTCTAAGCATTACTTTGGCCCTTAAAGTATATATAAGCAATAAATCTCAGAATTTTATTGGCATTTTTTCTTCTTTATCTTAGACCGTTCCGTATGACAACCATAGCGAGCCAGAGTGGCCCTTTAACTCATAGTCCTCCACCACCTGCATGACAGCACAGCCTATTTTCGAGAGGTCCGCTAATGCATTAAAATGTCCTAAAATGCCATCATTTCGCCAATTTATCTGCAAACGTGCGACCTGCTGTCAGTGGAGCTGGACGGCCAGAGTGGTTTGTTTGGAACCGGAATGCCTCCTTACTAGGCGGTCACGTGTGATTTTCAGCCAATAGCCGTCTCTGTTCAGTCATAGCATTGGAGTCAACGAGAGTGTCAGTACTCTCCCTTATAGTACTCTATCACGTCTGGACTATTTGTTAGCAAATGACAAAGCTTATAGGGATTTCCTTGGAGGCCTCCTGCAGCCCCTAGAGGCGTCAAAAAACCTAGATTTTTTTGGAGAAGATCTAATTAAAGGAGGACTTCATGAAAAACATAAAGAAAATAACAGATTATGTAATTATTATTTTAGCCATAAAATACAGGAGCCCAGCCACATACAGGAGCTTTAAGACCACGCTCACCTTTCCCTGTTGCATTCTCTTCACAGTCTCCTCTGGCGACCAATCACCGCTGTAATCCTGCCGTCACAAAAACATCTCTCAAAGCGCCATACGGACACTGAACTGAACTGAACTAACCTAAACCTTGTTCATGTTAACACTTCACCTGCCGATAACAATTCACACAAGATCAAACGTAGTAGAACACATTCACAGCCGTTCACTGCCAGAGAATTGTATTGTTTAATTTGACGCTGAATGCATTGGTAATAATCCGGTTATTTGCAAACATGGTGACAATGCTGCTGCATTATGATGACGTAACAGGACATCAACCATGCCCCCCCCACTACCAGTTGGAAAGGGCTTCTGGGAAACAGAGGCCAATACAATATTGAACGAGCGCCTACACCTTTCTTAAAGGGTAAGGAAGGATGGAAGGAAGGAAGGACAGTAATGTGACATACAGTACACATATTTGAAAATAATAAAAAAAAAAATCACCTTATATTCAGACTTAGGTTTCCTCAACTCAGGAGCATAATTATGTCTGAAAGAGGAATCGCTGTAAGCTACACACACACACACACACACACACACACACACACACACACACACACACACACACACACACACACACACACACACACACACACACACACACACACACACACACACACACACACACACACACACACCATTCAGTGATCAATTAATCAGCAAGAACTCGCAGTTAGTGTACTTTAAGAAGAGAGTAGCGACACACTTTGATCTCACGCCACATGCACATAGCTAAATACTGCATCACAGCACAGCCTATTTCTTAATAATATACATTAACTAAAGCAAGTTATAGATCAAATCATTATTCACTAGAGCGACGAGAGGTCTGTTAATGCGTTAAAATGTCCTAAAATGCCGTAGTTGGCCAGAGTGGTTTGTTTGGAACTTGAATCCCTCCTTACTAGGCAGCCACATGCACTTTTCAGCCAATAGCTCTTTTTAGCTGTAGCATTAGAGTCAACAGGGACTGTCGCTACTCTCTCCTATTGCAGATAACCTAGTACTCACAGTCAAAGGACGGAAGACTTCCAATTTTGGCCTTTCCTGGGGAAACAAAAAAAGACATGAGATGTCGGTGCTAAGCACCGAATGTGGTCATGTATAATCAGACTGCCGCTCACTTCACACTTTTTCTCAGACGATTTGCCTGTATTTGAACCTGACCGGGAACAACCAGCTTTTCTAGAGTAATTGTAAACACACATTCCAAGCGTCACATGTATATTCATGGGTCTCATCTGTAGTCCTCCACCAGCCATGTTTAGGACCTCACAGGTGTTTCAATGCCTGAATAGGCTTTTAATAAGCCGTTGCCATGCCATTCCATCGCCTGAAGAGATGCATACTCTGATTGGTTCAGAAACCCTCTGTGTCAGATAATCGGCTGCGATCCATAATAAAAAAAAAAAAAAAAAAACACCATTTACGGTTCACCGCACCTTTAAGGTACATGAGAAAATAAAGCTCCAAGCTGTTAATACAATTTTCAATCAAACAGAATTGAATCTAACTACACCTCACCTCCACTCTATTGAAACTGCTGGAGACTGCTGCGCTGTGATTGGCTAACCCTAACCCTCACCCCCACAAATGCCCACACACTAGCACTACGTTGTTATGAGCCAGACGAAAAGGATTTTGTTGACAACAACAAAGTCCTGGACCGTCTGCAGGGAAACAGCTGCAGCATCAAAGGAAAAAGCGGTGTAGAGGGGGAAAAGACAAGAAAATATATAGCTGTATATATATACACGGGTGTAGTGGAGGGGGGACGCGGGGGGACGGCGTCCCCCCACTTCTCATATCTAAAATATTTTTGTGGCAAAAGTAGGCCTATGTTGACTTATCATTTACTTTTATGGATACAATTAGGCATTGTAAACATTCTTTCTCACTATGCTATACTTGTTTTAATAGCGTGTCTGTGTGTGTTGCGCAGGTGCACGCAAATGCGCATGCAAATGCAAGTGTGCATGCACGTGTCTTAAAGGGGAATTCCACTCATTTTCAATATTTTACTATGTCATTAATATACCTTAGAGATGTTGTGTGGACATGGTAAAAAAAAGTTCCCCTTTTTGTGTTTCCTAGAAATGGAGGTCTGATTAGCATGGTGAAATACATCTTGATGACATCATCATGTGTTTCACCATGTTAATGAGTTGCCTTTTTTCTGAGAGCGTACAAATGGTTCACATTTGTACGCTCTCAGAAAAAAAAAATGAAAATGGGTGGAATTCCCCTTTAAGAGGCGTCCCCCCACTTCTAAAAGTACCACTACAACAGTGTATATATATACTGTACATATTTTGATTTTCGGCTAAGAAAGTTGCCTATAACACATTTAAATCCCGCCCCACCCCACAGAGCTGCCAACCTTGAGAATTTTTTGACTGCACCTGTGCGCACGCCCCAAACGCATGTTCGTGGGCTTTGCCTGGGGCCCCAGATACGACCTTTTTTTACGGCTGGCTACCGATGTAGAACATTTACATTGCATTAATTGAGATTTGTTATACAGTTTTAGTGTTTTGATTTACAAATCTCTCTGCGTCTCTGGGCCCAGCTACATCTCATGCCGAAGCTAAAGCCTTAGTCATATGAACCTCCTAGAAAATTTTTTTTTAGGTCTACCATTCACCACAAACCTATGATAATATTCAGACTGTTGTGAAATTCCCAATTATAGCCGTTTTTTAAGTCATATCGTCACTCATATCGTCTTACTCAATGCTAAGAATGTCAACTAGGTCTTGCCTGGGCTTTAAATGTCTCATGTTTTGGCTTGCATTGTCTATTATAGCAATATAATGACCACGGATGTGGTCTAAAAGAGTGAAAAACGTATTTTTCAATTCACTGTGACTTCAATAAGCCAATGGGCTGTTTACCTTTGAACAGAGAGCTGAGGGAGTAACCCGATTGGTTCTTGGGAAGTGAAGGAGTTGTGTCGATCTTGGGGAAGCTGTGCTCTCTGGACTCCCCCGCTGGTCGGAGGCTGGAGGCTGTCTCTTTAACAGACCAGGAAATACCTGGTAGCAAAAAAACAAATAAAAATTAAATAAAATCAGATGATTCTGAAGTGAGTGGTGCCAAGAGTTGGTCCCCTGTTGGTCCCCTAAACATAGGGACGGACAGTCAGACCTAGTTAGCAACATTGCTGTTGTTCTTTGGGAGTGGTTGCACCACTCAAAAAACAATCCCGCCAAAAAAAGCAATATTTGTCGCAACTTTAAGTCAAATGCAATGTCCTTTGTTCTCTCCTCAGTACTTTCATGAATAAACGAATGCATCTTACTGGGATACAGCATAGCATTATAGCATTGCGTCTATGGGGCATGTACTGTAAATGACCATATTTATTTAAATGACCAATTTCCCTCTGATGACTTTGATTATAAGACAACCCCCATTTTCTTGGCATGTCTCATTCCAATAAGAATCAGGTCTCAGGTCTCCATGCACTAAGTGGCACTGTTGCTAGGGGGACATTAACCCTTTCTGTACTGTACACGTTTTGGTGTTCTAAGCATTATACTTTAGTTATTGAAAAATAGCAGACCTACAACCTCATAGCGCACCACACTCAGTGGCGTGCTATGAGCTTGTGGGTCTGCTATTTTTGAAAAATCGTGAAAATGTGGTGCAAATCTTTGAATATATGTAAGAAGCAAAGATTTTTAACACAAATCTTTGCTTTCAGGTGGGGTCTGCAGCCGAATATAGATAATTCTGGTGGCCCTTGGCATGAAATATGTTGAGCATCACTGATAAAGAAACATACATTTTTTTCAGAAAAACTAGAATCTAGTGTCAGAAACTAGTATGTAGCATCAAAAACTATAATCTAGTGCTAGAAACTATAATCTAGTGTCAGAAACTAGAATGTAGCGTCAAAAACTGGAATCTAGCGCTAGAAACTAGAATCTAGTGTCAGAAGCTAGAATTTAGTGTCAAAAACTAGAATCTACCATCAGAAACAACAAACTAGTGTTGTGAACTAGAATGTAGCGTCAGAAACTAGAATGTATTTTATCCCATGATTTTGTACACACAGCATCCCGAGCGGGAATCAAACCCTTCTAGCTGTGAGGCGACAGCACTAACCACTGTGCCACCATGCCCCCTAACTTGGCCATGTTTTGAACCACTTTGATCCAGTGGATCACATCCATGTTACTCGCTTCCCCCATTTTTGCAGCTTGTGTGTTGTATGGTGTTCTTGTGTTGTGTGCACCGTGCACTCCTGTGTTGTTTCAGTGTAGCATGAGGGCGCCATCAATCGGCAGACTTTGGCACGGATGTGCTATATGCCATTATGCAATTCTTGGGACATATTCGGTACTAATAAATATCCTTTGTTTTGTGGTTGAAGGGGTTGTGGCATTAAAATAAAGTTTTTGTATTTTTTCATACATTTGTTTTTTAGGTTTTCTGAGCTCAAACTTTTAACACGCAGTAGGTTTTCCGGGTTCTGTGGGGTTATCTGACTCAAACAATCCTAGTCAAAAAATCATATAGGATTTTAGAAAAGTCCTATCAGATTTTGGAACAAATCCTATTGGCTTTCCAATAGGATTCCTATAAGAATCCTATAGGATCTTATTAGATCCTATAGGAATCCTATAAGCAAATCCTATAGGATTTTCTCATAGGACTTCTATAGGATTTTGGGGAAATCCTATAGAATCCTATTGGAATCCTTTTGGATTCCTATTGGAAATCTAATAGGATTGTTACAAAATCAGATTTTTCTATTGGAATCCTGTAGGATTTTTTGACTAGGGAAGTGATCTGATCAGTCTGAGATGTCACAGCCTGTAACCTCCCATATACTGTATGTCAACAATGGGATTTGAAATAGCCCCGCCCTCTTGTCCACCCTAGGACACTTTCAAGCCGGGCTCATTCATTCCAATGTAAATATCATGGACTTTACACAATAAATACTGGTTCGTTTTTGGAACCAGACCTTCAAAATCAATCCCAAATCCATCAACAAGGCATGCCCTATGAAGTGGAAAAACGTGTGCCTGTTTTTCAACCGAACCTGAAAATGTTTTCAAGCCTCGGAGAAGTTCTCACTTTGGGAGTGTAAATGAGGTCATAGATCAGTAGTTTTCAACCTTTTTCATACCAGGGCCAGGGCCCACTATTTATTCTGCATTTTAGCCATGGACCACCATGTGATGTTAAGTTTACTCTTTTAGAGGCAAAACCAGTATTTTCAAGTTGTTATCCACAATTTAGCAGAGATAAACTGGCAAACGTTGGTCAAAATAGTTCAGTAGTAGTTCAGATGTTTAAATATAATGTAACTCTTGAGAGCATAAAATGATACCAAATGGAACCGCCAGAGTCCATTTAGTTTCATTTTACAATCTCAAGAGTTACAGACATACTGTATAAGGGATATTTGGTACCAATGGCCATTATTTATTTAGCTGGGGACCACCTGGAATCCTATCAGGGACCATTGGTGGTCCCCGGAGCACTGGTTGAAAAAAACTGCCATAGATTATTGATGCTGAAAGCGGCGTAAAAACAAAACAAAAACGAAGCTATGATGAAAACTCATACAAACTATTGATACATATCCTTCAACAAATAAGTGGAAAATAGCAGAGATCAGTAGAACTGAGAGACAGGTCAATTCATGCATTGGCTCGTAGCTGGGGTTTGTTGCAGTTCTGATAAACAGCAGATCTACAGGCTCGTAGTTCCTTACTTCCGATGGGCTCTCCGCTCCAGCTGACCTTCACCACATCGTCGTCGTCATCATCGTCGTCCGCCAGGCTGGGCAGGCTGTTCACCGCCTTCTTAGACTCCTTCATCTGGACGGACCCACCACCAAAATCAACACAGGATATCAACGTTAAAGCGTTGGCCCTTTACCCTTCGAACTAGTGTATGTGCTCAACTATTTGGCATGGGGCTTGAAGCCGTGTTTAGTCTTCCCGGGTCCAGTAGCGTGGTCATAGCAGGCAGTAACTCACCCTGGCGAAGTCGTCATCTTCATCATCGAAGGTGAAGGCTTTGAACTTGGAGCTGTTCCAGTACTCTTCCTCGTCTCCTTTGGCCTTCATCATCTGAGCAGCACGTCACACGACAGACGCATGAGAAAGTAAAACATACCATCAAAATCACGTCCGATTGCTGTTGCACCTCGATGCTATCACACCAAGAGAAAGTACTCATGTCTACGGATATCATCATCTGTCATCTACCATGTGTACTTTCGATTCCCCTCTAGACTTTCATATAATGACAGTGTGTGTGTGTGTGTGTGTGTGTGTGTGTGTGTGTGTGTGTGTGTGTGTGTGTGTGTGTGTGTGTGTGTGTGTGTGTGTGTCTCAAAAGTGATGAAATAGTCTACGAACAGTTTGAAAAATGTACTGTATCTTGCTATAAAAACATGTAATGTACAAATTACAATCTGGTTTAAGGACATTGAGGCAAGATAGATTTCAACCTGGGAATGCATGCATTTTGGCTGACTTACAGTAGCAGTGGTCTGATACATCTAATCCTAACCATCAGACATCGGAGTACGACATCTATTCGGGTTGCAACTAAGGATCATTTTCATAGTTGATTCATCGGCTGATTATTTAAACGATTAATCGGATCATGACACTTCTTTAGCGACCCTAAAAATCTATTTTATACATGTTCTATGTGTCATATTAGACGTGTCGTATGGGTCATATTTTGCTTTGCAGTCGCTACTGTGCATGTCAACTATCATCGGATTGTAAGGGGAGAGAGATGGCTCACTGCTCTTTAGTTTAATTACACTGGAAAACCTATGGTTAAGTGGGAAAACAAACATGATAACTCCACCGATTAGTAATCAGTTGCCAATTCGATTAATCGATTACTCAATTAGTTGACAAGCTTGTATGAGCTTTCTTTGACTATTCTTGCACCTCTTGCTACCACTGCACCTCAAAGGCACTGAAGAAAAGGCTACGGACCTCCCAAAACAACAAACAACAAACCGGGTCAGGCTATACTTGTCCTCACTCCCCTACCCCACCTCACCCACTTTGACAGGCTGAAATGACTCAGGTTTAACGACTGAGCACAGCACCTCACAATGGGCCTGGTCCACACGATTTGCTACAGTACACCAAGCGATGCTCATGCACCTGTCCAACTTACTTCCTTAATGTCAACAAAGAGCACTGCCACAACATTAAAGGGAGTTCAACAAATCGAGTGCAACCCAGATTCGACACAAACAACGGGCAAGATTAATTTCGCTCCCAAAACGTGGAACGCCCTACCAACAGCCAACAAGACATACAAATCCCTTGACTGCTTCTAAAACGCCCTCAAATGGCACCTACGGACGGTTGCAATTACAAACTGGGCTCTGTAAATCTATCTGGTGTTGCCAATCGTTTTATGATTAATAAAGGCGAATAGCACATAACATTAAAGTGCACAGTCAGTAAACATAAAAAGCAACCACTATGGCAATAAGAAAATACATGTTATGTTGACAGGGATTTGTTGAATGATCAAATGAATGAACAGCGGGTTGACATTTTAAACGGATCTAGTAAATAACAAGCAAGGATTCACAATAAGATTTCAAAAAACACCATAATGTTGCAGTATGTTTACCTTCCTGGGCTCCTGATAATCAACTAGTAATGACACATCCGCATCTGCGGCGGCGTGGTGCAGTCTGGGAGTTGTAGTCACGCATGAAATCGTACAGTGTGCGAGACACTGGCTCCCCCAAGAGGTCAAACTGCGTTAGATTCATTGTGACACTTCTCTAGTCTACGGCATGAATCCCATATCTATGATTGATAGATATATATGAATATGAATGCCAGAAAGAGTGATCTGCCCTTTTTAGCCTGGGTAAACCAACTCCCCCTGCTAATCTAGCCTGGCGAGGCCAGCCTCACTATGCATGGCATGCATACTAAATAGACTTTTGTATGTTGTGGGCTTGTTTTTGTTATTGTCTGATTTGCTGTGCCTGCAAATTGAAGGAAACATTTTTTTTTCAACCAAGCTCCATGTTTTATGTTAGGTTAGATTAAAGAAGTAGGAATGGGCAGATGTATAGGCCATACAGATATGATCGGCCAATGAAGGCTTAAAAACAATCAATACCCGAAAATGTCGGTATCTGGAAGATAGTATAAAAATATGACAATTTTATTTTTTATTTTATTTTTTGCACAATTTACAGATATGTAGGCTATTGAGCCATAATTGGGGGAAATATAGGGGGGGCTTCCTCCAATTTTGATCAAGTGGTGCGGTTGATATCGGTGACGGAAATTAGAAGTTGGACAATATCGGGATATCGCTAGAAAAGTCAATATCGGACCTCTCTAAAGGTCTAAGGAATGAACCCGGTACTCCCACTCGGAGTCTCCAACACATAACCGGTTGCGGCAGAGGAGGTCAAAAAGTAGGTGAATGTAGTACAGCCTCTGTCTTGGCCTACAAAGTTTAGTATCTACCCTATTTTCAAATGGGGGTCGGCAGCCATTTACAAATGATTTTGGGGGTTCTTGACATGACATTTTGAGGACCAGTGAGAGATAATGATGAATAAGGAGGTTTTTCAGAAAACTGTCATGATTTCGAAGAGCAGCAGTGTAGCAGCAGTTGTCAGATACAGTATTGAACAGTCAAAACACTTGCAGAATCATTTATATGGGGGGCTCATATTTGCTCTTGAAATGGGCCTCCTGATTACTAAGGCCGCCGCTGGATATCAATATTTAGGGTTCAGAATCGATTTACTATATTGGAATTATAAATTATGGTGCAAATTAAGGAGCATGACAAGTTCAGTCAGCTAGAATATTTTAAAGCAATTCTAAACAAACAATATGAAAACACTTCAATGTAGCAAGATAACATCATCAGTCTTTCTGACATGAACAAATGAATAAACACACACACACACACACACACACACACACACACACACACACACACACACACACACACACACACACACACACACACACACACACACACACACACACACACACACACACACAAGCCTATAACAGACACATAATGCAAAGAGACATTCTACAACACTGTCCTACTGCTGAGTATAAATGGGCCATTGTTTTGCTCTGGCGCCCCTCCCCCTGCTTGCTTTTGCCTTGCCTTCCAGCCGGTCCCCTCCTCCTCCCGCGTTACATCCAAGCTGGCGACCCAACGAATGCTGTGACCACCTAAACAGTAAGCGGACGACTAGGGTCCCATTATACTATGAGACTTCGGTTTCGGCGTGACACGGTTACGAGCGAGAGAGGGGAGGAAGGGACGGCGAACGTTTCTTCCTAACAGCAGAGGGTGAATAAAGAGGCCACGTTCTGGTTTATAAAAGGTAAGTTTGAGCTTTATTTTTTATTATTTTAGTTATTTTTAAAGTCTCCTCCTTTTTCGTTAAAAAAGTGTAAGATAAAACGGGAGGAAAGAAGCTCTGACTCGACTCGCGCCCGATTTGGAACGTAAAAGCACGACTCGAATACCCCAGGGCCATCTAGTGGAAGAGTTGCGACATCGAGGGGGCAGAAAACAGCCTGATGACTTGGTACTCGCGCGAGACGCAAAGACTCCAGTGCATTCGTGTAGCTTCCGGTTGTCCCTTTTTGTTGTCCCCATTCTCGGTAGAGTAGAACGTCTATGCCGAAGAGCCGCCATTGGACTGACCCCTGCGAACCGAACGGAGTTTGCGTAAGTCTGTCTGTATGTACTACATGAGAGGCTCTGCTCTTTTCCTTCGTACACCCCCCCCCGTCCGGAAACAAACTGAAGATCTCCAAGCTCTTTACCAGCGGACCTGCAAGCGTCGCGTAGAGCTTGGAGATCTGCTATTTCCACGAGCGAGCCGACGGGAAAACGCGGAAGTGGGCGGGAATAATTTACTGCTGTTAGTTAGTTACATTGTAACAAAGCCGTTTAAACTATAATAAAGTGTTACAACGTTGCAGCGTCATAGCTCAATGTTTTGCCACGTATGGACTTGACATAACGTTATTACTAATTACACAAAACACACAGTACCACAAGAACGGGTCGTTAACAAAAAAAAGTGTGTGGGGGGAGTGAAAAATGAGCCGTTTCTGTCGCCGTATCGCGGGGATTCGTTAATTTGGGCGCTTTAAAGTTTAAAAGTCCAATGAGTAACATGTAAAAGTCAGGGAATTTTGTAAATGTGAACCAACTATTCACAACGTTTCACATATTACACGTCTCTATGGTGTTGTACATGATTCTATATACGTGTTTAAACAAGTTGTCTTTTGTTACTCGGTTGTAGCAGTAGCCTGCAGTCATGAAGTCATGTCTGCCTACGTCACCGTGAGTCATACAGTAGTAGTAGAGCTGTGTCGAAATGTGGGCGGGGCTTAAAGCCCTTTCTACATTCCCACTGAGCACAGGATTTTAAAAAATGTCCATGAAAGAGGTCTAAGACAGTGGCTTTTCAACCTTTTTAATACCAGGGCCCACTATTTATTCAGCATTTGAGCAACGGACCACCACTTGACATTTTAACCTCACAGACCCCAAAACTAAAGATTTCTTTTGCTTTTGACTGCAATACCAGGCTGGATTTCGGAAACAAGACAGTCAAACATACAGTAGTTAAAAAATGACCACTATCTTCTACATTCTCTAGTTGTGTAAACTTGGGCTAAGATGAATATTCTAACTACCGGTATATAGTGTAAATTTGTTACGCTCTCAAGAGTTAATCAACTCTGGTTAATCAACTTCATCTGGTTAATCAACCATCATTTAGTTGATGACCACCTGAAACCCTCTCAAGGACCACTGGTGGTCCCCGGACCACTGGTTTCTAAGAGGTCGGATCTAGATTTGACGTTGGTCACCTAGACGTTTAAACAACCACAAATCAACGTCTAATTTGAGATTAGACCTTTAAAAATAATGTCTAAAAATGAACGTTTTTAGATCTAGTGCTCAGTGTTTTTGCACCAATCAAATGATTTCTAAGAAGATAAACAAAACAAAAAGTCTTGTATCCCGCCATTATGTTCTTCTTACTAATCGTTTCACAGCCTGAGTTGTCTTTGCCTGCTGCGTAATCGTCTTTATATAAATCATTTTTGAAAAGTCTATGGTTAAATTACTTCTGGGCGGGGTGAAAGGGCTGCACTGCTCAACTCTGGTTTCATTTGTATGCTCTCAGGAGTTGCAATACTGTTAAACGTCTGCATTAAAAGTCTACACAATTACAGAAGGTAGAAGAATTGATATTTTGGTACACATTTGCCAAATGAATGGAATTGTAGACAAAAGTGTCCTGTAGTTTTGGCTGAGAGGCTAAATGTCATCAAATGGTGGTCCGTGGCTCAAAAAACTAATAAATAGTGGTCCTTGAGATGAAATGGAAGTGAATGGACATTCATGACGTCACATGCGACAGCACTTCCGCATTTGACTGCCAATATTTAGTGGTCAAATTCACTATGGCTTAAACCCATTCTGGGTGTTGCTTCAATAGACCTTGCAGTAAGCCCCGTCACCTCTCCCCAAAAATCTCTTCCAAATCTATCAACAAGGCCTGCTGTATGCAGTGGCAAAATATGTGGAAGACATTTATATATTATATATATATATTTTAAAAACAATGTTTTATCACATAGGAAAACTATTGGTGGAGAGGTTTGTTTATCCTGTTATGCTAGCTGTGATTAGGCCATAGCATTTTGGAAATACACTGCATGGTATTTTGCATTGGTCTACTCTACACTAGTTGGCTGATCAAACACACATACTCTGAAATCCTAATGAGTCTCTCTCTCTTTGTCTGGCAGAGCTACAATGCACTCCCGGGGCATCAAGCGTAAGCTGTGCGCAGGCGGCATGGGCACGGCAGCGGCAGGCTACGTGTCCGACTATGAGGACGCCGCTCCTCCCGCGTGGTCGTACGGCGCGGTGCATCGGCGCGCGCTGCTGGACATGTCCCTGGTCAAGCTGCAGCACTGCCACACGCTGGCCGAGCCTGACCTCTGCAAGTCGGTGCTGATCGCCAACACGGTGCGGCAGATCCAGGAGGAGATGATGATGACGCACGTGATGGCCGACCACCACGACCATGGGAGCTGTCAGGTATGGGGGCTGTCACAACCATAATGCCACCTAATGCCTTCACCGCCTAATTATTTATCTTAAACTATGTTTCCCTGCAAATATCTAGTACCTATGACAACCATAGGAGCTGCAGTGTCCCTTTAAAAGCTCAGTGAGGCACTTCCTGATTGGCTAACTAATTGTCCCGGTGGGATTATTCCTATTACACACACACGCACACACACACACACGCACACACACACACACACACACACACACACACACACACACACACAATTATTATTCATTAATTAATTCATTATTAATTATTAAATTATTATTTTGACCATATAATCACATAGGATCTTTAATAAAGTGACAACATCTACAGTTTTCTACATTACTATTATCCTTGTTTCCTTATTATGTTATAAAAATAAAATAACAACAAGGTCTTTTGAAAAGCCACCAAATTATTATTCATTTCATTCAAACATTTTCCTGGTCTTTGTGCACCAATTTGTGAAAGCTTATATTTATTTTTGCTTTTATTTACTGTGAAGGCAAAACGTTTCTGTCGTCAGTTTATATCATAGCTTCTATCATAATTCAAACGCTGTTTCAAACACAGGTGGTTCCTGACCCATTCATGGTGTCCGGTAGTCCGGAATCGCCCCCACAGCCCCTCCCAGACGCCAGCCACGCCTCCTGCCACAACGGCACAGTTTCATGTCCAAGCGGCGCGGCTTCGTGTCAGAATGGCAACAGTATGAACAGCAGTGACACGTTGTGTCCGAGCGGCAACGCTTCATGTCAGCCGCGTGCCGCAGACCAGAACCTGGCAACCTACCACCACCTCTGCCCAGAAGAGTCGCCGTCGCCGTTGGAGGAGGAGTCCTACTGCTGGGGGAGGGCGGAGCTAAAGATGATGGGCCACGCCCTCCTGGTAGAGGAGGAGGAGTCAACCATGATGAGGCCGCCCCGGTGCATTCTGGGACAGGAGGAGGACTTGGAGGACGACGTGTTCCTGGGGAAGCTGGAAATGAGGAGTGGCCTGGCAGCGGTGGCGGCGTCGACCGGCAGTGGTTCGAGTCCCTCCGGCGGCCTGGAGGAGTTCCTGTCGGACGTGGAGGCGTCGTACTACGACCTGGACACCATGGCCATCGGCACGGCGACGCCCACAGCCGCCACCACCACGCTGACGGAGCTGGACCACATCATGGAGATCATCGTGGGAGGGTCCTAGCTTAAAAAAGCTGCTTGAAAAGCGCGCCGGACAACTTATATGACACATAATTCTACTAGAGACCCTCTGAAGCCAATGGGAGACAACCCGCGAAAAACCAGCTATTGTTGTTGTCGTTGTCCCGTTTCACTCGGGACCACACGTTCTACACTTTGCCTTCAAATACCATTATCGCAGACTCTTACCCCTCCAATGTCCAGTGGCTTGCTGAGAGCAGGCCATTGTGAGACACGCAGTCCGGATTTGTTTGCACGGAGAGGGTTAGAACGACTACCGATCAAGACAACACACAGATAATGTCGTCATAACATCCGGGTGTGTAGACCTGGCTCTTCAAAATAAGGGCAGTGCCCTATTCTCAATGGGATGGGCTGTTCCATAAGTCTTATGAATTAACTTAAAGATCCGAAGGGGTGGCAAAGGTTGTTTGGCCACCCCTCCAGACCTTAAAAGGTACTATAGGCAACTTTTTAGACAAAAATCAACTTTTTAAACAAAAACACCTGCTTTGCCCTGCAGACGGCCCAGAACTTTTGTTGTTGTCAACAAATACTTTTTGTCGGGCCCATGGCAAGGCGGTGCTAGTGTGTGTTTGTGTGTGTGTGTGTGTGTGGGGGGGGTAGCCAGTCATAGTGCAGCAGTTTCATGAGCCAATAAAGTGGAGGTAAGGTGGAGTTAGGTTCAAATCTGTTTACAAACATATTTTGCTCACACTAAAGTTGCCTACATTACCTTTAAGTTAAGTCATGAGGCTGGGTACTTAAAAAACCCATATCTGAGCAATGTGAAACTTTATTTTTACCCATCAATGAAGCACAGACTTTGGTTTAGGTGCATCGCCATGCTGGCTTGTGGCGGACATTTGTTAACTTTTTTTTTCAGGACGCCATGAGTACACATAACTGTACACTGTTATACATGGAGCACTCAGTTTACCTTGACAATTAAAATGCCTAATGGACTCCTAAAGTGCCATGAACCAGTGGAATACGATATTCTGAAGAAAACCTGGAGACTGGTGTTTTTAATTTTTAATTTCTTTTTTTTATAGCCAATACCGCACCAGAGCAGTACATCGACTGGGAACAATTGCTCTTAAGACTATAATTGTGACACACTGACTGACTACACACATACTGTACATGAATGCACGCATATATTACTTTTTCAGTCGGTTACAGATTTCCTGCACGTGTTTCCATGCACGTTATTTTCTTACAATCTTTTTTATACGCCATATAATCTAACTTATTGTGAACTGTGACACTACATGAACTCATGAGCTCAGAACATTTTTTGTATTTTTTGTAATATATATACAGTATATATATCTTAATGTACACATATACGTATATTCACATGAACATTTTTATACAGTGTATTTATCGCAAGCGGCCTTTTTTTGTTGTATCGACTGTGGGAGAGGAATTAAGCCATCGTGGGCTGCTCCTGTGCCTACCGACCGGTTGGTCACGGTTGTACCTCGCTACTCAATAAAGGCGGTGTACGTGATATTTCTTTGTTAAAAACAACTATTACGACTCTAAGCATTATGTTGTACTTTAGCGACAACCATATAAGATGCTAATGGATGTCCTTGATATGAAATATCGATGCCCACTGATGTAGAAGCCCAGGGGATTTTCTCAGAACACATGCGTAGATTCGGTTGTCAGTTATAAACGGGTCAGTCCAGCACAACTTCAAGTAATAACAACACATGGTAATACACCCAAACACATGTGAAACCATAAGTATACACCATAGAGTGGTTTGGCAAACTAAGTTACATAAAGTTCAGCCTCTGCATAGGCCTGTAAGGACGCCGAGGCTAGTGTTACATACAGTATCTATTGTGATAAATAATACTCATTGTTACGGAGCAGTGGTTTTCAACTGGCGGTTCCGGGGACCACCTTCAGCCCTTGAGTAGGTTCCAGGAGCTCCCCAGCAAAATGAACGGAGAGTCGCTAAGCAAATGGACCCTTATGGGTATTCTCTATTGTACTTTTTGAGTTTTAACTTTCATTGAAAAATAGGTGTTCACGGCTCATAGCGCGCTATGAGCTGTGAATAATATTCAACCCTTATGTTTTGTTCTTTGATATAATCAGTGTTAACTGTCACATTTCGCGTTGCAGTCGCTACTGCGCATGTGCACTATCATTGGAAGAGAGATGGATCACTGCTCTTTAGTTTAGTGGGAAAACAACCAGGATAAATTACCAAAAAATGAGTTGACAGCTAATATATCAATTTGATTGATTAATCGTTGCAGCCCTAGGAATGTGCTATGAAAAAGGTTGTGTACTACTACCAATAGACCGTTTGATGAGGCACAGTAAAACAGCAAAAATGCATTTTCGGGTGGTGGGATACTAATTTCATCCCAACGTGGGAAGAAAGACGCTATGGAATAATAGGATAGACATATGAACATTGGAGGTGATTGTGACATACACATATAAAAGAGACATCATTGGAAGGCAAGTTATCAATCATTCCCCATTGGAGGAAATTGACATACAGTATATGCCTTAAAACATAATTGACCTCTACAACAAAAATAGCATAAATATTTTTTCATAAATAGCAAATCTTACGCTCAATAGGGACTGCTCCTGTCGCAGGTTGATGTCATTTTGAGGTCTAGTCCTATGGAATTATGGGAATGCATGTTCTAATAAAAGACAACTTAACCTGTTCTAAAGTTAATATGAGCATCAAAGTAGTTGTATGCATATTTTTATTAGCAATGTGCATCCCATATTATTCCATAGGGCTGGAACACCCAAGGACTTATGACATAATCAACCTGGGAAAAAAAAAAAAAAAAGTCAGAGCGATACTCTGTAGAATCCGCCTGGGGTTTTTAATGGGTTAAATGTCACCTATAACTGGTTGTTCAGGTTTGAGCCCTTGTCACCTAAATGATGTCACCTGATCGCCTGGAGTCAAGGCCAGAGCCGTTGACACACTCCCATAGATGCTTTGTAATAAAGAGACTGGATCGGGACGTCTAGGGTGACCAGATGTCCTCCTTTTGCATGGGACAACTATGGGGCCCCATTTTTGTAACTGTTAATAAAACCTAAAACATGAACCTTGGTTGGTAAAAACCTTCGGGACTATAAATTGTAGCCATATGTGGGGCCATTTGGTTTCATGTTAGGCTCTCAAGGGTCAAGTAAGGGTCCATTTGGTTACCAATCATTCACTGTAGCTCATACGGAACCACCTGGCGGAAACCCCTCAAGACCACCTAGCAGAGTCAACCAACAATAAAAGACATGAAACCAAACCAGTTTTTTTCCTCCATTTTTCAGATATTCTTTTATTTGTCCGCTTAATGTCTAACAATAATTCAATAATTACAAACGGAAATAAAAACCTTGTTGATTTTTTTTTAATTTTCAAATTCAACCGTTAAAGTCTTAAACATTTGGGTGCATTATATTGAGTGGTGGTGGTGGTGAGGGTTAGGGGGGTATTTTCGAGAGTGTGGGGGTAAATTTGTGGGGTTGGGGGTATGTGTGTGTGTGTGTGTGTGTGGGGGGGGGGGGGGGGGGGGGGGGGGGGGGTTATTTGGCTATAAAGGCAGGGCTAGTTGGCATCACTTGGGTGGATGAAGGCTATACACAGGATAAAAACAGGAAATAGAATAACCAGCGACATAAAATCAAAAGAAAAGGATTACTATTCAATATTATAGGATCAATATTATCCTTTTTTGCTTTCTTCTTAAATCTGGAATATAAACGATGTGCAACTTTCTTTCTTTAATACAGTGTTTTTTTATTTAATCATTAAGAACTTTAACAGATATGATGTAGTGTCTGTCTGCCCATCTGTCTGTCTGTCTACAAGCCTCATTCATCAACATGGCGTAGAAACTCGTTTAAATGCTGTCATTGTGTACAACCCGGAGTACGAAATTCACTGCGCTTGTCAGTAGGGAGAGCGTGCGCACATGCAGACAGACACACACACACACACACACACACACACACTATCTCTATCACACACACACACTATCTCACTCTAAACACCAGTGATTCGTATTAGTACTGCTCTGTCGGTCGTCTTGGCGTCATTTGGTGTGATTCCTGATTAACCTTTAACCCATTTTGACCTGATAACTTCGACATAGCATTCGACACAGTGGATCATGGAGGTTTTCAGTACGGATGCACGATTATTCTGTAGCATAATCATTTTTACGATTTTTCTAAAAAAATATCAGTCCCACATGGTGTGACACTCTGTGCCGTGCTATGAGGTCTGATATAAATAAGATTTAAAGTTTAAAATAATGGTTGAAAGTGGTTAAATGCTAATACATGTCCCCCTCCCAAAATCGGGAAAAAAAAACAAAAAAAAAACAAGAGGTAACATAGCTAACCCGAGTCACTGGCTGCTTTTTTAATCTTGTATTTGTTGCAAAAAAGAAAATTATGATTTGCATTGCATTTATGTTACATATATTTGTACATATATCTTTAAAAGTTCAACAATTACCGTCAAGTGAACGGACAGCGACTAATGTCCAGACTGGAGCTCTTCTCAGACAATGGGCTCTATGCACATCGAATAACGGTGATACTTACTACACATGATACTAATCAAGGCTCCGTTCCATTTTATTGTGAAGCGGTTCTTCAAATGCTTAAGGATGCTATTTCTATTTCCTTTAAGATTGGTTTGAGTTGTCACGCAATGATGATGAATGAAGGCTCCCGCTTTTAGCTTAGATGACAGACAGAAGATTTTGCGCATGTGTGTGCGTGCATGTGCATCTGTCTTTAGAGTGATATTGTTACCCTGAAAAACAAACAACAACAAAACAAAATCTTAAAAAGGTAAAAAGCGAAACACATTTTTTTTTCCTTTTGGGTTAAAACAGGAGGAAAAACTAAAAAAGAAATTGGCATTGCAGCACAAGCCCCGATTTTTATACTTTTATATAAGTCCAAAAAAAAACACGGCAATAAAGGCTTGTCGAAAAGTAAATACGTTTTGAAACGGACCGATCTTCACGGCGATGAAAAAAAAGAAGCAAAAGCAGACGTCATTCTGGCTCTGTACAAAAAAACAAACAAAACACCTTTATCATCATACCTCATGAAAAAAAAGAAAAAGGAAGATTTCATAATTCTTTTTTTTCTTTAAATTAAAATACCCTCCATTATAACAGATCCCACGTCTTACACCGTCTGATTTCTGTCCTGTGATTGGCTAGTGTGTATATGTATGTATTGTGTGCATTAGTCCATGCTGTCCAGTGTAGTTTGGCTGCGATGTGGAGATGTTGGAGATGGAGGAGAGCTGAGATTACTGCTATTAGAGTCAGGCTGCATGAGAGAGAGAGAGAGAGGGGGGGGGGGGGGGAGGGCATGTTTAATTTAATTGTTAAATGGGGATTCCACCCATTTTCAACATGATTATATTGTGTGGACATGATGAAAAATAATCATTAACATGGTGAAACACAACCTGAAGATATCATCAAGTTGTGTTTCACCATGTTAATGATTTTTGTTTTAGGACCTCTCTTTTCTGAGAGTGTATAAATGCATTTGCGGAACTAACTCAATTTTTTGCAAAACTAGTAATGCTTGGAATGGATTTAGGATGACATTTAGCCTTCTATATGTAAGTGAATGGTATCCCAACTTTAAACATGAGGTTTCCACACGGGAGTTGAAATTCAACATTTTAGTACATGTGATCATTTTGACATACATGGTCGTACCTCTTTATCAAAGTCCTGTTCCAGGTCTGACACATTCCTGGATGACCCTGTGGCCCCCGAAGTCTGGCGCGCGCACGCACGCACGCACGCGCGCACGCGCACGCACACGCACACGCACACGCACACGCACACGCACACGCACACACACACACACACAATAAAGCAAGAATAAATAAATAACATCTTCAGCCTCACCTTAAAAGGTATGTATGAGCAACTTTAGTGTGTACAAAATATGTGTTTTTAAAGTGGATATAACTTGTAGGGACAGAAAACACACACCAAAAACACAAAACAAATTAAAAAGTTTGAATCTTATGTTATTTCCCCTTCAAAGGTAATATAGGCAACTTTTTAGTCAAAAATCAAATGCTGCAGCTGTTTCCCTGCAGACAGTCTCTTGTTTTGTCCTGCAAATGGTCCAGAACTTGTTGTCAACAAATCATGAATACAAAAACATTTGTCGTGCTCAGGACAAGGCGGAGCTAATGTGTAAGGGGAGGGAGGTTGTGTGGGGTGAGGCAGCGATTTAGCCAATCACAGCACCGCAGTCTCCAGCCGTTTCATAATGAGCCAATAGAGTGGAGGTCATGAGCCCGTCTGGACCGTCAGCAGGGCAAAGCGAGTGTCTGTCTGCAGGGAAGCAGCTGCAGCAAAAACAATGTATATTTGTGTGTGTACCTGAGGCCGTTCTAGTGATGTGCGTTCTGCTCCTCTGTTGGCGGGAGATGCTGGAGAGGGGGCGGGGCTTGTCTTTTCCCATCGAGTCATCCTGAGAGGCTGACGCACTCTGAACACACACACACATACACACACGCGCACGCACACACACACACACACAGACAACACATTTAAAACAGGCAGGGCAGACCTCCAGGTGAAGACAAGGCGAGTGGTGATTGGACGGACGGGACAGGAAGTTAATCGGCCACACAGGAAGTGAGTGAAGAGGGAAGCCAAAAAGAGTTTAGGACGAGAAAGAGAGTGTGGCGGAGACAGAGAGAGATGAGTGAATGACCACTAAAATCAAACAAAACGAAACAAAACAAAATCAAATAAAATGAGAAACAACGAAAAAGACGACAAGTCATACGAAATAAATAGTGTTAAGGGGGGACAGGAGAGGGTGAAGGAGGGATGATGAACGCAATGTAGAGATGGAGGAGATGGAAGAGAGAGAGAGTAGAGAGCGAGAGAGAGCGAGAGAGAGAGAGAGAGAGAGAGAGAGAGAGAGAGAGAGAGAGAGAGAGAGAGAGAGAGAGAGAGAGCAGAGAGAGAGAGAGAGAGAGAGAGAGAGAGAGAGAGAGAGAGAGAGAGAGAGAGAGAGAGAGAGAGAGAGAGAGAGAGAGAGAGAGATCAAGTCCCCGTAATCCCCTTTGGGTTTGAGTAAATGTTCACAACCTCCCTCAACTTTCCCTACTTGTGGAACTGCTGTTAAAGGGGAACTCCACCCATTTTCAACATTTTAATATGTCACTAATATACCTTAGAGATGTTGTGTGGACATGATGAAAAGGTTTCCCCAATTCTGTATTTCTTAAAGATGGAGGTCTGAAAAAACCATTAACATGGTGAAATACATCTGATGTATTTCACCATGTTAATGATTTTTCTTTCAGACTCCATTTTTCCTGAGAGGGTACAAATGGAACCAAATGCACCCGCTAGGGTCCATTTCGTTCACATTTGTATTCCCCTTTAAGGCCTGTTATGGTGTTCGAGGGTTTTCCATTCATGCGTTTCTCGGGATGTCAACAAAGAAGAACCAACCAAGCATAACACTCAGCCAGCCGGTGGACGGCACACAAAGCTCCGTAACGGGAGTGGTCGCAACTAGTGTCTTAGTTCTTGAGACAGTGTCTCATCTCGAAGACTGAGACAAGAACTTTTTGCCTTGTTCTTGTCTAATTTTGTCTTGCCCTCAATTGTCTTGTTCTCTTACTCAATTTGTCTTGGTCTGGTCGAGCAAATGTTATTTGTCTCGTCTCAAGACCATTTCATTGACTGGTGAACATAAGAAAGCTTCATTGTACTTTAATAATATGTGAAAACAAAACCAAAAAAGCCTGAAAGCACCAGCATCAGTCACGAAAAAAAAGCCTTGGTCTTGACTTGGTCTTGCCTCGCAGTGTTCTTGGTTTCCGTCTCGGTCTCGACCACTCTAGGTCTTGGCCTCGGCCTCAACCCCTCTAGGTCTTGGCATTGTATTGTGCTTGACCCCACAAAGTGCTAGTCTCATCTCGATCAAGTCCATGGTCGTCTTGCTTGTCGTTTTGGTCTTGCGTCCCCCCAGGTCTTGGTCTCGTCTTGGTCTCGATTTAGGTGGTCTTGACTACAACACTAGTCGCAACATTCAAAAATGTCGGCCCACAGGCCTACTCAAAAGGCGAAGGTCGATTCCGACAACTCATGAGGGAGGAGGAGAGAGAGAGAGAAAGAGAGAGGGAGAGAGAGAGAGAGAGAGAAAAAGAGAGAGGGAGAGAGATAGGGAGGGGGGAGAGGAGAGGCCGGCCTACCCTGCCCAGAGAGGAAGAGGAGGGAGAGGAGGAGCAGGAGGACGAGTCCGTCTGCAGGAAGACGCCAGCGGACAGAGGAGTCATGTGATACACATGTTCAAAGTTGGAGGGAGGGGAGATGAGGGGGGGGCGGGGGGAGGAGGAGGAGGTGACGACGTCGCCGGACTGGAAGGAGAGAGGAGGAGAAGAGGAAGAAGAAGGAGGGAGAGGGAGGAAGGCTTTGTTTATTCTCCGCCTCGCGGTGGGGTGTGTCGCAAGACAAAAAAAAAAAGCTTACTTGCCTAATATAAGTCCTGTGCAAGATATATATCTAGCCCATAACTATGTCAAAATACATGGGGTTTGGGTTGAATTTAAACATAAATGTGATTTAAATGTGATATACTGCACCTAGTTATTATACTCTAACTTCATTAAATTAGTTTACTGGTAAACGCATGTTTTCATTATATTTCTTACTAAAATTTACTTTATGTTTTGAGTTTCAGCCAACTTAAAGGTAGGGGAAGTGATTTGAAATTCATGGTGTAGTACCAGCCTGGTGCACTAGGGGCCCCCAACAGTAGCTACACTATGTGAACCTGCTGCTCGCTCCTGATTGGAGGAGAATTGTGGTGACCTGGGGAACTTTTATTAGCTCCTCTGCTAACGTGGGGGAGGGGGAAACTCCATATGTGGTTTCCACACCTTATAATAGAGCATTTTAACAGAAAAAAATATTTTTTGGGTGATATCTGACAAAAGTGAAATCACTTCCCCTACCTTTAAACTTATATAGCCTACTTTGTTTATACAATGCTGTACCTCCAACTGTATACCCATAGGGCTTTTTATGTTATGCTTTTAGTGATGAAAAACAAAGTACTAACATGCCAAAACCAGTGTCTAACTGCTCGCCAGTAGATGGTGCTGTTGGCTAAAATAAGAGTCACTGTTTGAGTCTCTCAGTAGAGCAGTGGTTCCTAAAGTGAGTCTTGGTAGTATATCATTTAGCTGGGGACCCCCCTGTAATTCCCTTGGTTATCCCTGGGGGGGCTCCAGCTAAATGATAGTACAAAACACAAAACAAAAATGGTGTCCGCAGGCTAATGAATGCCAATTTGGGATGCACTGTACTAGCGATGCATTATGTTGCCATATTTAGTTTGTACTTGAGCACAGTACTTCAGTATTTTTTTTTTCTTTTTGACAGGCGACACACCACCGTGCTACAGAGTATAAATTAGGCAGTCTATTTTTTTTAATGAAAATTCACCAGGAACGGGAGAATTTTCAAAAAGGTAAAACAAAAAATATAAATAAAAATAAAATAAATAAAAGGGAGATTTGCAGGTCAGTCGTGCACATAATCTCTACTAGAAATCCTAATGGAGAGTGATGGTTGGTGGAGGAGGAGAGAGAGGATAGATTTCTATTCCCTCGGCCAGAGATTAGGGTGAAAACTCATGGGCGTCATGCTGAGAAACACAAGAGTAGAGAGAGAGCAGATTAATTGAACAACAAGTACCACATGCAAGTGCATTAGTACAGCACAGGCATGTAGGATGAGCCACAGAGTGCAATACGCTTCAAATAGGAGTAAAGACAGCAAAGGAAAGTATAAACTATAGTCGACAATATTAACAAGAATATTGAATACATGAAGGTTCGGCCCAATTAATACTCGGACCAGCAGAAATGTTGTGACATTGAGGGGTCAGAAAACTGCTCAGAAAAATGGAGCCAAATGGACCCTAGCGGGTCCATTTGGTTCCATTTGTAGATTTTGTACACACAAAAAAAGGTCCTAAAAGAAAAATCATTAACATGGTGAAAAGCAACATTAAGTGAACAGAGTTTGCGACAGCGTAACTCTGTCCATACTCAGGGTCGAGTATTATTTGGGCCGAGCCTTCCTGTTACCAGCATATTTACATTACTTCTATAACATTCTTTTCCTACACTTTAGGCCCTGTACACTCTTTCAGAACGGGAGGACAAAAAAGTAAACACCGCTCCGCACTCCTCCATTCATTTCCAATGGTAGTCACATGGTTGGGAGCAGAGAAAGAGTAGAGCAGAGGAAGAGTTGTTTCATCACGGCGGCACAGGCTGAGACAGGAAGCAGGAAGCAGCCTGGCCATGTGACCTCATGGAGAACCATCTGTGACTAACAGATGGTAGTCACAGATGGTTTTGAACGGAGCACCACGAATAGACACTTTTAGGTATATATACAACATGACAAGTGTTTTAAACTATTTTTCAGTGACAACTAAAAATGTGTATGATGTGCTATTATTAAAAAACAAACTAAAATAAAGGGATTTATAGCCATTAAAGCTGGGCTGTTACCCGAGTCCACTGTGTTTCTGCCGACTTCCCAAGAGCACCCAGCTAGTCTCGAAGTCTGTGCCCCGTTATTGCGAGAATTAACAGTATGTTAACAGTATGTGAATGAGGTGCTATTCGAGAAACTATTCTGCTCTTTCCAGTCATAAATATAAGTATATAGTTTGCAAATCATGAAACAAACTGCAAGAACCTGTGACATGTTTTCTTTCATTTGTCTGCCAATAGTCATTATTATGCATTGTGCAGTGTAGTAAAGGGTTTGACCCAGTCTCCCTTCCTCAGTAGCGTGAGACGCCGTAGAGGCCGCCATTAGACTGGCCCCATGAAGTGAACAGAGCTTTCAGAACACTGTCTCTAGACAAGCGCTGGTTGGAACTTTGTTCTGTGCTTGTTCTGTGTTTCCGCTGCCTCCTCTCCCCCGCAAGGAACATGTCTGTTGCTTCCAACCATGTGCCTCCCATTGGAAATGAATTGATGGTGATGACTTTGGAGAGAGCAAGACAGCAGGTCACTTTGCAATCTTGCAGTTTACGTGTGTACTCAGTAGGGATGTTAATCGACACATATTTGGAATGTCGACGAATCGCGGCCCAATGTCGAAATGTTGTCGATTTTTTTTTTTATTATTATTTTTTTATCCTGCGGCAGTTTGTTTTATTTATTTAGCCCCCGGCACCCACGGGACCCAACGCAAAATGTTGCCCTACGGCCCACAACGCAGCCATGTGCATGTGCTCTGAGAGAATGGATGTTAAATTACGCTACTGTCACTGTGTTCTTTTGCAGTATTTTATCAAAGATATAATCCATAACGCGGAGGGGAAAGAGCATCCGCGATCGCCTTCTTTCTTGCTTTCCTTTTTTCTTTTTTTACGTCGCATTTGCAGAGCTGGATAAAAGGCTGTGCACAGGGGGGGAATGCCCCCCTAAACGCCCTAAATATAACGCAGGTAACGCATACGGTTCTCGCCTGCCGCCCCCCCCCCCCCCCCCCCGAATTGTGAAACTTTCGGGGCCTGACAAGAGAGAGAGAGAAAAAAAAACATCTTCAGTTTGAGCGCACACCCCACTCCAAAGACTAAAGCTTTGGAGCTCGCGATTTGACAAGAAAGCAGTGACATGTTCACAACGTTGTGGTGAACTTTAGGTGTTTGTGCCGTGGTTCCAAAAAATAAGCAAATAAGCGATCATAGCTGTCTCTTTGAGACAGACTGTGGGGGGAAGGAGGAGGAGGACGCAGCACAGACGCACACAGCACAGACATGTCCTCGGTACAGTGATAGTAGCCTAATACCTGTTTTCTTCCCTTGAAAACAGTAACGTTATAACGTTTTGAACAAGATATTGCAAAGAATACAAAATAAAAATCATTAATATAAAAAAAAGAAAAAAGAGGCGATTTGTCGACTCATACTTTTTCGTGTCGCCGTGAACACGTGTCGACAATCGTGTCGATTTCCGAATTTTTTCACATCCCTAGTACTCAGCCCTGAGTACACACTCACACCTTTATCCCTTTACTTATGTTCTCCTCCCCCCCCCATAGAGCTCTGCATTGATGCCAGAGTGCCTGGTCCATTAGTGGGTCGTGGCAAATCATGACAATGTCATGTTTTGGGCGTTGTTTATCTTCTTACTACTTATTTGATCGGTTCAAATTATCGTGTTTGCTGCCATGATGTGTCACGGCCCAAGTCGTATTTGTCTGTGGTATAAATGTGTTCGTATAAATCACTTTTGAAAAGTCGGACAAAAAAATACTCCTGGAGCAGGCACTCTGACGTGACATTACTGTGACAATAATCGTTGCTATTGAGTGTTCAGTAACAGTCTTAAACAGAGGGGAAAAAAACCCTAAAAACTACAAGATTCCGTAGATTTACTGTGGTCTGGAGTTTTTCGGTCTGAAACAAGTGCTCTGATTTTGCCCTGCAAATCTAATATACAGTATATACAGTACAGTATGTCAATCCAAGCCCCAGTCAGAGAAAAATGCAGACCACAGAAAAATCCACTGAATGTTCAGAGATCATGGATCAGAGCCACCCAGCCACAGTAGAATGGACTAAAACAGATCATAGTGCAGTGAGGACAGGGTTAAACTGGTGTAGTAGTGAGCGGTACCAGAGGCAGGTCCATCAGGACTTGCATGCCGTCTCCTGGTCCCATGTGAGCCACGTGGTTGAAGTTGGTCGGGTTGGAGATCATCTTGGACCGCAGCTCTGGGTCCCTCAGCATCTCCCTGCACGCGCACACACACATGGATTTTGTGAAAATAGGTAGGCGGGCCATGGATGAATCCGCACTTTAAAATGCGTTCAAATCCGACAATCCCGACTGTGCCGCGATGACGTTAATGCGTTAACATTAGAACTAATCCAGTCATTTGAAACAGGAGGTTTTTCAACAGGTGTCCCCGGGGACCACCAGTGGTTCCTGAGAGGATTCCAGGTGGTCCCCAGGCTAAATGGTTGAAAGTTGGTTTCATGTTTACACTCTCAAGAGTTAAAATATTCATCATCAGAATAAGCCCAAGTCTACACAACTAGAGAATGTAGAAGATTAATGGTCATTTTAATCTGTATGTTTGACTGTTTTGTTTCCCCAAATGCAACCTGGACAAAAACAAAAGAAATCCTTAGTTTTGGGGTCTGTGGGGGTAAAATGTCCTCAAATGGTAGTCCGTAGGTCAAATTCAAAATGAATAGTGGGCCCTGGTATGAAAAAGGTTGAAAACTGTTTTGAAATGCCTTTTTTTAGAGTGCTACATTATCGACAGGACGTGCGGTATGCATTTATTGTTAGGTCTAAACATGCTGCCCAGTATTTCTATATTGTACCTCCTCTGCTGGAGTCTCTCCTCCTCTGGAACCTTGAACAGGAACTTCCTCTTGCTGCGTGTTCGAACCATCAACTTCTTGCTGTGTTCAGACACCTCTGGGATAGACAGCTCCCCTTCTGGAGGAAGGGAGGGGGGATAAGTAGATAAATAAGATTTGTGCCACATTTTAACCATTTTCCAATAAATAAATAATAATAATAAAATCAGATCTACAAGCACATAGTGCACCATCAAGTAGCGCGATCGACCTTGTGGTGGCGCTATAACAGGCCTTTCTAGAAAATGACAATTAGACGCATGCCCGAAGCTCAAACTACACTGTAGAGAAAACAGCAGGTCTACAAGCTCACAAAGTAATGCTTTGCGTGGTGTGGCAAGCCTGTAGGATGTCGATTTTCAACTTCTTAAACATTTGTTTTGTAATTCATGGCTGCAGCCCCTCAAAATGCCCAACATAAGAAGGGTTGAAAAACACTGAGGCATATTTAATAACAGACGACTTCCTCAAATGTTTTCAAAAAGGGCCGATCTGTGGGCAAGCTGATGTTTCTGTGCAGATCTGTGAGGGAGTTTGTTACCTGAGGACTCGTTGCTGAAGTAGATGAGTCTGGGCTGTTCTGACCCCAACAGGTTCAACGTCCCCTTCACGTCTAGAGGTCTGATCTGCACACACATACACGTGCACACGCACACACACACACGCACACACACACCAAGGGTAATTATTGATTAGTTTTCACATTTTCTCAGTATGCTTTTTGGCTGCAGTGCCGCAAATGTCCACAAAAACAGCCCCCCCCCCCCCCCAGGAGGGGTGAAAGCAATCCTCGACCACGATGGCCGCTTTATAACGCGACCGTTTTTATAACCGTTTTGCAAAGCAGTCGACTGTTATAATAAACAGTCGCCATTGCTATGCAAAATGGTGCCGCGGTCAAAGATTGCTTTCGCTGGCTCCCGCCCACCTCATTGTTATTCCCCGTCTCATTAGAATATGCATGATCTGCCTGGTTTCAGTGGTGAAGTGGTAAAGATCTGGCAAAACGACCGCCGTATTACATCATGTTAGAATGCATGATGTTGCCAATGAGAAGAAGAAGCAGGTATAGAACAGGTTGCCGGTTGAATTACCTTCCTGAGAGAGACGGTCTGGACCCACGCCATGGTGTGGATGTCAAACACGTCCACGCCGTACTCACTGTACACCGTCAGGTAGGAGGGGGTGGAACCTGCACGCACATACACACACACACACCATGGTGAAAATCCGAGGCTGGGTTGTTATGACGACGAAATCAAGGAAAAAGATTTTTTTCTTTCCTTTTGCGGTTTATTTTAGTGTTGGGGGAAGGGGTGCACAACAACAAATGAACGAAATGTTGTCAAGCGATTGCCGAGATTGTAATTCAACAATCTCAGCAGCGTGGGTAGCATATTTGATTCAAAGCAGTATAAATGTTAACATGCTAAGTTTTTCCAATCACGCGCACACATGCACGCACGCACGCACACGCACGCACACACACACACAGTAGTGGCGTGGTGTTTAGACGTACTGCAGGCCAGGGGCGTGGCGGGCCACATGAGCTCCTGGGTGCGTGAGCGGCGTCCCTGGGGGTCCACGTAGATGCCCAGCTGGGCGAAGCAGAGCAGCAGCTCGTCTGTGCCCACCTCGGTGGCGTGCAGCGCGTCCAGGGGCTGCTGGGACAGGAAGGCCAGCGACGGGTCGCCGGGACTCACCAGGCTGACCGGAGACGACTCCCCCTAGAGGAGACGAAGGGGAGCAATATGTAGTTGTTTGATGCATTCCATTACTTCTACTGCGGAGCGATCTCTTGTGACGTCATCCCTATGACAGGCCATGTGGCTAGGCCAACTATTTTTAAACTAAAGAGCTTGTTCTATGTGTTTTAAATTCAAGTTCAATTCTAGATATAGAGGGCAAGTATAATATATTTGTATCCATATTTGTCTCATTAACCAGGGTTCCTTTTAAAGGTATACTAGATATTTTTTTCTAAATCAAATATTAAATTTGATATCCATTATGGCACAAGCCATTGCGTGAATTGGGGGAACAACGTACGATTGGTCCTTGATTGAAGGACCAATCAGAATACGACTTAACGCGCAAGGTATGCTGGGAAATGTAGGACTCAATCTGTCAGATTCGGACGTTAAACAACACGGCAAGGACGGTGGAGGCAAAAAAAGCAGACCGAATAAAGCACTATCATTTTTTATAAACAAAAGTCAGAATTGCCAGTCTGGGTGTTACCTGCAGGGCCAGCAGGGCGAAGCCAGAGGGGTAGCCCACACAGAGGCGGTCCCGCACCATGCCCAGCCACTGAGCGATGCCCGGAGCCTGCACCTCCCACAGCTTACGGTAGTGAGGCTTGGACCGCGTGATCTCATAGCACTGCACCTAGAGACACACACACACACACATCGAAAGGCTCAGTCATTAGCCTACGCCAGTGGCCTTTTTCATCCCAGGGACCACTATTTATTCGGCATTTTCGCCATTACAGATCAAAATGACCACTAATTAGAGTTCTCAACGGGCCTGAAATTGAGGCCCGGCCCTAAGTGGGCCCTAACGGATCAGGCCCAAAGCCTGGCCCAGCCCGACCAATTAGCATAGTTTTTAGGCCCGACCCGGCCCTACAATGTCGGGTCGGGTCGGGCCTGGTCGGGTTTAGGTAGAATTTGAGCAATCTACACAGAGTAAAAGTGAAAATGCCAATCTGCACCATCTTCATGAGAGGTAAATACACAGACAGAGAGAACAGAACTATTAATTTTATCATAATAAAATAATTCAATATATATTGCTTTTTTCATGGAGCCCTAAGCCCGATCCGGCCCTACTGATCTGCTTACAGTTTAGGCCCGAGCCCGACCCTAAAATGTCGGGTCGGGCCTGGTCGGGTTCGGGCAGAGTTTGAGAACTCTACCACTAATATTCTACATTCTCTAGATGTATAGACTTCAGTGAAGCTAATTTAGATGACGAATCTCTTGATAGTGTAAACATTCATTTTTTAATGGTCTTTTTTACAAGAGTCAACTGGTTAACCAACTTTCCATCATTTAGCCTGGGGACCACTCGGAACCCTCTCAAGGACCGGTGCAAGCACCACTGGTTGAAAACCACCGGTCTAAAGCGACCCCGTGGTAGTCATTGTACCTGTCTCTTGACGGCAGCCAGCAGACAGCTGGGTCCCCCAGGTCGGAGCTGGCCGGTGGCCATGGCCTGGCAGCCCTTGGTGTCGGTCAGCTTGGTGTCGTAGGTCTCGGCGCCCTCCAGCACGCCCCACGGGTGCAGGTGCACGTGGCGGCTGCGGCCGCACAGCAGCGCCACCAGGCGCTCGCGCGGCAGCAGGTCTATCTGGAAGACCTTCTTGCAGTCGGCGGCGCGCACGATCACTGGTGAAACGAGACAAAACGCAACGCAGTCAGTCAAGGAAACATGTGGAAACGACTTGGACAAACCTTTGGCCAAACAAGACAAGTTATGCCTGTTCAAATGTTTGATTTTCAAAAAAAAAGGTAATTACTGCAATTACAGTAAGTCTGTAATTGCAGTAAGACTGGTTTTAGTGCTATTAAAACACAAACGCACACAGTATGCTGGTAAAGCTGCTAGAAGTTATGCCTGTCTGTGTGTGTGTGTGTGTGTGTGTGTGTGTGTGTGTGTGTGTGTGTGTGTGTGTGTGTGTGTGTGTGTGTGTGTGTGTGTGTGTGTGTGTGTGTGTGTGTGTGTGTGCGCATGTACTCACCATCTCTAGTGACCTCTACAACAAACAGCCCTTCCTCTGTCCCGAGAGCGATGCGCTCCCGATCTGAAAGAGAGAGAGAGTCAATCAAAAAAATTAGCTGCAAGCAGCAATAAGACAGACCAAGCTAGCAGCAAAGCAATAAGACCAATATTCACAAATAAACCCTAGAAATCCTGTAATTGTGGGAGCAGGGTTATTGAAGGCTCACACGTTGCATTCTCAGTAGCCGGACTTGAACCCACAACATTTTGTTCCTAAGACTGGTGCTCTACTGACTAAGCTTCCAGACAGAATAACTTGACTGGTAGTGGTGTTCGAAGTTAGCATTCTCAGTTGAGTGCTATAGCACCATCATTTGGCCAATGGTCATAGACTTCATATCATCACCATATGGCCTTACCTTCTACCAAACTTTTGAGAAAATTAACTGCAAAGTTCAGCCAGAAAAGCTATTTTTGGTGGAAGGAGAAGTAGAAGGAGAAGGAAAAACTGTCAAAAACAAGAAGGGATCAAGTCCAACACTTATTATGAATAAGTATTGGATGAATTAATGACATCTAACTATAGCTTTTAACCGATTCTACAAAAGTCGTCAAAAAGTTTTCTGAATAACCTCATAATTTTTGTCAGTGGTCCTCAATATTCCTTTCAAGGACGCCCAAAAATCATCTGTATATGGGTGCTGACCCTCGTCTGAAAATATGTAGTCCCAGGGACCTCCCGTCCAGAAGCAAAATTTTCAAGATAAAAGCGTTCGCTCTGACAGAATTTCTCAATGATTTGTGCCAAGCTCTGTGGCATGGTATGAGCTTGTACAGTACATCTGCTGTTTTTTCAATAGCTAAAGCTAATGCTTTCAATAGCTAAAGCTAGCCTATGTAAAAACACCAAAAGGGGTTTCCTGTACAGAATGAGTTACAACGTTGGACTGGGAGTGACTCGAGTTCTTAACCCTGCCGATCCCGCCGACGAAAAGACGCCAGAGACATGAGAAAGTTAAGTGAAGGCCGAGCGGAGGATTTGTTGTTTCCATTGACATGGAGGATATCATATAGTATACAGTTGCTAGCATGCTACGCTAATGGAAACCTGGTAAGTGTGACATGGTTTGTACAAGTACGTAGTGTATATAGAATCCCAGGTGCATCCCTGCAGGATAAAATACCCTAGTACCTCTAAACTACGACAAAAAGTGATTTTTTTTCCCATGGTGGTCTTACGACCCTGCAAACTATAATGTGAATCTAATACATTTAAAGCATTGTAATGAATTCATTAAAATAAATCGCATATCAATATTTGACCTGATATGCTTTTTTGGTCAACCAAAACAGATTGGCATATGAGTGTATCAATGAAAGGTTTTCAAATGAAACATTTCCATCATGCATTGGGTCAAGCAATAGCTATCTGATCGGCTTTGTCTCCCATTGCGTGCCACCGGTATGATCGGTACGCCTGGAATTCATCCAGTGAAAATGTGGTGCAAACTATACAGTACATAATAAAATTAGTTACATTTTTGTTGCGTTATTGTTTCTGTAATGTAATCAATCTCACCCAGTATAGCAGCAGACAGCGTGGTCTTGATGGCGGGCAGTGTGCAGTCGTAGGCCTCGTGCATGCGGTGCACGGCGGGGGTCTTGAGGCGGTTCTTGGTCAGGATGTTCTGCAGACCCTCCAGGATGCCCACCCACTTCCTCTTCTCCGCCTCGCTCTCTGCCAGCACCAGCAGCGACACCACGCGCGCCGGAGAGCTGAGCAGCAGAGACGTCACCTAGACGCGACACAGAACGTTACTTCAAACTGTTACCTAGACACAACAAAAATGTTACTTCAAACTGTTACCTAGACACAACAAAAACGTTACTTCAAAACTGTCACCTAGACACAACAAAAACATTACTTCAAAACTGTCACCTAGACATGACAAAAACACTACTTCAAAACTGTCACCTAGACATGATAAAAACGTTACCTCAAACTGCCACCTAGGCGCGCCAAAACGTTACTTCAAACTGTCACGTAGACACAACAAAAACGTTACTTCTAACTGTCCCGTAGACACAACAAAACGTTACTTCAAAACTGTTACCTAGACACAATAAAAACGTTACTTCAAAACTCATTTAGACACAACAAAAACGTTACTTCGAAACAGTCACGTAGACGTGACAAAAAAGAGCCAAAACGTTATTTTCTTAAAAGTGTCACCTATATGCGGCAAAAGTTGGTTTTAATCGTTTCATATTGATAGAAAGCAAAAAGAACTCAATGTTGCCTATTCAGCAGTGAAAGAATTGAAGGTGAAAAGTCATACCCTGAAGATGCAGGGCACATCTTTCCGGGTGGCGTGGATGACGTCAGAGGCCAGGACAGAACTGACCGAGAACTCCTCGTCTCTGCCAGGTAAAGACACAACGTCAGTACGCATGCGAGCACACACACACACACGCTTCATAGTAACACATAGTAATTGCTAAGTAAATATATAGACAATTTTAGTGGTACTAAAAGACAAGGCATTTGGTTGCACTCAAGTGTTGTGGTCTGCAAAATAGCATGTGCACAAGCTCACTATGCGACGGTTCCACACATGTAGATCTGCAATCGTGGTGTACATGCGAGACATTGCTATATAACCTACAGTATTTTTTAAGGCCAAAAATATCTCTGTATAAATGCATTCATAAACCTACTTGCTGAGCGGCTGTCTGTATTGGGCATTTTATTTTTATATGGGTTTCTTGTAGGGGTATGGCATATCGTATTATTTTATCATTTTTCAATGTAAAGAATTGTTATCGAAAGTATTTACATTTGTGAGCGCAAGTTAAAGCTCCTATATGTAATTTCATGGTCATAATAATTGCATGATTTTTTTGTTTTGTTTTTAATTTTTTTGTGCTGTTTTTATGGTTTTTATGCTTCTAGGGGCTGCAGGAGGCCTCCATTGGTCAACAAATAGACCCGGCATGAGTATTAATCAGCCAATCAGGAAGAGCCTCGCTGAGCTGCAGCTCCTATGGTTGTCATAGATATTAGATATTTTCAGGAAGTGATCTAATAATGGAACAGAGAAAAAGATTGTCATAAAATTCGGTCATACCGCCAGCCATGCATAGTTGTGAATACAGTATGTAAAATGGGACTAAAACAGTGACAACATACACACACGCCCAGGGTACCTGAGGTCTAGGACCTGGCTGGCCACCACTCCAGCCTGGGTGGACTTTCCCTCTGGGACCTCGTACAGGAAGAGCTTACAGTCACACACCACAGCGTACGCTCTCTGCCAGCCCTTCTTTACCCCTGTAGGTTTAGGAATCTGACGCACGCATACACACACACACACGCACACACACAGTTATAACTTATCCACAAGTCTGATTCCGGTAAATGAAGACAACAGCAACAACATACAGTAAGGTGGAAAAATGGCCTTGACCATTTTTTGGTTTCTTTTTCAATGGTCAATGAAAACAATAGACCTTTAGGTAAGCCCCTCCTCCAACTGCTATGGTCCAATCACAGCCAAGCATAATGTAATAGACAAACATCTCCACCAATAGCTTTCCTATTCCTATATGATAAAACATTGTTTTAAAAAAAATAATGTAACACACACATTTTTCACTGAATAGGTCATGCCATGTTGATGGATTTGGAGGAGAGGTCTGGTTCCAAAAATGAACCAGTATTTATTGCGTAAAGTCCATGATTTCAAATTGGAATGAATGAGCCTGGCTGGAAAGTGCCCTAGGGTGGACAGTAGGGCGGGGCTTACCTAAAGGTCTATTGGTCTAAAGATCTATTTTGTTCAGTTCTGAATTGTTTCCATGTTCCTGGTACAGTGCATCAAGTTTGTCTGAAATCTCTAGCAGGGAATGACATCTTGAGGACACAAGGATAGCAGGGAAAGAGTTTAGCTAGACTTTTGAGCCAATCCAAATAATGTAAAAAGCAGTGACATTTTTTCTATTTATCATTCTGCTCAGGGACCCCACGTTTCATTAACGCTAGAATCGGAGCACTCACCCTGACGTAGCCCTTGTAGGCCGTCCCGATGCCTCTCTGGACATCAATACCCAGAGGCCTCTTGGCTTGTTCCGGGGGGATGGGGCACACCAAGGGGGCGTGGTCCTTACACGCCACGTGGCAAATGAACGAACACACTGTCGAAGAGAGAGAGGGAAAGGGGGGGGAGCATCAATACCAAGGCTGACAAGAGTGAATTTCGACATTTACAGTACATCATCGCAATTATTTGAGAATGATTATTACTATTCTTTAGTGTAGTAGTCAAAGTAGGCCAAAAAGCCAATTTTCTGTATTATATAATAGTACCGGTACAACATAAAACATTGTTAGAATGGGTGCGGAAGAAATTATATATTTTTAAAAACGGCCATTTTGTCCCAAATGAAGCAACAAAACGACGATCAGCGTTGATGGTTAAAGAGTGAAATCAATTAATCTTTGTGTTCAGGGGGCATGGTGGTACAGTGGTTAGTGCCGTCGCCTCACAGAAGGTCCTGTGTTCCATTCCCGCTAGGGACGGGGCTGTGGGTGATGGCAGCGTGTCTCCTCCTCTGCATCATCAGTACCCATACCCGAGGCGGGGTTGGCGAAAAGGCCTTTCTGTGTGGAGTTTGCATGTCCCCTATGGTAGATACCCTCACATGTTCTCCCTGTGTCCCCTAGGGTAGATACCCTCACATGTTCTCCCCGTGTCCCCTAGGGTAGATACCCTCACAAAACCCTGCAGTAATACTGGGCTCTAAACTGCAGGCAGCCGGGGCGCCTGATGGAGGGGACAGGAACTGCTTGGAATACTGTGTTCCTTCCACGGGTTACGTCCAACCAGGGAAACTCCTCCCTGTCACTTTTAAAAAAGGCAGCTTGGACTGCCATCCTGGGGAGGAGTCCCCTGCCTCCCCAGGTTGGCGGAGGGTGTGTAGAGCCCAGGATAACATTAGGAATTTGCACTGGGTGAAAAATGGGTTACAAAATCGTGGGATAAAATGAAAGAACAACTCTATGTTCCATAAGTACGATACCATATCTTCCCAGTGCGTGCATGTACGTACCTTCACATGCATAGCCCTGTCGTATGAGTCCCACCATCAGAGAGGTACAGTGTGAGCACTGGGTTGGACTGGAGAACGTCTTGATGCTCAACTGGTGAGCTTTAGGCTACACGCACACACATGACACACAACACACAACACACGACACACACACACACACACACACACACACACACACACACACACACACACACAGTTGAGTTCATACATAAGTTGAGTTCATACATGATCAGAACCATTTACACGTTCTACCAGATTTCATCCCATTTGTTCTAATTTGTTGAAAACACCACAAGCGTGTCCTGATGATCCAGTGTTGGGGAAAAACTGTACCTTTGGATGGGTGAGGTGTGACGTCTGATAGGTGGATGAGGGGGTGGGAGGGGCCACGGGAGACTTAACCGGTTCCTAGAGATAAAGACACAAATCCTTGCGTTAACAACACTGCACACACTAGACGTGTGTGTGTGTGTGTGTGTGTGTGTGTGTGTGTGTGTGTGTGTGTGTGTGTGTGTGTGTGTGTGTGTGTGTGTGTGTGTGTGTGTGTGTGTGTGTGTGTATGCGTGTGTGTCACTCACTTCCTGTTCAGGGGACTCGGAGGGGGAGGTGGGCGTGGACACAACTTTCTGGGGGTGGAGTCTATCTCAGTGACAGAGCTAGGCTGTGTGTGGGGGAGAGAGAGAGAGAGAGAGAGAGAGAGAGAGAGAGGGTCAGTTTGAGTTTCAGAGCTGCAAACCTTGAGAAGTTTTGTATGAGTACACCTGTGGGCGCGCCCCAAACGCACATGTCCGCGCTTTGCCTGGGGCCCCAGATACAGCCTTTTTTTGAAAACTACTAGATGTATAGTAGTAGTAGTGGCAAGACCAGGTCCCTAACATCATGCTGCGGAACGCACCCAACAGCCCCCGCATCCCAACTGGCAGCACAGAGATGGCTGCGCTGGTACGGCCATGTCCAAAGACTTCCTCCTGAACACCCCACTCTCGCTAGAAATAGACCTGATGATGATATTTGTAAGTCACCTCGTCTTTTTCCCTTGTTTTTAATTTATCCCCGAGACTTTCTAGAACTGCGGTTGGATATGTAGATACTGTACATATAGACACTAGATCCATAATAGTCAGGACAATCCATGAACTGCGGTGGGATCCATAATAATAATAATACAAAAAACAAACCGCGTGCAGGTTGGCGAGTATGGAGTTTGACAGGTAGGCAGGCAGACAGACAGGCAGACAGACAGACAGACAGACAGACACTCACTCTAAACGTCAGATCGGTGGGAGACGTGTTGAAATATTCAAAGATGGAGTCCTGGAAATCTGGAAGCTTCAAACCTAAATAGAGCAGAGAGAAAGAGAGAAAGGAAATGGTCACTTGAGTTATATAAAATAAGTTATCCGAGTTGGGAGAGCAGACAGCAAAGGGTGCAGTGTCACAATGGATAATCTGGATAATCACAGGTCTTCAGATATTTAAAGTATATATAAGCAATAATTCTCAGAATTTTAATGGCATTTTTTTCCTTCTTTATCTTAGACTGTTTCATCATTAGATCACTTGCTGAAAATATCTAGTATCTATGACAAACATTGGAGCCACAGTGGCTATTCTTCCACCACCTCCACATTTGACTCCAAATGTCCTCCCTTTTTCCTTAATCAAAGGCAGCGTAGCGAGGCTCTTCCTGATTGGCTAACAAATAGTTCCGCCAGGACTATTTGTCAGCCAATGACATATGGATTTCTTTGGAGGCCTCCAGCAGCCCCTAGAGGCTTCAAAAAGACTAGGCTCACTGTGACGCGTTGTATCTGGTAGAGCGACTCTGTATTCATTAACAGTTTTCGTGCCGTGGAAATGAATCTACGTCACCCGTTATCATTATGATTTACAGTAACAACTGATGCCGCTGACGTTAACGCTACTGTACGTGACTTACCGGCGCCGGTTTAATACGATCCCCATGCTAACAGCAGCTAGCAGCGACCGCAGCGACCATTGCTAGACCATAACAAGGGACGGACCAACCCGGAACCAAAAGTGTGTGTCCGTCAACTAACTTGTCCGTCGGGAAACATGGACCGAAATATGAAATATGACTTTTAGATGAAAATCGCTGGCACTGGCGACCTCCAAAAATATGAAAAAGGGCTGGCACTGAGAGAGTTAAGTTTCACTCACGCCCCACTACACAGGCATGGTTGTATTTCGCGTTCCCATAGAAATCCGTAAAGTAATAAAGTTCTCAAGCCCACTCTGCAAAGGAGTTAAGCAGAGGAGTTAAAACACCAACCTTTGTCCGAACGGGAGCGACTTTCCTCCAACTCCGTCCTCAGAGTCTCCATCTGTTCCTCCATGTCGTGGCTCTTCCTCTCTGACTCCTTTAGTTTACTGTTAGAACATTAAGAACATCCATCTTTAGTTCACTGTTAGAACATTAAGAACATCTATCTTTAGTTGACTGTTAGAACATTAAGAACATCCATCTTTAGTTCACTGTTAGAACATTAAGAACATCTATCTTTAGTTGGCTGTTAGAACATGAAGAACATCATCTTTAGTTTACTGTTAAGAACATCCATTTTTAGTTGACTGTTAGAACATGTAGCAATATATAGCTATAAGTTATATTGTTATAATATATTACAATACATTGCTGGACGATAGGTGACTGATTCGAGAGCTTCGCTGACAAACGTGCCTGTGTTTAACAGTTTGGTAACGCAAGACAGGTTGCGTGTCTCCTCAAATACATGTCTCATCAAAGACAAGCGAGGGAACTTGAGGATGTGTGCACACGTCTTAGTGTGATTGAAAATCTGGTCATTATCATTTCTGTTCTTTAACTGCTGTTGGCCTATACTTCAACAGCACCCGTGGTGTTGCCGCATGTTGATGATGCCGTTCAATTTGTTGTTTACGGTCAGAATCTGAGCATCCGACTCATACCTCCTCTCCTAGTGAACTAGCCATGGAGTCGTTTATGGTCAGAATCGGCAACAAGCATTGCGTTTGGACTATAAAGGCTTCTATGGACGTGTTAGAAATCTGTTAAGAGGGGCCAGGGTGTCACAGTGGTTAGTGGGTGCTGGCTGCGCGTCTCCTCCTCCTCCGCGTCATCATTGCCCATACCCGAGGCAGGGCTGGCGCAAGGGCTTTTCTGTGTGGAGTTTGCATGTTCTCCCTGCAGCCCCTAAGGTAGATACCCACACAAAAACATGCAGTAATCCTGGTCTCTAAACTGCCTCCCCCTGGCCAGCCGGGGCACCTGATGGAGGGGACAGGAACTGGCTGAAACAGCATGTTCCTTATACGCGCTACGTCCAACCAGCGAAAATCCCCTCCTGTCAGGTGAAAAGAAGGCAGCTTGGACTCCTCATGCATTGAAGGAAGCATGAGGCCAGTCCGCTGCCTCCCAGGGTTGGTGGAGGGTGTGTAGAGCCCAGGATCACATTAGATATTGGCACTGGGTTACAAAATCGTGGGATAAAAATTATATTTTTATCCGAGTCCGAGCAGTAGCAATGTAGCATACTCAGGCAAAGGGCTACCAAACTGTTTTATTTCACCTGGGAAGACCTTTGAGGACTAGGTCTTTGGAGGACTAACAGTAAACAGAAGAGTTGTCAGTGACCTTTCCAAGGCGATGTTGGCGGCTTTGATCTTGCGCAGCTCCTCCTGGATGAGCTGCTTGGCTCTGATCTCAGCGTCCAGCGCAGACTGCAGCTCCAGGCGGGCAGACATGTCCAGCTTCTGGCTGCGACGCACCTTCCACAGAGGGTCCTGAGAACGCACACACACACAAACAACACACACACAAAGATCTTTGTCACACCCAAGTCCGAATAATTTGCAAATGGTGAAGTTATTGTTTCTGTAATGAATTCATCTCAATTAATCAGTTAAAAAGGGAAATAACATGAAATTCAACTTTTTTTTTAACAATTTTAGTGTTTTGGTGCTCCCATATGTGTTTCTATCCCCACAAATAATCTGGTTTGAACAATCAGTGTTTAGTTTTAATGTAAATTGCTCTCAGGAACAGCTCGTTTGATTTTTAGCCTCATAATGATGCCATCAAGGCACCCTGCTTTGTAGAATTCCACCTCTCATTCAGTCTTCAGTTCCAAATTAGCATTTCCACATTGTTTACATAACATGGTACATAACAGGTCTTCGATCGATGTATATTACATTATCGATAAAGTGAATACACCACTAGTGTGTGTGTTACCATGGGTCTGCTCATTCCAGTGGATCGTAGAGAGTCCAGCTCTTCTGTCATCTTGGACGCCAACGCTTGAAGATAACCCCGAGCATCCTTCTCATCACTGACCCTGCGCGCACGCACACGCGCACATTGTTTCGAGGAAGCACTCTGATTAGTTGTGTCGAGAATCTTACACTACATCTTACAAGCTCATGAGCTGTAGATCTGATATTTTCCAATAGCTGTATGGCAATAATTGCTAGTAATGCTAATGCTAGTAAGTAATGCTAATAATTGGGCGTTCCAAATATGCTAATTAGCATATTGCAAATTATCTCATATGTCAATGCATATGCAAATTATCTCATTAAATATGGGAGATATAAAAATGTACGTATTCTACAGAATACGGATTCTACAGAAAAATACAACTCAATCAACTGAGAAAAGTTTGGTACACCCTTTTATCGCGTTCCTGTGCCTTCCACCCCCCCCCCCCCCACACACACACACACACACACACACACACACACACACACACACACACACACACACACACACACACACACACACACACACACACACACACACACACACACACACACACACACACACACACACACACACACACACACACACACACACACACACACACACACACACACACACACACAAAACGTACCACTGGATGATCTCAGCGATCTGGGCCTCCCAGTGCGCCACGCTCTCCTTCTTGGACGCCAGGTCCTGGAGCTCGTCCTCCAGCTGACGATTTTGAGACGTCAGCCGATCTACAAACACACACAGCTGTGGAAGAGACAAGGACGGACGACATGACTTATAGATCTACAGAAACACACAAACAGCTGGAGGCAGTGTTGATATATAACTAAATGAAAAAAAAAAACATTCTTTGACTACCTTTTGTTCTACTGGTAAAAAACTAAATGAAAACTAGGCTACCGTGACTAAAACGAAGACTAAATGTGGCCGATTCTAAATGAGGTCGAGTCATTGGGAAAAAAAACTGTTCAGCATGCAAAGGAGGACGCCCTCAAAGCAAAATGGCTGCCAATATTTTTTTTTACTTTTTCCCCCAAAAATGAAAAAACAAAACAGAGCCCTCCTTTATATAAACAGATATATAAACAGGTTTTATATCTTTAGTTAGGCCCTCCAGAAAAACCTGATTATACAAAACCGATTAGCCAAACTGAACAACCAATATGCCATCTTGTAGCTATGATATCCTGCTTTTACTTGACATAAAAAAGATCCAGAATGTTTTTTTGTTTTGTTTTTTTTTTAAATCAGCCGATTACGACAGAATCAAGGCCAGCCAAAATGAATTATGGTCGGCTGATTCTAATGAATCAAATGAATGATTTGTAGCCATGTCAGAAACGGAATGATGCAGGACTGGGTCGGTTAACGCACAGCCATGATTTATCCCTTACTTATTACATGGCTTGTATGAAAGCTCCAATCAGAAGCCAGCGCTCTGGTCACGTGAGCGGTCACACATGTCACAACAACGACCACTCCGCTAAACAACCACCTGCTAGCCGGTGCAAATGTAGCCTACACAGCTGCAGATAAAAAAGCAGCCTTCTTAGGTACTATTTCTGTCAATTATTAGTTATTTATTAATGTATTAAGCCATGTAATGGTATAATGCGTTTAGTAACAGAATGTCTCAGTACCCGGTCTGTCTCCGCCGTTAGCTTGCGGTTGTCCTCAGTCAGGATGTTTCTCTCGCGCTCGTGTTTCTCCTTCAGTGCTGTCACGGCGTCATCCAGCTCCGCTTGTCTGCACACAGACACGAACAATACACACAAAACAGTAAGGTAGGGCTACCTACAGACATAGGCCATTTTAGGCTCTCCCAGCATGGGAGCACCATCCTTGTCTTTTTATCATAGCCTGGGTATGTAACCCATGTGTCTAGCCTAGCGTAGAGTAGCCTTCCACCAACCGGTATCTGTTGGCCTTGTATGTAACCCCGTGTCTAAAATAGCCTAGTGTAGCGTATCCTTCTACCCATCGGTCTCTGTTGGCCTTGTATGTAACCCAGTGTCGAGCCTAGCATAGCCCTCCACCCACCAGTCTCTCTTGGCCTTGTATATAACCCAGTGTCTAGCCTAGTATAGCCCTCCACCCACCGGTCTCTGTTGGCCTTGTATATAACCCAGTGTCTAGCCTAGCATAGCCCTCCACCCACCAGTCTCTGTTGGCCTTGTATATAACCCAGTGTCTAGCCTAGCATAGCCCTCCACCCACCGGTCTCTGTTGGCCTTGTACTGTATATAACCCAGTGTCTAGCCTAGCACAGCCCTCCACCCACCGGTCTCTGTTGGCCTTGTATATAACCCAGTGTCTAGCCTAGCATAGCCCTCCACCCACCAGTCTCTGTTGGCCTTGTATATAACCCAGTGTCTAGCCTAGCACAGCCCTCCACCCACCGGTCTCTGTTGGCCTTGTCCAGCTTGTCTTTGAGCAGCAGCATCTCCTTGTTAAGGTTCACTGTCAGGCCCTCATGGTGGTTCAGCTCCTTCCTCAGGCCCTTCACCTCAGCAGAGTGAGACGTCTCCCTGCTCAGCAGCTCCTCTTCGTAGAACACCACCTTCTTATCCAGCTCCGTCTTCAGCTTGCACACCTCCTCCAGACCCCCGCCGCCCCCGCCTGCACCCGACGCACCTCCGCCCTGCTTCACCTGCACACACGCCACATTTTCAAAAATATCAGACCTACAAGCTATGAGCTTTTGAGAGATTTTTCAATAACTAAAGTAACGGCAATGATGCTAAATAATGCTAAGGCTAAGTACTGTTAATAATGCTAAGTAATGTTAACACTGCTAATAATGCTAAGTTATGGTAATAAGAAGAACACTGACCTTCAGTGTTTGTAGTTCAGCATCCAGCTGTTTGGAGAAGATCTCAGAGTGTTCACGAAGCTTCCTCTCTTTAGCCGCCTCCGCCTTCAACTCCTCCACCTGGGCTTCCAGCTGCGCACGCACAAAGCGCGCGCGCGCACACACACACACACACACACACACACACACACACACACACACACACACACACACACACACACACACACACACACACACACACACACACACACACACACACACACACACACACACACACACACACACACACACACACACACACACACGAAATATAGTGTGATTGAGTGCAGTGATGCACTCCCCGACTAGACACTAGTATTTTGCTCCCTATTAAATCCTCTAAATTCATCTCATCGGTTTGAAAGTGGACCCATAGGGCTCCTCCATGCTCCTCCAGCAGCGCCAGCTCCCGGGAACATAGGAGTGAACGGGAATATCCAGACTCCCCCACTATGAGGCTCTGGCGCAAACAAACAAACAAACCTCACACAGTTAAGTTTTGTTAATAATGCTATCATGGATACGTAAGGTTAAGTAAGTAATGCCAATAACGTAATGGTAATTCTAAGTATTGGTAATGCTAAGTATTGCTAATAATGCTAATATCACTAAGTAATGCTAATAATGCTTTGAACACCAAAAGGTGTTCCCGCCCATTAACCATTATTGGAAACATTAGCTGTGGAAAGACAGCATCACGGACCAGACCTGTCCCATCTCCTGGCGGAATCTCTCAACGAATTCAACCGTCTGCTCTGAATCCTCCCTGAAGTGTACGTACCTCCTTGCGGGCGCGCTCCGCCTTCCGGACGTCCTGCCTCATGGCGTCCATCTTCTGGCCGGCGGCGTCCGCCTCGTCGTCGCGGTCGCGCAGCTGGCGGACCAGCCGCTGCTTGGCCGAGCGCAGCTCCGACAGCTGCTCCGACAGCGAGCTCAGCTCCTGCACCGCCAGGCGCCGCGCGCTGTGAGCCTCCTTCAGCTCCTTGGACTGAGTCTTCAGACGGTCCAGGGACTCTGACAGTTGCTGAGAGGAGAGGAGAGGAAGAGAGGAGGGGAGAGATTGGGTGAGAGGAGACTATAATGGCAAATAATGAACTTCATCACATGATGCAATTTTTTTGGACCTATATTTCTGTCTACGAAACACAAGCGTAAGTAGCTTATAATACAACATGGCAACGCTGTGCGAACACTGTCTGGGCGATGGGAAGCCCCGAGCTGCAGCCATTGGCTCATGATACGAGCACACGGCCAATGGAACAGCACAATGAGTGTTGCTAAGCTACCCAAACCCACTCACAACCACACTCTGAGCTCTCAGGAGGGTTGTTGCAGCCTGATAGAGGGACATTTAAAAAAAAATCCTGAAAGTGTACAAATGTGAACGAATTGGAGCCTAGTGGGACCATTTGTACACTCTCAGAAAAAAAGCTCCTAAAAGACACACATGCTCCACATCCCCACAGAGAGTGCAGTGCTCAACCCCCGTCTGTGGGACACACCGTTGTCTGGAAACACCACAGAAGGCTCTGCCGGTGGACCTAAAGCCTTGTTGTGTGTGCGTGTGTGTGTGTGTGCGTGTGCGCACGCTACCTTGTGCACGTCGTCCTTGTCCTGTCTCATGGTCTTCAGCTGTTTGTCCAGAGCTTTGATCTTGGAGGCGGAGCTCTCGTAGTCCTGCCGCAGTGTCACCGCCTCCTCCAGCTGGTGCTCCAGCCTGTCAGAGTCTACGGAAAAGCCAGGAGAAGGGCGGGGCTTCAGTCAGTGACTGTACATTATTATTATTTACCGTTTATTTTATTTTACAACCCGCCGATACCGGTATGTGTGTGTGTGTGTGTGTGTGTGTGTGTGTGTGTGTGTGTGTGTGTGTGTGTGTGTGTGTGTGTGTGTGTGTGTCTGACCGGCCAGTTTCTTCTTAAGTCGTTCTATTTCCTCGTTGAGTTTCTTTGTCTCCCGATCTCTGGACAGAGTCCCGGTCCCTCCCCTGGCTGGGGACTCTACTCGCACATGTGCACACGCACAGAGACAGAGACAGAGAGACAGACAGAGTTCATTGATGAGAAAAAACAGTCATGTATAAGGTAGGTGTATAAGTAATGCTAATGCAAAGTACCGTTAATAAAGCTAATAATGCTGTGTAATACTAAGCATTGTTAATAATGCTAATAATGCTAAATGATGCTAAGTAATGCTAATAAAGCTTAGAACACCAGAACGCATACAGTACAGAGAGGGACTGGAACAACACTGCTCACCTTGCAGTTTGCGGTTGAGCTCTTTCTTCTCCTCCTCCAGTCTGCGGATCTTCTTCTGGAAGGCCTCCACGTCGCCGCCTCCACCCACCCCCTCCTCCGCCGCGGAGGAGGAGGTGGTGGAGGAGTTGTTGGAGTAGTACGGGGGGTTTCCTCCGTCACAGAAGCAGCTGTCCGTGGTGTAGGTGAAGCCCACGAAGGGCAGGTGGTGACCGCTGAAGCCCGTGTGGCTGACCGGAGGGCCCACGTCCTGGAGGCAGGGGGAGGAAGAAAAAGAAACTTTATTTGTGCTCCATTTGACCCATTTTGGGTTGAGGCTGAATCTAAAATTTGAATAAATAAATAAATAAATCTAGATCTCTGTTTCTATGTCAGTGTTGGTCAACTATTTCACTTCCTTCAAGGAGCCCTAGAAAGATGAATTTGACACCCCATCTGACAATATGTACTTACACTACAGGGAGCTTCTTGGCGGTCCCTGGAACTAAAACATTGTCCCTGGAACTAAAACAGTGTCCCTGGAACTAAAACAGTGTCCCTGGAACTAAAACATTGTCCCTGGAACTAAAACATTGTCCCTGGAACTAAAACATTGTCCCTGGAACTAAAACATTGTCCCTGGAACTAAAACAGTGTCCCTGGAACTAAAACATTGTCCCTGGAACTAAAACATTGTCCCTGGAACTAAAACATTGTCCCTGGAACTAAAACATTGTCCCTGGAACTAAAACTTTGTCCCTGGAACTAAAACTTTGTCCCTGGAACTAAAACAGTGTCCCTGGAACTAAAACTTTGTCCCTGGAACTAAAACTTTGTCCCTGGAACTAAAACATTGTCCCTGGAACTAAAACAGTGTCCCTGGAACTAAAACTTTGTCCCTGGAACTAAAACATTGTCCCTGGAACTAAAACAGTGTCCCTGGAACTAAAACTTTGTCCCTGGAACTAAAACAGTGTCCCTGGAACTAAAACTTTGTCCCTGGAACTAAAAACGTTGTCCCTGGAACTAAAACATTATGTTTGTTTGTTTAATTATTTTTTGAATAGTGATATTGTTTAGCACCCCACAGGCCCACCTGTGTGCTCAGATCAGCCCACACAGGGAAGCTGGTAGTGCCTCTGCATCCATGATACATTTATATAATACATTTGGCAGAAGCTCAGAGAGTCTGCCAAATGTATTACCATGTATTACCATGTTTCAGTTGCTTAAATTTTAACATTTTTTATGAATCCAACTAATCTTAATGCACATCTCTCTGGATTATGAGCGTCTGCTAAATGCCTAAATGAATGGTTTTGCATTACACTTCTGTGCCATTCCCTGCCGACTGTTGTCATTCATTCATTCATTCATTCATTAACAAAACTGTCAATACGTTTAGACTCCGTTTAAGTCATTCCATGTTAGTTTTTGTTGAGTTTCCATCAGGACATTGACAAAATTAACGACTGGAAGTGTGTGATTTGCCATGGAAGCGTATGTGTGTCGCGCAAAAATAGGTGATCTGCGATCGCAGATTGCCTATTTTTGTTCTGTGACGCTGGTGAGCGACTAATTATACATGACGCTTAAACTGGGACGTCTGACTCACTCTTTTTTTGCTTAAAGGAGCACTACACCACTCATTGTTGGGCAAATTAATATTACTAGCTACGCTGAATTAAAGTTAAGATACATTAAACATTAACGACTGTCGATTAACAAAAAAAATAAACAAGCAATCCTGAAATGCACTTACTGTGGTCTGCCTTTGGATGGCAGTATAGCCATGTGTGTGTGTGTGTGTGTGTGTGTGTGCGCGCGCGCGCGTGCGCGTGTGCGTGTGTGCATCTGTCTGTCTATGTATTGTCCCAAATGTAAGACGACCTCCGTTTTAGAATAATAACTTGTATTTGGTCCGGCAATTACTGATATATTTGTTAAAATCTTAAATAATTGTTTTTGCAATGTTTGCGTTTCAAATGCCCTTGATTATAGTGTATGTTAACTTAAAGGTTGAAAACCCCTGGCTTAGAACACCAAAAGGCGTTCCTGCCAGATATTACTGTGTGGTGGCGAAGACGCTTTTGGATTGTCCAAACCACTGACCGGGTTCTTGAGGATGTCCTCGTCCACGTCGAAGTTGGAGGTGTCTGAGGGCGAGGACACGTCGGGGACGTAGGGCGCCTCCAGTGAGCGGATGTTGTCCCAGTCCACGCCGCGGAAGAACGGGTGCTCCTTGAAGTCCTGGATGCCCCGCTGGCCGAGGCGGCGGTCCCGCGAGCAGATCAGGCCGCGGATCAGGTCCTTGGCCTCCTCCGAGACGTCCGCCACGTGGGACGGGAACTGGAAACGCTCCTGGACGGGGTAGGGGTACGGGTACGGGAAATGTTCAGATAAGACAGCGACAAAAAAATATGAAAATGAAAAAGAAAAAAAACATTAACATGGTGAAACACAACTTGATGACATCATCGAGTTGTGTTTCACCATGTTAATGTTTTTTCTTTTAAGACCATACAAATGGAACCAAATGGACCCGCTTTCTAATGGTTTTTGAGGCTCAAACCATTAGAAATAAGGTTGAGGGACTTATACAATATGATATTAAGCATTAAAAACTATTTCAGGAATCCATGTTATTTGAGCCTTAATATTTCATCATGACCCTTTCTTCGGGGTAATCGGACCACTGTTTGTAAGTGTGTGTGTGTGTGCGCGCGCGCGCGCGCGCGCGCGCGCGCGTGCGTGCGCGCGTGTGTGTGTGGTACCTCATGGTTCATGATCTTGCCATAGGTCTCCACCAGGCTCTCGGCGTAGAAGGGGGTCTCTCCAAACAGCATCTCGTAGACGCACACGCCCAGGGACCACCAGTCGCACTCGGGCCCGTAGCGCCCCATGCCATCCTCCATGGCCTGCAGGATCTCCGGGGATATGTAGTCCGGGGTGCCCACCGCCACCGACGACTGGACCTGTTCACACGCACACACACACACACACACACCAGAGATGGCGACTCGAGTTGAAGACTCGGACTCTTTTCCGACTCGAGTTGGCAAAATGCGACTCGAGACTCGACTCGGACTCCGTCCCTAATGACTCTGACTCGACTCTGACTCGAGCTCAATGACTCTCAATGACTCCTCGAGTCTTTAAGAGTCTTGCATTACTTTTTTGTACCCACAAAAAAATCCATTGTCCTTTTTCCTGTCAACCCCCGTGCGCGAAGGAAAACAGAGTTTGGGCACTGCAGGAGTTCTCGTGCGCAGCGCACACACGCTATAAACGGGGGATTTCGCTGAACATGTTTTTAATGCAAAATTAAAAGGTATGACAAACATACAGTACATAGCAGGCAAAGTTATTGACTTTTTCATTTAATATTATAGGCAGCTTTGCTTAATAGATCTGGCCCAGATTCAGACTGGCATGATTGACTGCCAGCACACGTGTCTCTAAGCTGCGTGGATAAAAAGGACATCTATCTTCATATTGTTTGATGAAAAAACATGGCCTATACCTTTACCCAATGAAAATATAAAATATATAAATTATGCACTGTATTGACAAATTGGAATTAAAACAATCGCTTGAAAACTGAGTGAAGATTGCACGTTTGTAATCTCAGCTTTTTGGATCGGAGCGGCTTTGTCGCCGTGATTTGACTTCGTAGGCGGCTAATACGGGTTGTCATGGTGACCATACAACAAACAAATGTGTGGGCGCAAGTTATGCTAGCTGTTATGCTCGCTTCTAGTATTATAAACAACCGACTAAATGGATTATAAATCAACCAAGCAAGTGTTCCTGGGCTTGGAACCTGATTCCACACAGAGGGATGGTGATGCTGCAAAATACATGTTTAATATTTCCGACGTTGGGGACCCTCTTCTAATGAATCAATCAATCAATCACTGTGGACATAACTTTCCTCCCTGACGATAAATCCGTTGCAGTTGTGGAACTTCACGTGGTCATATATATGCTATACTGCAGGGGTTTTCAACCTTTTTGACTCCAGGGACCACCACTTATTCCGCATTTGGGCCACGTAGGCCTACCACCATTTGATTACATTTTCACACCAAATACAAATACCCAAAAATAAAGATTTGTTTCACAATTCCAGGCTGGATTTTGCCGACAAAACAGTGTAAATTTCTTAATTAAGTGGTGCTAATTCAGATGATGAATATTTTAACTCTTAAACTCTTAAAAATGAAACCAAATGGACCCGCAAGGGTACATTTGGTTTCATTTTTACACTCTCAAGAGTTACATCTGGTTAACCAACTTTCCATCATTTAGCCTGGGGACCACCTGGAACCCTCTCAGGGACCACTGGTGGTCCCTGGACCACCTGTTGAAAACCCCTGCTATACTGAGACCGCCGTGTCTATGTGGATGTGTTGTAGCATTGTGCAATCCGTCGGATCATAGTTTTGTATTCAGGCTACATTTTAAAAACGATAGGAAAAAAAAAGACTCGCGACTGACTCGCGAGTCGAGGTCAGAGACTCGCGACTCGACTCGGACTCCGAAGCCAAAGACTCGGACTCGACTCGGACTCCAAAGCCAAAGACTCGGACTCGACTCGGACTCGACCGACGAGACTCGTGGGCATCTCTGACACACGCAAACACACACACGTACACACACAAGCCTAACTCATCCAAACTCGTCCTTGGTGGTATTTTAGATGCTAAAAACTCGTCCCATCTCATCCATAGGCAGGAAATGATTAACAAATGAAAGAAAAATGAAAATGTTGTCTTTTCGCAAATACCAGGAATCGAACCCCAACCTCCCAGTCTCAGGGCAGACACTCTAACCACAAGGCCACTGAGAACCGGCCCTGTAACAGGAGGGAATGCAGTTTTTTTATTTTAGTTTTGGAAAGTAATATTGAACAAATTCCAAGCATTCGGTGGAAAAAAACAGTCCTTGAGCTACAGGGGCGTTTTTGCCAGTAGGCAGACTAGGCAGTTCATAACTTTATCCCTTGGAGGGCGCCATTTTACTGTGCCTGTCATAGGTATGACATCCCAGGAGATTGTCCCAGGACCTGTAAGGGTCCATTTGGTAAAAAATTGGGAAAATCTTTCCTAGGGCTCCAAATTGCTTAGAAAACACCACTGTTGGGTTAAATTGGACCATATATTAGAAGCTGCATTCCCGTTTGTCAATCTTCCGTTTGGATGAATAGACTCCAACATGCCGGATACGGGAAGTACAAGCCAGCGGGGTCAGTCCTACTTTCTTTTTCTTGGTGCCGGGGCTGTAGCACAGAACACGCTGGCTGAGCCGTGCATGCTGAGCAGGACCGAGTCAGCACCGAGTAAGAAGAAAAAGCACACAGCCCAAGCCTATAAGACTAAGAGTGCAGTAGTCATGGACTCGGACTTGAATTTTAACAGCCATATTAACATAATTACAAAGTCGACAACAACTCGCGTCCAACTTGTGCCCAAATGCGTCTTGTTTAAAGGGATAGGAACGAAATACAAGTATTTCATACAACTTAACTTAAAAAAGAACCTGAACTATCCTTTTATGGTGCACTAATATAGCACTTTTACCTGAAGCGATTTATACGAATGTGTGTGCGCATGCACAAGCGTGTGTGTGTTACCGTTCCTGTGTGTGTGTGTGTGTGTGTGTGTGTGTGTGTGTGTGTGTGTGTGTGTGTGTGTGTGTGTGTGTGTGTGTGTGTGTGTGTGTGTGTGTGTGTGTGTGTGTGTGTGTGTGTGTGTTACCGTTCCATCCTCCATCATCTTCAAACAGGATCCAAAGTCTGCCAGTCGAATGTGCCCGTTAACGTCCAGCAACACGTTGTCTGGTTTCAGGTCCCTATCACGCACACACACACACATGTGCACGCGCACATGCACACGCACACACAGATCACGGGTTAAAAAAAAAGTTTGCCTATAGACTGTCAGTGTCATTGCACAGCGCTGGTAGCCTGGTTCAAACGTGTCGACCTGGTTCTACCGAGGGCTCCATTTTTGTTACATGCTAAACCCCTTATCCCAAATCCCTTATTTATTTTTTACCATTTTGAAAAACTTATTGGAATATTTCAACATGTCAGTCTATTAACACGTTGTGAGCTTGTAGAATGGCCATTTGAACTACTGAGAAATGTTTATTTTTAATAGTTTAAAAAGGCAAAGGATCTAAGGGATAAGGGGTTTGTTTAGCGGTAACGAAAATGGAGCCCCAAGTCTCTTGCTCTGGCCTATTGTCAACCTCTGATTTCCTACGATACCAAGATGTGTTTAACCAATGAGACTCGGAATTGGGGGTTGGTCTAACGACAAATCCAAACAGACGCAGCTGATTGGCCAGCAGCTCCGTCACTCCACAGTGCAACAGTTACAGTGTCAAACAACAAACATGGCGGGTGCAACTGCTCCGTCACTCCACAGTGCAACAGTTACAGTGTCAAACAACAAACATGGCGGGTGCAACTGCGGTGAATCACAGACGTATCAATCTGTCCAGTAAATCGACATATGACAAATAGTTTCTTTAAAGAAGCATTTAAAGGTTGTATAAACAAGCATTGAGCAATGGTTATGTCCATGCCAAATAAACACAGCACACAAGCACCACACACCACACACCACACACCACACCACACCACACCACACCACACACACACACACACACAGCCCTACCTGTGCACGTAGTGCTGCTGGTGGATGGAGTGCACGGCCAGGACCATCTCCGCCACGTAGAAGCGGGCCATGTCTTCAGGCAGGCGATCCTCAAACTTACTGAGCAGCGTCAACAGATCACCACCCACGTAGTAGTCCATCACCAAGTACTGAAACACACACACACACGGACGCGCACACACACACCTTTAGCTCAAGATCCCAATAGGAGTAATGAGACGTTACTCTAAGACCAGCCCGATCTCAGGGAATATCGTATAAAGTGAATGTTATTATCGGTTCATATCGGAAATATTCCAGTCTAGCCAGTGATCAGACACAAGGGTAAGGGGTTGACACTATGGTGAATATGCCAGTCTAACCAGTGATCAGACACAGAGGTAAGGGGTTGACACTATGGTGAATATGCCAGTCTAACCAGTGATCAGACACAGAGGTAAAGGGTTGACACTATGGTGAATATGCCAGTCTAATCAGTGATCAGACTTGGAGGTAAGGGCCGGGGTTGACACTATGGTGAATAGCCAGTCTAACCAGTGATCAGACACAGAGGTAAAGGGTTAACACTATGGTGAATAGCCAGTCTAATCAGTGATCAGACTTAGAGGTAAGGGGTTGACACTATGGTGAATGTGTCAGTCTAACCAGTGATCAGACACAGGGGTAAGAGGTGAATAAAATGCTGGGGCATGAGAAATTCTCTTTGGAGTTGCCCAAAGGAGCCTTTGAGAGAGGGGTCTGGCATTACTGGTTGGTGGAATTCATCTTTTTTAATCTTTGTTACGTATATTATTATTCTCTGGTATCAGTATTTGGTATCGCTATTCACGGTTCAGCCGTGAACACCTGCTATTTTGGAGGAGATCGTGAAAGCGCAGTGCAAATCTTTGAATATTACATGTTCTTTTGGAGCAAATGTTTTGTAGAATTGCCATGTGTGCCATGTTTTGACCATCTTCCGTGAGATTGGGTTGCTTTGACATAGGGCAGACATTTAATACTTACTGTAGTAGCACTAGTGTGGTAGTAACTCACCAGGTAGTTGTCATCCTGGAAGGCGTAGTGCAGGGTGGTGATCCACTGACAGTCTCCGTTCACAAGGACGTTCCGCTCCTCTCTGAAGCACGCCGTCTGAAGACACAACAACAACCATCATTCACCACCACCACCAAGCTCATTACATTAGCCGTCTGGATCCACAACGATCATCGCAGACGCCGCTGTGTTATTATCACACTGCCGTAGATTCATTACGTGGCACTCGTTTAGCGGTTAGACCAGGGGTGCCCAAAAGGTAGATCGTCATCTACCAGCAGATCACACAGGCCATGCAGGCAGATCACATGACAATCCCCTAAAATGTAAAGATTTGTAACTCTTGAGTGTTAAAGTCATTTCACACTCTCAAGAGTAAAATTATATTTAAACATCTGAATTGCAGCCGCGTTTGGCTGCCCAGCAGCCTGTTCAATTGTCAGACAAATAACAGATTGACACTCACTATATAGTCACTATATGTGACTCTTTGAACATGTTTTTTTCCATTGAACGCTGGTACATTAAAAAAGTACATGTGTGTTTGGCCTTTTAGACTCTGAACAAATGTGAATGCTGTCCAGATGTTATAAATAACTTCAATATACAGAGAAAAGACTGACAATGATCGGTACCAATAATGAAAATGAATAATGCACTATGCCAAAAGTTATTGTATAGTTCTTATATACTGTTCAGACTATGGGTTTAAAGTTGTTCAGACTATAGGTTTTATGTTGTTGGGAAATGTGTTTTTTTTAATGAAGTTTAGACTATGGGTTGTATGCCATTCAGACTATGGGTTGTATGTTGTAAAAATGAAAATGTAAAAATGAGTTAAAGTGGGATCCAGAGAACTAAACTTCTTGTTTAGTTTCCGTCGCTGGAAAAAAAGCAGTCTAGGAAGGTTTTTCATCCTAGTATTAGTTGACGGAACCAAGCGCCACCAGGTCATACCTCAGCTCTCTTCAGCATCTCCCATTTGTTGAGGATCTTCATGGCGTAAACACGCTCTGTGTTCTTCATCTTCACCACTGCCACCTGACACAGACACATGCACACACGCACACACACACTTAATGAAAACCAAAACAACACCACAACAAATCTAACATTTTGACGTTTTGTTATTTGCGTCCCCCCCTTGTGTATTTTTCTTTTCCCTTTTACCCCCACTATGACTTTGCTGCTTCTGACCTTATGTTACAGAAGTGAATATCGGCACGTCCTAATTGTTTGACATGTACAAGATGGCCACTATCATGAACAAGTGTATTCTTAACTGGTTGTGTCCATTCACAGTCATCACACGTCAGTACCTAGAAGGTATGCATCACGTCGATTTGAGTCGCCGATTAGAGATAGTTTTTAGATACAGACAATCAATCAGACCAATTAATCCAGCGGACCAGCGCCCCAACTAATCAGTCCGCCTTTACTGATGAACAAAACCCAAGGAAGAGCTTGAATAGATCTACAAGCTCACGATACCCACAATGGCAAAACATAGGACAACAATGACAAATGCATAACAGACAAGACATGGTATAAATTTAGTGCATTCATTTTGACATGAAAGTTCACAGTGTGCCACTTGGTGGCACACTGTAAACTTGTAGATCTGTTATTTTTTTTACTTGTAGATCTGATTTCCAATCAGATCTATCTAGATTTCCAATGATGGAATTCATGTGATTTCTTAGTAGACATTGAAACTCAGGGAATCCGTGTTCAATACTTTTTTCTTGTACTATTTCACTTCATACCACATATTATTATTTGCAGGCTTTACTTTTTGTAATTTCTTTACATGTGTGGACTCGATACTTCTTTCCCCCACGGTATATTTGCCAAAATGTCTCAACAGCGCGTCCCTATTGTCAACATGCGTTGTTGCAAAGACTTGTGGACGTGATAGCGACGATGCCACACCAACATTTGGCAGCGCATGCCTCTATGAGTAATACACCCAGCCCATAGAGGCATAACAATAATAATACACCCACCCTTACTCATAATTTACAACGTAGGCCTTCAGCAGACACTCTTAATCCGGAGTGACTTACAGTAAGCAAATACGCCACATACGTGGAATGCAGACGGACAGTGTAGTGTCTCAGTAAACATTCAAAGGTAATATAGGCAACTTTAGTGTGTACAGAATCTGTGTTTGTAAACAGATTTTAATCTAACTCAACCTCACCACCAGAGAGACAGAGAGAGAGAGAGAGAGAGAGAGAGAGAGAGAGAGAGAGAGAGAGAGAGAGAGAGAGAGATTTTTAGCTAAAAAATTGCCTATAATACCTGTTAAAGTTCCAATATGTAATGTTATGGTCAAAATAATAATTACATTGTTTATTGTTTTTATCTTTTTCAAGTCTTCCTTTAATTAGATCATCTAAAAAAATCTAGTGTTTTTGACGCCTCTAGGGGCTTTGTCATTGGCTAACCAATAGTCCCGGCAGGACTATTTCTTAGACAATCTGGAAGAGCCTTGTCAACTCGTCAATAAACAGACAGGCATTAACACACTGCAGCAGCACATTTGAAGTCCGTCGGTGATTTTCCCTTTGGCGTAACCGCACCCATATGTGGCTCCGCATGCCCCACGCAAATATTCATGTGTGTTTATTTTATGCCAATACAGTATATGGAGTTACTTGTCAGGTGAGCCCAAATATGGAAGACACACAGACAACGCCGAAAAATAATCAAAAAGGTTGGTGGTTGGTTGTCAAAGGTGCAGTGCCGTGACTTTTTCCCCCCACTGTAAAACGACTGAAATACCAGTAATTACATGAGGGGGACGATTTATTTGTATTTTTTATGTGGCCACGCCCAACAGTGTATGGAGTTTAGATTAGTGTATCCGGAAGTATCTGGAATAGGAGAGAATAGAGACACTCTATACAATATATATTCCTAGAGCCGTATCATCAATATCGAATCACCATGCTCACAGTCATTTTTTTTTATATTTATCAAAATATCCAGCCCGGAATCACCACCTTAAATTATTGTCCCTGGTGATTCAGGACAGGTCTGGCGACGCGGTCTATGGGGCTGTCAGTATTAGTTGAAAATCAGACTAGAGCAACTTCAGTGTCAGGCAGGGCTCCAACTGCTTTAATCGTCATTTTTAATTCGGACATAAGGGGCGGCTGTCATTTCCAAATCCCTCCTGTGCCACAGTCAAAACAAGTTTGAGTGAGTGAGTGAGTGAGTGAGTGAGTGAGTGAGTGAGTGAGTGAGTGAGTGAGTGAGTGAGTGAGTGAGTGAGTGTGTGTGTGTTTCTCATTTCTCTGCCAAAGAAGAGATATTTCACAACAACCATACCTGGTTGCCACAACATCTCTCTCTCTCTCTCCCTCTCTCTCCCTCCTCTCTCTCTCTCTCTTTCTCTCTCTCTCCCTCGCTCCATCAAGGCTGCCCTGGTTCTGATTCAGAGCCAGGATGACTAAGCACGCCCCCAACCATGTGCAAACATAACCCTCTTTAATTGTGTCAGCCTATAATTGCAATACCGTGTCTCGTCTTTTTTCATGTTCAAAATTTAGGCATTGGATTCCATGAAAGTAGCATAGCTGACATGATAGTAGGATTCCAATTCAAGAAAATAATACAATAATTCAGAACTCTAATTCCAAAGTAGCTCAAATCGTGGGTCCTCTGGAGTGAGTGTGGTACTACAGTGGTCCCTCTGGAGTGAGTGTGGAACTATAGCAGTCCCTCTGGAGTGAGTGTGGAATGATAGCAGCCCCTCTGGAGTGAGTGTGGAACTATAGCGGTCCTTCTGGAGTAAGTGTCTAACTATAGCGGTCCTCTGGAGTGAGTGTGGAACTATAGCAGTCCCTCTGGAGTGAGTGTCTAACTATAGCGGTCCCTCTGGAGTGAGTGTCTAACTATAGCAGTCCCTCTGGAGTGAGTGTGGAACTATAGCAGTCCCTCTGGAGTGAGTGTGGAACTATAGTGGTCCCTGTGGAGTGAGTGTGGAACTATAGCAGTTCCTCTGGAGTGAGTGTGGAACTATAGCAGTTCCTCTGGAGTGAGTGTGGAACTATAGTGGTCCCTGTGGAGCAGTGTTGGGAATATTACTATACCTTGTTAATGTAACAGTATTACTTATTACTTATTACCTTCATTTTAAAGCAATATATTGTATTACAATATTGCTGTCCGAGCAAGTGTAATATATTAATATTACTATTACATATTACTATATGTAATAGTCTATATTAATCTATATTAGAAAAATGTTGTGCAAAATATATAATCAAATATTGCGTAGGCCAGTGGCATACCTACAATAAAGAAAGCGCACTTCGCTATCTGGGAAATCCATATGAAATCAACGCGAAAAAATGTCCTCCTGAATAAATAATTTGATGACAAATTATAGAAAATAAGTAATTATTTAACTTCTGCAGTTGTCAAGAAAATTTCACAAGAACATTTTCAACGAGACAGATTGACAGAAAGTAATATTGAAAGTAATGCAGTAATGCAGAAAGAAAAGTATAATATATTAGATTGTTTTTGTTAAGTAATATATTTATATTACAAGTTACTGCATTTTGGTAATATATTATGTGATATATTGAGTTACGTAGTGCACATGTCCCAACACTGCTGTGGAGTGAGTGTGGAACTATAGCAGTCCCTCTGGAGTGAGTGTCTAACTATAGCAGTCCCTCTGGAGTGAGTGTGGAACTATAGCAGTCCCTCTGGAGTGAGTGTGGAACTATAGTGGTCCCTGTGGAATGAGTGTGTAACTAACTACTCCTTGGCCCTCCCCAGAACTACAGTACAAAAGGACACAAAAATCATGCCATCAAGGCCCGCCAAGAGGACCAGAACAAGTACACCAAACCATTATGTGAATTGTAGTCCAGGGAGCAGTGACATCAGAGACACTCGACTCACTGCTAAAGTCTAAAATATCTAAAACCACATATTACACAATCGTGTAACCTTTTTTGTTTGTTTGCTTTTTTTTTTTACACAAATTGTGAAATGCCCCTTTAATCTATTGTTTAGGAAACACACTGCAGTGCCCTAAAGAACTTGCGTGCACGCACACATGCACACAAACACGCATGTCCCTGACGATCCAAGTCCTCAACTGTTGCGCCGCTGGTCACAAACAGGAAATGCTACAGGCTACGCTTATCGGGGAAAACACTTCCTGCCTGCTCCGTCGGAGTCACGCACGCCGCGCATGGAACTTCCTGTTTAGAAGTCAGGACAGGAAGTCCACTGACACTCCACGGCTCCTCGCTCACTAGGCCTGCACTGAGCAAATGGACATGCCATCGCCGAGGGCAGAATTGCCCACGGAAAGAGTGAATGAAGACTTTTGCCAAAAACTGACCTCCAGGGTCACAATGGTGCGTTGCGCTGATGATTATGGGATATGTTGGGGTTCAGGTTTCAGGCATTTTTCATTAAGCGTTTACAGTACATCACTGATAAGTGATGTCTAATCTAATCTTAACCCATTTAGGCCTGACCTAAGGTTTCTGAAAAACTTAAAATATTTAAATTTCACATGGAAAAAAAGTTAATTATGGAATACTGTACATACTGTACAGAATCCAAATATGGATTCCCGGCCTGAAAGTTTAAGCAACGTTAGAAGTCAGCATTTAACTCTGCCCTTTAGTTCATGGTTATAATGTGTTCATATTCATGTAGAAATGTTAGAATTAGAAAGATACAAAATAAGCTAACCTGTAGGCTCTCTAATTGTGCGTGCGGAAATGACAGTTTCATTAATTCATTCAATGCACGCAGCATAAACAATGTCGTCGTGCAAAGCTTGTTTCCCCATTGAACCGTGTCTGGTTGTCATGCTCCAATATGTTACCCTAAATATTTCTGTCGCAGGCAGAGCTGTGTAGTTGAGAGAGTTGCGGCATCTCCATTCACTGTTTATTCATGGACTGAGCGATTGCTCTGTTGTCGCAACACATTACTTTCTAACTAAGGGCTCTGGTCTAGAGGCTGCGCTCTGGCCAATGAGCGTTCAGCATGTCTGTCGCCTGCGGACACTTCTATCAGCATAGTATTGTGTTTTAACGACTCTTCGTGGATTTTATTGTTTATAACTGAAATGAGGTTGGATGCAGGCACGCAAAATAATCATGTCTGTGATTTTTTTCCCCATGGTAAAAATAATTGCCCACAGGTCTTGAACAACAGAAGCTCTGAATCTGACCATGAGTAAAATATCTCCTGCCGCAATCTGAGTCCCAATCTCTTCAGGGACGCATTTAAACACTAAGTTCTGCATACCGGAACACACTACTGTAATCAGCATGTACATGTTAATCCACCATGGGAAAAAAATCAAAATACAGGACAGTATTTTTTCTCACCTTTCTTTAAAATTAATACTTGGAGCGGTTGTTTGCAAAACATCTTTGCAAATAAAGTTTTCAGATTTTGGAAGTTCTTTCAGATAGGCCTACACTTCTATCAAGTTTTTGTCTACAATTTACAGGAGATAACTGGCAAAACGTTGATTCAAATACCAATTCTTCTCCATTTTCTAATCGTAATTTAACTCTTGAGAGAGTAAAATGAAAACAAATGGATCCGTGAGGGTCCATTTGGTTTCATTTTAACAGTCTCAAGAGTTACAGATCTATGAGGGTCCATTTGGACTTTCCCCATCATTCAGCTGAGGACCACCTGGAATCCTCTCAGGGACCACTGGTTGTAAAAGGACTCATTTGATTGAAAACCTGTTTACATAACTGAGACTCTATAGGCCTATAGCATATGGACATTGTGGAATAGATAGTAGTCTACGGTATGGAGGGGGGGTGGGTGGGTCTATTTTTGGTCATTACTTCCTTCCTGTCTGGCTCAGGTATCAGGTATTTCCTGTTAAGACTTCCCGGAATCCAGCCTCCGTCCTGGCCCGACTTCCTGTTCGCCGCTGACCAATCACAACCCAAATAGGACTTCATGCTGGATGACAGACACACTATGATGTCACAGTAGTCATTCTAAATCTCAAGGCACACATGATGGCCACAGCCAGAACTGATCTGCGAGGTTGCGTGTCCTGTGTGTGAACACTGATACTGTGAACACACACTCTGTAGCAACGATTTCTGTCACACACTCTGTATTGTCTATTGAGCTATTTAACACTTGAACACTGAAATTTCACAAGGGCTACCAAAAACATCACTGAAAATTCTTAAACCCAAATAAAGTGATAGTTCAAGCGCATCGTAAAGGTCAAACAGTTGCCATTTTTAAATTGCCCCAATGACACGCATTGGGTGCGTGTGTGTTGTCAAAGCACATACACAGCATATTTGTGTCCTGCTGAGTCAGGTTAACACACACACGCACGCACGCACTGCAGTAATGCAAAGAAATGCTTGCTACATTCCAGACATAGACGAGGAGAGGAGAGGAGAGGAGAGGAGAGGAGAGGAGAGGAGAGGAGAGGAGAGGAGAGGAGAGGAGAGGAGAGGAGAGGAGAGGAGAGGAGAGGAGAGGAGAGGAGAGGAGAGGAGAGGAGAGGAGAGGAGAGGAGAGGAGAGGAGAGGAAGAAGTAGAGACAGACAGACAGAGGTCTCACCTCTCCGAAGGCTCCTCGGCCAATGACCTTCAGCATCTCGAAGTCGTCTCGGTGCAGACGCATCTCTTTCACTGTGGTGGTGAAGGGTTTGACTGGAAACAACAAAATCGTCAATACGTTAAGGGTGCTTTCAAAACCTTATTTTCACTTTATCATCATTTATTCAGCATTTGAGCCACGGAAACCCAGCAACGCAACAACATTTTTTTGTTGTTGAATACAATTTCGACCAATTCCACGCTGTATCGATGATGGTAGCCAAGGAGAGACGAGGAGATGTTGATTTAAAGAAACAGTGAATTATATACGTTAAATACGTTTCTCCACACTTTTTAGACCACATCCATACCACATGCATGCCAAAACACTCCCAAAGCTCCATAAAAGTTGTTTTTTTTAAGTATGCCTTCCATTATTTCCTGGGTGCGTCATCGTCATGAAAGGGGGATTGGACTGTGACACCGTATACTAAGCGATCGCGCGCACGCGCACACGCACGCACACACACACACCCCATTTTAGGAAGGCAATTTCATGAATGCCATTTTTGGGGCCTTTTAAATCTCACAACATTGAGTGAGCTCTGCATTTCACAAGATGACCCTCACAAGAAGCTCTCTCTCGCTCTCACGCACGCACGCACGCACGCACGCACGCACCATATATTCGTTAGTAACTATGGTAACGGCAATTTCCCGTCTTGTTCCCACTGTGGGAGTTCAGTTGTGCCACTTCCTGAAGACAATATCCACAGGCAGGCAGGCAGGCAGGCAGGCAGTACAGACAGATGAGAGACAGACAGACAGACAGATGAGACAAGACAAGACAAACAGACAGATTTCTGATCTAGGGGGCAGACATTGCATTTGTTTCTGTAGGACAGTCTAACTCTTTCTCAATGTGTGTGTGTGTGTGTGTGTGTGTGAGTGTGAGTGTGAGTGTGAGTGTGAGTGTGAGTGTGAGTGTGAGTGTGAGTGTGTGTGTGTGTGTGTGTGTGTGTGTGTGTGTGTGTGTGTGTGTGTGTGTGTGCATGGCAAGTGTGCATGTACATTCCTGGTAGAAGACAAGTCTAGTCTAGGGTAAAAGCCTCGGGCAGAAAGCTTTTCCATTTCTTTCTTCCTTAAATGAATGGCCTACTCCAGGGGTTCCCAAACTGTGGTGCCTGCAGCCCCAGGAGTGCACAGGGGTCTGATTATGAACTGAATACCCTAGACACGAAAGTAAACGAAAGACCACAACGACTTTCTTCCTGTGATCACATTAGCTGCGTGTTTGACTGTACCCTGCACTGATTACATCTATGTCTGACTGTACCCTGCACTGATTACATTAATGTCAGGCTGTACCCTGCACTTATTACATTAATGTCAGGCTGTACCCTGCACTGATTACATTTATGTCAGACTGTACCCTGCACTTATTACATTAATGTCAGGATGTACCCTGCACTGATTACATCTATGTCTGACTGTACCCTGCACTGATTACATTAATGTCAGGCTGTACCCTGCACTTATTACATTAATGTCAGGCTGTACCCTGCACTTATTACATTAATGTCAGGCTGTACCCTGCACTGATTACATTAATGTCAGGCTGTACCCTGCACTTATTACATTAATGTCAGGATGTACCCTGCACTGATTACATCTATGTCTGACTGTACCCTGCACTGATTACATTTATGTCTGACTGTACCCTGTGCTGATTACATTTATGTCTGACTGTACCCTGTGCTGATTACATTTATGTCTGACTGTACCCTGCACTGATTACATTAATGTCAGGCTGTACCCTGCACTTATTACATTAATGTCAGGATGTACCCTGCACTTATTACATTTATGTCAGGCTGTACCCTGCACTTATTACATTAATGTCAGGATGTACCCTGCACTGATTACATTAATGTCAGGATGTACCCTGCACTTATTACATTAATGTCAGGATGTACCCTGCACTGATTACATTTATGTTTGACTCTACCCTGCACTGATTACATTTATGTCTGACTGTACCCTGACTGTACCCTGCAGGGTCTGCACTGATTACATTCATGTCATTCTGTACCCTGCACTGATTACATTTATGTCTGACTGTACCCTGTAAAGACTGCATTTCTGCCAATAAACTATTCCATCAATCAAACTTTATACATGTACATTATGTAGAGAGATATTATGCAGGCACCAATTTGGTGCAAAGGTATGGACAGACAGCCGGACCAGTTAAACCGGTACACTGGCCAGTGCGAGTTGACATGTAAACACAAAAAGTGTCAACGCAGAAACCCAAAATACCAGCCGAAAGACATAGAGAGAAAGCAGCCTCCTGATTCAGAATACACAAGAGAACTAGAAATTAATTTTAAGTGTGGTTGTGTGGTTGCCGCAGTCGCTTGTATCGTCCCCTCGCACTAATCTTGGCAACCAGTTATGATGTCAACTTGTCAAATCACCTATGTGATCATGTGGAAGGAATTGGGAGCGGATTTATACCACCCAAATCATGTTTTTGCAACAAATTCTTACAATGACGTCCCCTATGGATGGAAATGGTTTTGGCTCCCTGTTGATGCCATCACCCTCGCCATGCAATTCAAATTTGGGGAGGATTGAACATTTGGTGCATGATTTCTGGCACTTTTTTGTAGGCCCCTCCCACTAAATTTGGAAGCCAATTTCAACCGAACGATATGCATAATCAAAATTCTGTCTAGTCATTTTAATCGGATAGGTCCAGAGACCAGGTGCACCACATTTTGTGAAATTTCAAATTGGCAGAAAATGTATCCTAGTCTGGTTGCCCTTTCAGGCAACCACACTAACTACACTACCATTAGCACAGGGCAGTGCCTGCCTGAAAGGAGGCACTGCTCGAGGACCCCCAGGGGGTCCCCGCCCATTTTTATTTTGTTTTGATTTTTTTGGAAGTGGGGTCCCTGGATAACAGTAAAGTGACAGAACTATCAATTGCCATGTCATGTTGATGTGGTAATTTTTGCATTCTCGAATGGTTGCAAATTAACTAAGTAACGCGGGTGAGAAATGAAACCAAATGGGTCCATTACGGTTCTGTTTCAGAGTTAAATCAGCAACTGTACATTTAGCCAGGGACCACAATTTGAGAACCACTGCCAAAAGGTATCAAAGAATCACACTTGTGTGCATGGAGGGGTGCTTTGAGTTCGCTTTCTCTCTGTGACGAGGGGTACACAAAATGCATGGTGGCGCCCCTTTAAGAGCACTTTGGAATCGTGCCGAGGTACAGCACTATGGGCATAAAGCTTCTTAATGACGTTGCACCACCGCTGAATGCCGAAGGTCGACAGGCCAGACGTTTGTGTAATGATTGATCGATGCCAACAGTTTTAAACAGACTACCTATCAAGGAGCAAATAAAAAAAGGCAGCCGGCCTGTTATGGTCTGAAACAATGTTGCAGGAAATCATCGAATCATTTCGTGTCTAAACAAGACTCCTAATACCTTCACCTTCGCCTCCTGCGGGTGTTGCATTCTGGAGATATACTCCTTTGATATACAGGAGTTTAAGGAGTGAATAAGGAGTTTATTCACAAAATAACAACTGGACCACTTTTTGGGGGAAATAAAACAACCGCAAATACAGATAAGACCACCCCAGCCTTCTGGGGTGGAATTCTCCTTTAAGTAATTATTGTGACGGGCCTTGACAATACCGTAAGAGAAAAAAACACACACTAGTACACAGCGGGTTCACCACTATCAGAGCACCACTATCGCACGACGGAACTATCACTTTGACAGAACGTAAACAGAGCAGTTACAGCACGAGCCGCACGCACGCGCACACACAGCCCCTCTAATCACAGTGGCTGATAAAGGGGAGCGAATATGCAGCTTGCGTTCATTCACCTCTGCAGAGAGAGAGAGAGAGAGAGAGAGAGAGAGAGAGAGAGAGAGAGAGAGAGAGAGAGAGAGAGAGAGAGAGAGAGAGAGAGAGAGAGAGAGAGAGAGAGAGAGAGAGAGAGAGAGAGAGAGAGAGAGGAGAGAGAGAGAGAGAGAGAGAGAGAGAGAGAGAGAGAGAGAGAGAGGAGAGAGAGAGAGAGAGAGAGAGAGAGAGAGAGAGAGAGAGAGAGAGAGAGAGAGAGAGAGAGAGAGAACACTAAACTAGGACACAAAGCAAGGACAGTGAACCGCCAGGGAGTGTGTTCATGCTGCATTTATAGACTGTGTGTGCGCGTGTGTGTGTGTGAGGGGGACTGACGGATGGACTGGGTCTCCTGGCTCCTCCGTCCATGTGATGCCCTACATTGGGGCCTTTTCTAAAAAGTGGGCGCCGCCGTCACTCCTAAGTGACACCTTAGGGTGTCTTTATTTTAATCCACCGCTCTTTTTCCCCCCCACTTGGCTCCCTCCAATTCTAGCTACCCTACTGCACCACTGTGTCCCTGTCCAACCCTTCGGGAGCCTTGACGCAAACTATAAACAAGTACTAAAATACACCCATTCATTCATTAAGTCCAGCAGTGCCTCAAAACGCAGCAGAGCAGGCTCAATTTATGTTCACAGTAAGGAATAAACTATAATCCCTTTGAATATTCTGAAACTGATCAAGGATTTGGAGGGGCGTTAGTAGTTAAGATGGACCTAAAGTAACTTCTCAACAACCCTGTGTCTGACACACCCGGTAGAGCTTGTGTATTTCTGTCTGTGGGGTGAAAATACGGAATCATGGCTTGATCGAGGACATGAATGAAACATAACAGACACAATATCTCAATTCAAAATAGTACTCAAGCACTCAAGCATAGTCTTCTGTCTAACACTGATTAGGTTAGATAATTAGTACATTACTTCAACAGTATATACATCTACTTGATATAGCAGTGAATGATGTTGATACTGTATATATCGACCTCTATTATAGAGAAATTTCATCCATAATTAATGTATTGACATGGATCTTGTAGGATCTTCTATGGTGACACATGTGTAGGATGGGCTATCTGTTGATTGACATCGACCGGCCTGTGTGGTGTCCTACACAGCCATTAATTGGTCTTTTGTATTTAGAGGAGTGGTTTTCAACTTCTTTGACAGTAGGGCCCACTATTTATTCAGTATTTGAGCCACGGACCACCATTTGATGACATTTTAACCGCACAGACCGAAAAATAGAGATTCATTTTGCTTTTGTCCACAATTCAGGCAGGATTTGCTAAACAAATCAGACAAACACAGGTCAAAATGACCATCTTCTGCATTCTCGAGTTGTGTGGACTTGGGCTAATTCACAATTTCACATGATGAATATTTTAACTCGAGAGTGTAAAATGAAACCAAATGGCCCCGCAGTGTCCATTTGGCAAATACTTGGGGATTTCCTCTTTCTCTTTCTGGAATATTCTCAGGATAAGCATATGTAAGCTTTCGGCTTCAGCCTGTTCCTTTTGATCGCTTCCATTTCCGATATGATACTGTATTAATAAGCAAGTTGTGTTACAGCTGTAAAGATGATCATATAAACTACACTAAGTTAATCTCTCCTACAATGAAGCATGACAATGAATTATGCATGATTACAGATGCATCCATATGTACGTCATGGATTGCTTATGTCACATAAGCAGTCAGTCAAGAGTACATTATAATGCCCTATGATTGTCCTCGTATTGCATTAAAGATGATGGAGGGAGGGCTTTTTTGATATTATTCTCACATAACATCTATAAGGTATATTAATGACCTAGTAAAATGTTGAAAATGGGTGGAATTCCCCTTTAACTCTTGTCGGGGAGTCACCCGCTAACTTGCTTAACGCAACTGCTGAGAAGCTCTCCCCGTTAAGGAAAGATAAAGATAATAATCGTAATGTGTCACTTGCTTCTGTCTGGCACAGTCAGGAATATCAGGGGGACCTAGTACATTGATATACACCTTCACAGATGATTTGAGCAAATAGCAGATCTACAAGCTCTAAATGAGGTTCTGATTGGTAAGAGATTAGACCAGCGGTACTAGAGGTCCTGGTAGTAGATAAAACCACCAACATGAGTTCAAAAGATTATGTTTGGTAGATTGTTTAAAGCACAAATAACATGGATTCCTAAAAATGTTTTTAATACTTAATATCATACTGGATAGGTCCCTCAAGCTTATTTCTAATGGTTTGCACCTCAATCACCACTGATATAACCAGTCCTCGTCATTCCGTTAGGGAGAGCGTTTAGCTGCAGCACCACAATGTCCTGATGTGGTGGGGGCGCTGATATGGATGATATTTTATAGATGAGTCATTATAATACTTATGCTAGATAAAACCAGGCTAGTTTAAAATCCATGTCCAACTTGGAAAATCAACAATGGTCGACATTATAAACAAAGTGGAAATGTAAATCCGGAACTGAAGTCTGAAGGAGAGGAGGAATTATACAAATTAATGTGCATTGATGAGCACCAAAAACGCACACAAAAAAGTAAAAAGTTGCATGTCATGTTATTTCCGGGAGCCCTATGGTGACACGTGAAGTGACATCCCTAGTATCGAAATTATAGTCATATGATATGATATAAACCTGGATAATGTCTGTGATTTGGGATATTGTGCCATCTTTGATCTGGCATAAACATTCCAGAAAAGTATATGTAAATATTGGATAAGGGAAAAGTTGGTATTGTGGATGGTTCAAATCAAATCGGATCATGATATGGTTCCATTTGTACACTCTTCAGATTTACACTCATTTGGTTCCATGTGTTACACTCTCAGAGTTACAGACTTGCAAGGCTCCATTTAGTTCCATTTGTACCTTTTCTGGACCTCACCTTGAGAACCACTACAATAATTAATGAGTACAATACTCTATTCTTAATTATTGTAGTGTCTATTGTAGAGTATATGGTGTTCAGAAAAAAAGTAATAATATAGGAGTAGTAGATAAGCTTTTCAATGGATAAAACACTGTTTCCCAAACAGTGGGGTTGGACTCATTTGTGGGTCACAGACTCGCGGACACATATTTTTGGGTGCCTTCATGTTTGGTTTCCTACATGCAGGTACAGTAAAACATTCCGAAAAAAGCACAGAGATTTTTTTGGTAAGTCAAAACTGCAGTGCACATTCCATAAATGAGTTGTAATGAACTTACAAGCTTGTACTGGTAGATGTGTTACTTGGACACATATTTGACACATATTCTGAAAAAAACAAATGTTTAAAACGTAATGAAATTACACCGTGTGAAGCGGTGCGGTGAGCTTGTAAGATCTGAAATTTTCACTAATTTGGGTCCCAAGAACAGTTTGAGTAATGTTTGGGAGGCACTACTGGCATAAAAAAAGAGATTGTTTTTTCTTTGTGTGAATTGTTTAATGTTGTTGATCAGTGGTTTCAACCAGTGGTCTGGGGACCACCAGAGGTCCTTGAGAGGGTTCCAGGTCGTCCACAGCTACCAGAAGTAACTATTCGAGAGTGTAGACATGAAACCAAATAGACCCTGGCGGTTCCATTTGGTTTCATGTTTACACTCTCAAGAGTTAAAATATTTATCATGTGAATTAGCCCAAGATTAATGGTCATTTTGTATACTTGACTGTTTTGTTTATGAAATCCAGTCTGGAATTGTGGGCAAAAAACAAAAGAAATCTTTAGTTTTGGGGTCTGTGGGGCTACAATGTCATCAAATGGTGGTCCATGGCTCCAATGCTGAATAAATAGTGGGCCCTGGTGTCATAAAGGTTGAAAAACACTGTTGTTGATAATCAAATACTCGGTAGGGCCATGAGGGAAGTTGAACTGACCCCATGGCACGCTTAATGAAAATCACCAGCACCTTATTATACCATGCAGCACGTTGCACACACACAGGCAGAAGGAATGCACCCACAATGCAACACGGGACAATACAACAACATGCGACGCAGCCACTGACAATGCATGGACATTGGACATACAACGCACACTACAATGCACATACAACGGTGCAGGGGCAGACCGACTATGCATACGTTAAACACTACATCCATTCAGACAAAACTAGACCGGTCTTTCCTAAGCATTTTAGCATGAGCCCCCCCGAAAAAGAGATTTGACATCTCTCTGGGAACCCAAACTGAGTGAAAATAGCCGTTAGACTATAAACTGACCTCATGCTTCCTTCAATGCATGAGGTCATGCTAAGGGGGTTTCCCCTGATTGGCCGTGTAAGGAGCACGCTATTATGACCTGTTCCTGTCCCCTCCATCAGACGCAGTTTCTAGAGACCAGGATTACTGCACGTTTTTGGGGGGTAAATGGTAAATGGTGCATTTATAGAGTGCCTTTATCCGAGGTGCCTTAAATAGATTGTGGATCCCAATCACCCATTCACACACCAATGACGGAAGAAACCGTGCAAGGTACTGATCACCACATTAGGAGCAATTAGGGGTTAGTGTCTTGCTCAGGACATCAACACTTGCTCGGGGGGATGGCAATCTTGCGGGTGTCATCCGGTGACTCGGTTGACATCCGGTGACCCTTTATGCGAGGATAATGTACCTCTGCACAGCATTTCTTGGCATAAAGTAGCTCATAATACACAGATCTATAGAGATGGATTTTTAAGGGGCACTATAGCCACCACCCATGCCCTGTGTGCAGCTGTGTGTGATTGTGTATACCCCAAAGTGACGACTTGATGGGGATGAGTAGAGAGTGAGATGCACGATGACGCGTGATGATGAGAGTGCCCTTCTCTTCACACAAGTGTGATTTGTAAGAGATGGACACCTCGCCAACGGAAAGAGGATTATTCAAGCTTTCCGTACAGCTGCTATGTTGGTGAGTTTAGCGTTGTTTAATGCCGATAGCTCTTTTCTGTTTGCATGCAGGGCCTGTGAATGTTGCAACTACTATTTAACATACCACCGCACCGCTATCTATTTGTTAAATTCAACATAAAATCCTGCAGCTGTCTGTGTACACGTGAGGGGAAGACAGTGACGAGAGTGAGACCCCTTAATAGTCATTCTTACACAGTGGGTGTTATCTTCTCACCCTTAAAATAATAGTGAACTGATATTAAGTTAATAGCAGGGGGTCTGTGGGCTAGCCATGGAGAGAAGTCCTGCACTAAACACATGGTGAGGGGTATTAGATGGACCAGAGGTCATCACCAATCAGAAGAAAGCTTGGGAGCACCTTTTTGTTTCACAAACTTTTTGGTAAATGGTAAATTGTGCATTTATATCGTGCCTTTAGCGGTTTACGTAGGCCTGGTTTACACTGGCAGCCAAATCTACCCTGAATCAGATCTGAGCCACTTCAGGATCGAAATTGGAATTGTTTAAGTGAGCCATGCGACCATGTAAACCAATCAATCCTCATATCTGATTCAGCCAATAGAGTTGGCTGCCAGTGTAAATCAGGCCTTAGTGCATCACATTCACCAGTCCATACACATAATGGTGGCGGAAGCCATGCAAGGCACCCAACAGCACATGGGGAGCAATTTGGGCTTCAGGGGACCACCACATAACTCCAGGAGCAGACAGATGGAACCAAATGGACCTACAGGGTGCTCTCAGAGACCCCCTGGGTTGTTTGAGAAGGAAGGGTACCAAATGGACCCTCACAGCATGGTCAAATGGACCCTTACTGGTCTGAAACTCTGACTGCGAATGGTTCCTACGAAGGAAACCAACTGGACAAAAAAAAAAAACTACTACAGCTCTTTGCATCATTGTTTCCTGAATGCCAACACCCTCTTTGTAAAATGATCATTATTGTTGTATTATGTTGTCTTTGTGTGTCATTTTATTGTATTATTTTTTTCCTATGTTATTGTTGTTTGTGCTGTCTGTCTGCCTGAACTGTATGCAATATATTTGTCAATATTATTACGGTAATAATAATATTGTCTCTGTGAGACAGCCAATCCCCCTATCCAAAAGAAGGCGCAGTACACCAATGAATTGTGGGGATTGTAGTGCAGAAAGCAGTGTCCATGACATCAGAGACACTGGAGCTCACTGCTCAAACATCTAAACACTTTACACTCACGAAGAGTGTTCTAAATCGTCTAAATACAAAAAAGTCTGTCCCTTTCAATCACTCAAGAATAATCAGCCCAATATCGCAGGGGTTTTCAACCAGTGGTCCGAGGACCACCAGTGGTCTCTGAGGATTCCAGGTGGTCCCCAGGCTAAATGATGGAAAGTTGGTTAACCAGATGTAACTCTTTGAGAGCGTCCCTCTTTGAGAGGGCCTTGAGGGTCTATTTGGTTTCATGTTTACACTCAAGAGTTAAAGGGGAATTCCACCCAAAATTTCAGAAAAGGGGTCTGAAAGAAAAATCATTACGGTGAAATACATCTTGATGATGTCATCAGATGTTTTTCACCATGTTAATGTTTTTTTTCATACCTCCATTTTTAGGAAATACAGAATTGGGGGAACTTTTTTATCATGTCCACACAACATATGTTGTACCTTAGGGATATCCCTAAGGTATATTAATTAATGACATATTGAAATGTTGAAAATGGGTGGAGTTCTCCTTTAAAATTTTCATCATGTGAATTAGCCCAAGTCTACACAACTAGAGAATGCAATGGGGTCCGTGGCTCAAATTCTGAATAAATGGTAGTAGGCCCTGGCTGGAATGAAAAAAAATATCAAAAGTGAATCAATCCTCACCCCACTCCAGGAAGTCCTGTACGTGCTTCTCCCTCTTCATGGGGGAGTTGGAGCACTCGTTGAACAGGCAGAGGAGCAGGTCGAGGAGGGTCTCCACGCTCAGACAGCTGGGGTTCTCCTGGGTGCCTCCCAGCAGCAGAGCCTCCAGCTTCTTCAGACGGACCTTGGCTGACATATTGGTCAACTTTGTTTGGTTCAATTAAGATACTGTGTAGATTCCAGAAGCTACGTGAAGTGCTGCTACTGCTGCTGCTGCAATCCCGGCGGCGGACAATCGGGGGGTTGCTTTCCCCCAAATAAAATAGCACACACGCGATACGTCCCCCCACAAAAAAAAAACACTGCAATCACCACGTCCCAGTGAGTCAGAGGAGCTTTTGGAGAAACAAGTCCTACTGGCTTCTTCTGCGACGGGGGCCGATTGATCCCCGCAGCCACAATACACAACTTTATACTGCTGTGTTAGTTAGCCTGTAGCCGCTTAGGCTAGCTGCTTGGTTTCCCATTTAATCCACGAAGGGAGGAAAAAAAACTCGGCGATCCTTCCCCGTCCATCCTCCACCGCTCCTATAGCCTGATCTGATTTGTTTCTGCGGCTGTTCTAGGCGGCGATCGAGGCCTATTATACTGACTCGATCGCAAATCTGGACGTGGTGGTGGTCCGTGTTGGCTGATGATCCCAGGTTGTCGGTGGTGTTGGTTGGTGGACCCACCGTGGGATTATCATTCTTCTTTCCCCCCCACCACCACCACCGCCGCCGCCGCCACCACACACACTACTCAGCCCCAGCCAGCAGCTCAGTGAGATCAGATGTCCACCATCACGTCCATCATCATCGTCGTCGCCCTCCTCATCCTCCTCGTCATGCTTAGGGAAAAGTCCACGTTTTGGGAAAGTGTCCACAGTGTCCCTCCCCAGCCTGTCCTTTTCGTAATTCGTCCCAGAAACACAAAGAAAAGCAGCTAGTCAGGAGGAATTCGGGAGTGGCAGCAGTGCTGTGTGTGTGTGGTGGTGGTGTTTTTTTTTTTTTTTTTTTTTGCCGGTGTGGTTGGAACGGAGCTAGCAGCAGCAGGAATAATATGGAGGATCCAGAACCACCGAGTCTAGACAGAGTTACGACAACCCCGTTCACTTCATGGTGCCTGTCCAATGGAGACTCTTCTACGTAAACTTAGAACGGAATGGGGACAACAAATAGGGACAGTCCCCTGCTGGACTGGAAATAGGTAGAAATGCATCGGACTTAGGCAAACTTAAAGCCCTTTATTTTAGAACGTTTTGTGGTGACGTTTTTGTCATTACCGTGAAGTATGAGCGTCATGATGGCTAGTTTTACTACAACATAAACATCACAGAGTTGTTACTCTATAATACTTAAAAAGAAAAAGTTGACATGTTTGCACGCATGCTTAAAATAACTCTTATTTGCGTGGTTCCTCTTTGAAAACAACGCATTTCCAACTCCGGTTTGTCCCTATTCAGACTGCATGAACTCCAGCGCACGTCTCGGACCCCCCAATGTCGTAACCCTTCTGCTGGATGGCTCTAGGACTGGGAGGATCTATCCTGACCTGCTTTGCCGGGTGAGTCAACACACACACTGGTACCATGGTACACACTTTCGATCAGCGACACGCTGCTTCCGCCGTGCGCTCTGTCTTTAACATAATAAAAGCTTTTTTTCAGTAACGACCACAAGAACTATCTGCATAACTCTGTAGTCTAGTCTTGGTAGCGACACGCAAAATACTGTATGCCAGCCTGAGACTGAGCTGCAAAAGTGTCATCTACAAAGCACGAGACAATAGGCCGAGTGGACCATTCTAAAGCATTACACGTGTTTACAACAGCTAGGGTCCATTTCAATTCAGAACGTTGAGAGACTTACAAATATAGGCTAGCACACCCTTCTATAAAGGTTTGGAAATGGTACTGCTCAACAGGCCGAAACACTGTTTCTCAAATGCTGTATCAATCACAGCAATTACTATGTTATAATTGTAATGAGTTATGTATTATTCCAGTTTAATTTATGTCTCGACCTGTTGTAGCACAATAACTCGGGCGGAACAACACCACCAGCAACATTTCACTGTAGATGATCCACAGTCAACATTTGTTTGTTTGTGCTTTTAGGCTGCTGTAATTCTGCAAACTAATCGATCAATCAATCCATCAATCAATCAATCCAATGGTTTCTGTCTCTTTCATGCTTTTATTTTGCAGTAGCATCCCGTCCACATAGCAGTGTTGTGCAGTGCTGTGCTAGTTGTGGTTGACTTGACGCAGGGCGCGATGTTAAGACCCGCCCCTCCCTCCCAGGCCGGATCGCGTCATCGTGATTGACATGGACTGGGAACGAACTGGTATTGACGTCACCTGTTCTCTCACTCACACTGACTGACTGAACAGTCCATCCATGATCCATCCACGCACTGAAACACACTGTTGTTGTTCACACATAGCACAAGTATCACTGCATGAGATAGGCTAGTACCCTGGTTCCAAAACTGGGGTCCAGGGACTCCCAGTGGACCTTGAGGGGAGTTTCATGAATTCATAGGGTTCCCAGATAAATGATAGTTTGAAACCAAGTGGACACTTATAGGTCTCTATTTCTGCATGTACCATTTATAATGGTTTCATATCAAACTGGGGGTCCCATTATGGGGGTCCCTTGACCTGGCATATTTATCATTAGTGTCAATTTGGGTGGTAGTTGACATGTAAAATTCTCTAGACACTGCGTGTCTACAACTTGTAGACTGAGAGCTATAGTTCACCAGTACAAGGGTCTGTAACCGATGCTGACAATAATAATACCTATATGAAAAATAAAAGTGGCGTCAATCAGAGCCCACACCCAATACGGCATTGGCGAAAGGGCCTTTCCATGTTTTTCCTGTGTCCCCTAGGGTAGATACCCTCAAAAGTGACCTACAAAAACCTACAAAACTCCCCTGTCAGGTGAAAAGAAGGCAGCTTGGACCCCCCATGTATTGAAGGAAGCTTGAACTCCCCAGGTTGGTGGAGGATGAGTAGAGCCCTGGATCACAACACACAACATCGTGGGATTGAAAATTAGAGCTTAAGTGTTACTTTTAATAGACTGAAATGATAAAGAAAACCTATAGTTGTCATTATAGTTATCATTTGACATCCTGGTCACAACCATAGTCACAACAGCTCACAAATCTCTCACTTTCACATGTGTGAAATGAATATTAGGCAGTCAAACAGCACCCCCTGCTGACACTCGCATGTATGTGCAGCCGCTGCAGCCCAGCTGTTGAGGGTGGTATGTAGGTCATCATGATGCTTTTTAATTCTTTATGAGTTGTGAAATGACCTACTAACGCTATGGGTAAGTCACTCAGCACCAGCCACGCTGCAGAATACACGTTGTACTAAACCATTATGAGTGGAGGCATACTCTACAAATGCAATGTAGGGGCTTTGTAGTATGCTGCGCATCAGGGCCAGATTTAGCAAGCCCTTCTAGGGTGGGCTGGAAGAATGGCAGAGTGGGCAATATAAGCCGTGAGTGTAAAATGAAAATAAATGGACCCGCAAGGGCCCTGGTATGCATCATCTGCTATATATACATACAATACTATTATGAGCAAACATGCAAATTCGTAGAATGTTTTCTACATTCTCTAATTGTGTAGATTTGGCGAAATTGAATGGACGCACTTGGCTTTTGTAAAAAAAAAAATAAATAAATAAATAAACATCAAGCTAACTCATGGCTGAGTTAACTCTAGTTAGCTAACTTAGCCAGTGTGATTGACAGCAGAACTGATCAGAGGAGCATCGTCTTCGCTTTCCTTATTAAGATACGGACTGCAAAATGGCTACAGTTCCTCAGTGAAACTGCAGCCAGTGAAAGAGTAGTGGTGGACTCTGGCCTCTGCGTCATAAAAGGAGACCAGACCCTCCTCGTAGTGCACAAACACTACCACCCTCCGGGGCTTACGTTTTACAAAATTTACATGGAGGCGAACATTAGGGTCAGCAAGAGCCTTCACATTTCTATTCCTCAACCATATGTACACGAGTAACCGTTTCGAGGATTCAGTTTGATGGCTCCCTTCCTCTCTAGCCATGCCTAAATCCCAGTCAGTCTTCCCTGTGACCCGTACTTCATAGTAAAAATGTCCGGAGGAGAAGCTTTGTTTCCCTAAGACATTGACATTGAGAGAATCTTTCTTTGTTGTCTGGTAGATTCTTCTTTACATTCCCATGACTGACTTGTTTTCAATCATCAGACAGGATAGGGGAGCAGTTCGCTGTATCAGAGTCCAGAGTCACATCCACTGCATGTTGCTGGAAGCTCCTCAGCTCAGCATCACGCAGCTTCTTCTCGATCTCTTGACTGACTTCTCCAGTTGAGCCACAGCTGTCTCCACAGTCCCCGCATGTGGAGAATGATGGGCCTTGACTGTCGTCCAGTCCTTGGTGGGTGGAGGGGTGTTGGTGGATGTGAAGTTCTGGAGGAGTTGGAGGTGATCTTCAGTGTGCGAGAACTGCAGCAGGTCAGAGCTTCTCTTCTCTAACTGATATGAGTTATTTCTTGTTGCAGGTCATTGATGACAAATTCTATGTCACCTGCGTTCCAACTTATTATGCAAATCATGTTTTTGTTTGATTTTCCAACATAATTGATGCAAATGATATCAGCATAATTTTCAAGTCATTAGCTGTCAATTTATATTTCAAATGTTATTGAACAAACCTCCTAATGAAAACAGAATTTAGAAAATAAATTAAAAACTTGGAAAAGTGCGTTTCGCACTGTTCCAGGTTATTATGCACATCATAGTTTCAAGACATTTTCTAGTTTGTAAAGAACTGAAAATAGTAATTTGTTGAATTCATAGCAATAAGGAGGTCATATGTACTGGGAAAAAAAGCTATTTCAATCCAAAACATGTTAACAGGTCCAGTTACATGTTAACATGGGACCCCTTGTTTGATAGCAGCTTGCGTCCATAAAACTTGTGAGTTTATGGAGAGTTTCTGCTTGAATGTCTTTGCAGGATGTCAGAACAGCCTCCAGAGTTGCTGTTTGGATGTGAACTGCCTCCCACTCTCATACTGTACATTTTTCAGTACAGTCTTATTCAGTGATGAGTGCCGTGCAACCCTGGATGGTCCAGATGGATGGAGTAGTGGATGGTTGGTGCATGGCCAGTTTGGCCACCATGTCCCAACAAGGCTGCAACGTCAGCAAGGAGGTGGCGGAGTCATATTTTGGGCCGGAGTCCTAGGGAAAGACCTGGTCGGCCCCTTTAGATCTTTCGCTCGAGGATGCTCCAGACATTCTCAATAGGATTGAGGTCAGGGGGGGCGGCAGGATGGGGGCCACACCATGATTTTTTTTCCCCTTTTATGCCCATAGCAGCCAATGAAGCTGAGGTATTCCTTGCAGCATGAGATGGTGCATTGTTGTGCTTGAAGATGATTTTGTTTCAGAAAGCATGATTCTTCCCTTTTGTACCGTGGAAGAAAGTGGTCAGTCAGAAACTCAACATACGTTGCAGAAGTCATTTTCACACCTTCAGGGACCCTAAAGGGGCCAACCAGATCTTTCCCTAGGATTCCGACCCAAAACATGACTCCGCCACCTCCTTGCTGACGTCGCAGCCTTGTTGGACGGCACTCATCAGTGAACAAGACTGTTTGAAAATTAGTCTTTGTGTACAGTATGAGGTTGGGAGGCAGTTCACATCCAAACAGCAATTCTGGGAGGCTGTTCTGACATCCTGCAAAGACATTCAAGCAGAAACTCTCCCTAAACTCACAAGTTTTATGGACGCAAGCTGCTATCAAACAAGGGGTCCCATGTTAACATGTAACTGGACCTGTTAACATGTTTTGGATTGAAATAGCATTTTTTCCCAGTACATATGACCTCCTTATTGCTATGAATTCAACAAATTACTATTTTCAGTTCTTTACAAACTAGAAAATGTCTTAAAATTATGATGTGCATAATAACCTGGAACAGTGCGAAAACAGTTTTTTAATTTATTTTCTAAATTCTGTTTTCATTAGGAGGTTTGTTCAAAAACATTTGAAATATAAATTGACAGCTAATGACTTGAAAATTATGCTGATATCATTTGCATCAATTATGTTGGAAAATCAAACAAAAACATGATTTGCATAATAAGTTGGAACGCGGTCTATGTGACCTGTGGTCTAAATCGCTGGAGAACTGACAAACACACACACATGTTGTTGGTCTTACAGAACAGCTCCATAGGTTTGTCATGTTTTTACACGTCAAGTCTTCCAAGTTCTTCACAGGGTTCATCAGTTTGTGTCGTTTTCACCCTGTGACTCTCCGATGATGCTCCAGGTAAGTCTCACAGTAGGATGTCAGACACACCAAGCAGTTGACTGGGAACGAACTGGTATTGACGTCACCTGTTCTCTCACTCACACTGACTGAACAATCCATCCATGACCCATCCACGCACTGAAACACACTGTTGTTTTTCACACATACAACAAGTAACACTGCATGAGATACAGTCCACCTTTGAGTTCGGTGTTGTTGGTACAGACATCACAGGAGATGTCATGTGCTTCAGCAGGTTGCTGGTTCAAGCTGGAATTTCTTTCAGCCGCAATGATGTCCTGAACTGGTCGGCCATCTCAGAGACAAAACCTTCTGGTCTCCTAGAAGGTTTTGTTCCACAAAGGACATTTGGACACATCGGCTCCGTCCCAGTGTTATGCGATGCAGCCTTTAATAAATGCATTAATATGAATATTGGTAAATAAAATATTGAATCATGACAAATACTGACATTTTAGCTTATTTGCTCATCAATACATTTAACCTTTGCGTTGCCACATATTTACATCTTAATTTCAGGCTTTTTGTAGGATGGGCTAACACCTCTCAAAAATCTCATATTGTAACCACAAAAGCACAAAAAATGAATACAAAATTGATAGGTATAGCTATGACTGTTTTTTTTTTCTAAACCAATGGATTCAGAATCATGAAATACATTTTGGACATTTTGTTCCGGTCATAGTAACTTAATGTTAGGGTCATAAGGATCCCCTTAAAAAATCAATACAACATCCCACTGAGCACAGATCTAAAAAAAAAATGTCTAAAAGTGAAAGTTTTTTAGACATCTATCTCAGATTAGATGTTGATGAGACGACTAATCAACGTCTAAAACTTTCACTTTTAGACAGTTTTAGGGACTTGTGCCCACGTGGGATCCGGTCAGCAAATGGATTCATTCATGAATGAATGTGTGTAGACAATATTTCAGACCAATAACAAAGACAATTCAAAAATTACTCTAGACGTTTTATAGTAAGTGAACCTTATTGATGCATCCTTATCCCCAGTGTTTAAAGTAGGTTGGTCAATTTGACATTGTATAGTCTATTGTCTACAACTTCTTTACAGCTCAATATTGACGTTTGTACCACCACAAGAGGGAGCACTTCACCTTTACAACCAAATACTACAACTGCTGTACCCAGATTATGCACTGCATCAGCCAGAGTATGCTTTTATGGATAAGGGATAGCCTATAGATATCAAACTCCACCATGAATTTAAAATCAGGAGTTATATAAATCCCGGGATCCCGAGACAGTTCAATGAAGTCAGATCGACATATGGAATGTCATAACAGGAAAGACAAATGGGGAAGGGTCAACATATGTAGACGGGTCAGCTGTTCCCTGAAAATTCAAAAATTAAAATTATTTCTTTTAAATCCAGAAATTCCATAAATGAGTGGTGGAAATGGCATTTCTGCAATCTGGTCCCACCCCTGGCACCACAATGGGCCGGCCAATAGACCTTTAGGTAAGCCCCTCCCCAAACTGCTATGGTCCATTGGTCCAATCACAGCTAAGCATAACATGTGATAGACAAACCTCTCCACCAATAGCTTTCCTAGATGATAAAACATTATTTAAAAAAAAAATGTCACACACATTTTCCACTGCATAGGGCATGCCTTGTTGATGGATTTGGAAGAGATTTTGAAGGTCTGGTTCCAAAGAATCAGTACATGAATCAGCACACTTCTATTCTGAGTGGATCAACAGGGAGCGCTGTTTCACCAATAGAGTACATTGGTGAATAGAGTAAACACAGCACCACTCAGTTCAAACGTTTGTGATTTTTATTTATTGCAGTAAATTAGAGTAAAGAGAAAGTTATATTTACTATTGTCTGTCTGTCTCTCTGTCTCTGTCTCTGTCTCTGTCTCTGTCTCTCTCTCTCTCTCTCTCTCTCTCTCTCTCTCTCTCTCTCTCTCTCTCTCTCTCTCTCTCTCTCTCTCTCTCCAGTCCAGACACTCAATGCCTGCTGAGTAATTAAGCCAGTGCAGATCGGAGGCACAGGTAGCTTTGGCACGCTACACAGCATCACTTCCATGAGAGTGACTTTCCACTGATGACATCACACTGCTCTCAGCAAATCAGAGGTGGAGTGGGGCTGAGTCATGACCTTTGAAAGCTTGCCCTGGTTTCCACTGCGAACCAGGAGTGGAAAAAGACTAAAGGTGTGTGTGTGTGTGTGTGTGTGTGTGTGTGTGTGTGTGTGTGTGTGTGTGTGTGTGTGTGTGTGTGTGTGTGTGTGTGTGTGTGTGTGTGTGTGTGTGTGTGTGTGTGTGTGTGCGTGCATACATGTTTTTTGCAAGTGATTTTACACAGAGAAAAATAATAGAACAATGAGTGATGTGTGGAACTATAGCGGTCCTCTGGAGTGAGTGTAGAACTATAGTGATCCTCTGGAGTGAGTGTGGAACTATAGCGGTCCTCTGGAAGTGAGTGTAGAACTATAGTGGTCCTCTGGAGTGAGTGTGGAACTATAGTGGTCCACTGGAGTGAGTGTGGAACTAGCAGTCCTCTGTAGTGAGTGTGGAACTATAGTGGTCCTCTGGAGTGAGTGTGGAACTATAGCGGTCCTCTGTAGTGAGTGTGGAACTACTGTATAGTGGTCTCTCTGGAGTGAGTGTGGAACTATAATGGTCCTCTGGAGTGAGTGTGGAACTATAATGGTCCTCTGGAGTGAGTGTGGAACTATATAGTGGCCGTCTGGGGTAAGTGTGGAACTATAGTGGTCCTCTGGAGTGAGTGTGGAACTATAGTACTTAGAGCCTACATCCTCCCTCACCCGTTACACTTGCTTTAGGTGGACTGGACTGCAACTATACTGTTATATTACTGTTATCACAGAACCTCTAATTGTTATCATTTGGTCTCAGTACGTTTTTTTCACTATTTCACTATTGATATTTCTTCCCTTGCTTTAAGATATTATTAATCTTATACTGTGCCCAACAGCGTTTCACTTATTGAATGTACATACTTTGTACGTTTTTTTGTGACAGATAAAACTTGTTGACCTGAATGCTCACTCTATCTGCACTTGAGAGCCTGTGTGTGTGTGTGTGTGTGTGCGCGCGCATGCGTGCACGTGCATGCATAATAGTACGTAAACTGTACTTAGAACCTGCAGGGCCATCAATGTAACTGGATCAATAGGTGCCAATTAATTATTGACAGTCGGCCAATCAATTATAGAAGGAACAGGGCATGGATGGTATGACAAACTTACATAGCTGCACACACTTTCATGGATGAGAGGAGGCACGCAGCACCTGCACGCACACACATTAGGAAAAGTCACACTTGCCCAAATGTGCACAAAATGTGCTGACTTTCATGTGCGACAAAATGTGGAATGCCCTACCAACAGTCATTAAGACTTGTGAATCCCTTGACTCCTTCAAAACCACTCTTAAAGGGCACCTAGCCACCTACAGATGTCTGAAGAAAGGTATCATATATTACAGATTTTTGTCAAGTAAATTATATTACAAATTACTGAATTGTGGTAGTATATTATGTAATATATTAAGTTACGCATTGCACAACACTGCCTAAGGATCATACAAAACCTTGAATAACGATTACTAGGCCTATTGCAATTTATTCTGTGTCAACTCTCGAGAACCTTTTACACCAAAGGGTCACCATGCAACCCCCTCCAAACGCTTGCTAAGAGCTTGCTATGAGTAGGACTTTAGATTGACTGCAATGCCACTTCAGGCTCATTGTGGGTACGCATCGGCGTACCCAGATTCGGAAAAAAAAACATTCGGAAAAACAGTGGCACCGCTGTTGTTCCTTGACGCAAGGCAACTAGTCTGTCTTGAGAGACTATTTGGCTAAGCACCTATTAGCCTCGACACCCAGGCTTTCATTTTCGTGCGTTGCGCGAGAACGGAAAGCCTGGACTAATTTCTTACCCACAGTGGCCTAGAGGGAGGAGTCAACCTTCCGGGGTGTCTGTCAAATCAGCTCATCTGCCGTGTGGATCCCACGGCTCCCTGCCCACGCTAGGCCAAAATCAATTCAAGTTAGGCCAGGCTAAGCAATAAGAATAGACTTCAGTCAAGAGACACGAGTCGCTCTGTTCCTGATGCATTCATTTTCAGTCCATACAAAATCTATTCACCAAAAATGGCAGATCTACAAGATCAGATACTGTACAGGAAGGACCTTCATGATGTAGCCTTGTATATGATCCAAGGGCTTGCCAAGGGTGTGTGTGTGTGTGTGTGTGTGTGTGTGTGTGTGTGTGTGTGTGTGTGTGTGTGTGTGTGTGTGTGTGTGTGTGTGTGTGTGTGTGTGTGTGTGTGTGTGTGTGTGTTACAGTACGTACTTGTGTGGTTTGTGTGCCGCCAAGAGACAAAAGAGACGCTTCCAGGACTTCACCAAAGATGTCCTAAAGCGTGCCTGCATCAACCCCATGCAGCCAACAAAGAAGGCCAGAGAGACGTGCCCAGCGACACCGGAGGGAAGCCGGTATACCTCCAGCAGACGGGTTCCCCTGCCTCGCCTGTGGAAAGATCTGCGGGTCACGCATCGGCCTCCACAGCCACACCAAGTGGCACCAGCGGCAACAATGCTGACCCCCCCACCCCTGAAGCAAGCGTCGTCATCGTACATGATGGACAGCTAAGATGGTGTGTGTGTGTGTGTGTGTGTGTGTGTGTGTGTGTGTGTGTGTGTGTGTGTGTGTGTGTGTGTGTGTGTGTGTGTGTGTGTGTGTGTGTGCGTGTGTGCTTACACAGCACTGTTATTATTATTCAAATAAGGGTGGCAATTTTCATAACCGCCAAAGTGTAGATAGACTGTAGTGTAGTGTGTGTGTGTGTGTGTGTCTCATTTAATCTTACTCATTCTCTTTGTTACCATCTCTCTCTCTCTCTCTCTCTCTCTCTCTCTCTCTCTCTCTCTCTCTCTCTCTCTCTGACCCCATTTCCACCAGAACCTGTTGTTAGTCCATGAGCAAGATCTCAACAATTGGAAAGTTAATAACCGTAATTAAAATGTTTATAGGATCAATATAACAAAATATACTTTCCTATATCTCATTTGCATATTTAACTTTTTGATTTGCTATACAATTAATTAATCATTTGTATTTGTATAAGTAATCGACTGGGGAAGTTTTGTGGGGAGTATAAACAAATATGTATAAACACTCAATTCAAAATTTAACAATCTATTTCTTTTTTTCTTCTTTTTGGCACTGGCTAAAAAAAGTTCAAGTTCAAGCTGTTTATTGTGACAGCATATACAATACATGCATTGTGAATAACGTAATGTTGTTTGATGCTGCACAATACACTGAAATGAATGAATGAAATAGCCACAAGTCTAAAAGGGTTTAAAACATTTAAAAGGACTCAGATCACATAAATGACTGTATAGCACCATAAAATAAATGGACCCCCAAAAGAACTGAATCCAGCAGGTGTGGAACAGACAGAGACCTCTCCCTCTCTCTCTCTATGTATCTCTCTGTCGCTCTCTCTCCCTTTCTATCACCCCCCCCCCCCTCTCTCTCCATCTCTCTCTCTCCCTCTCTCCCTCTCTCTCCCTCTCTCTCTCTGGTGCGTCTACAGTTCATGCAGTTCGTTATTCTCTCTGTCGCTTCCGAACTAAACTCTGTCTCTGTCCCGTACTGGAAAGGATCATCAGCGACTGAGTCTCCACAGGTATGAGCACATCTCTCATTCATCTAATACAGTATGTGTTAAATAGCTCTATATTGTGACGATAATCATTGCTATAGACTAGAGTGTGTGCTCAGTAAGTGTTAAATTAGCATTATGACAGTAATTGATGTGTGTGTTCAGAAACAATGTTACAAAATGGGTTACAAAATTGTGGGATGAATTACATTTTAAAGAAAAAATAAACATTTCAGCAATTTCATGTAGAAAACAGATGCTTACATGGTGCGAAGCCGCTACTTTGATCAGTTAATAGTTTAATTAAGGTTTATTAGTGGGCTTTAAATTAATTGTGACATGAACTGTGTGTGAATGACACACAGATCATCATCATTTGATGTCATGCACTGAGTTAGTGTGTGTGTGTGTGTGTGCGTGTGCGCGCCTGTGTGTAGGTCTGCGTGCATATGACTTGTCTGATGTCTGACATTTGAATATTTTTGCATACAGTGGCATATAACACATGCACTCGCATGCAAGTGATCGCCTCACTGTGTTTGAAAATAAACAAATCATCCTGGCCCTCCGCTTGTGGATACGAAATATCAACTGACTGCGAGAAAATGCTACTGTTGCTGCTGCCATATTAGTTACATTTTCACCACACCTGCAATCAGCTCCCAATACTTACTCTGTAGCATGCATGCACTCTGATGTAACTGCTGCCATCTCTCCCCTTGCACATGCAAACCCTTCACCTTAAAATTAGGTTTTGTTATACTTTATAATAGCCTGCTTGTCACTTTATATAATTAGGTTCGTTATAGCTTTATCTAGTACTTTCATGTTACTTTTTGCCTTATTGTTTGTCTTTATTGTTATTGTTTAACAGTGGATACACACCAATGTATGTATCCACATACATTGGTGTGAAAAAACCTTGAACCTTAAACTTGAACCTTGATTACGTCATGAGGCCTACAGCAATAAAAGCCTGTTTTTATCCCATTCCTGAAGGTCCTTCACAATCACAGGCAGTGTTGGGACATATTACTAATATATTAGTAATATATTACTGATAATGAATGGCAAATATTACTTTCCGAAGTAATATGTCCCAACACTGATCACAGGTGTCCTCATTACAGTCAGAAATAATCCCAACCTAGCGTCCACAGTGTATTACTCAGTTTAAACATATTCAGAATATATTGTATATCTGAACACTAATGTGTTCAGATATACCTTCTCCGGTCAGTGCTGAGTGACAACTGTAAACAAACTCGTGTCTCGTCTAGTAGAGCCTAGCGTGCTATAGAGGGAGAATGGCGACACGCTTTGATCTCGCTGCAAAGTGGGTGCCTATGGGCTACAGTTCGTACTAGTTAGTAGTTTGCCTTGTTTTTTAATCTATAAAAGCCGAACTGGTTTATTTTATTTCGTTTCAAGTTTTTTTTTTCTCTCTCTCTCTTAAGAGCTCTGGTGGAACGTTTAATCTTAGTAATATGCCTAACAAAGGTATGCATTCCTCCTTTAATACTTAAATGGAGTCACTGCTCTGTGCCATCCCTAGGCCCTGATTGGTCGACATGACAGAGGTCATGAAGAGCTGTGATTCGTCTGTCGGGGAGAAGAGGATCCCCTTTCAGGTGGAATTACACACGCACGCAGACGCATGGACGTGCACAATTTGTTTCCGTTTTACTGGACAGAGTAATGATTACGGTCACAATGTAGAGTGATTTAACACTCAAGTTAATTAAGTACTAGTGATTAAAGGTATCATTTCTATTCCAGCACATCTTCACCCCCTCCATCGTGGTGCACCTCTCTGAGGGAGGGGAGGTGGAGAGTGGGGAACTGCGTTGGCCCCCGGAACATGCCTGTTGTCATGACGACAGCGACAGCGACCCCGGAGACCACCCACCTCAGGCAGCAGGTATAGTATATTTATTACTTGGTCACGGACCTGTCAGTCCACATACAGTAGTACACAATACACAAATGCGTGCATACAGTATGCATGCACACAATTAAATGTGAAATCGAAAATGAATTAAATTTGCATGAATTTGGGGACATGTGGTTACTGGGTACAGTGGTTACTGCTGTTGCCTCACAGCTAGAAGGTCCTGGGTTTGCTTCCCGCTAGGGATTCCCTGCTGTGGGTGCTGGCAGCATGTCTCCTCCTCTGCGTCATAAGTTCCCATACTCGAGGTGGAGTAGGTGGAAGGGGTAGGTGGTAGGGTAGATACCCTCACAAAAACATGCAGTAATCCTGAGCTCTAAACTGCCTCGCACTGGCCAGCCAGGGCGCCTGATGGAGGAAACAGGAACTGGTTGGAATAACATTTTATTCAAATACAAAATTACAAAGACCTCAAAAGAGACCATATATCCTCCTCAGATTCAGAAGAGGGCTCTAGCACGAGCAAGCTTCCCAGTAGCCTGGACTAGCCTGAAATGATTTTGGCCTGGGGGGGCGGGGTGCCGTGGGATCCACGCGGCAGATCATTTGGAGCGACGCCCACCCCGGAAGGTTGACTCCTCTCTCTAGGCCACTGTGGGTAACAAATTAGTCCAGGCTTTCCGTTTTCACGCAACACGAATGAAAATTAAAGCCTGGGTATCTAGGCTAGCTTCCCAGAATATGTCGTGATAAAAGGCAATATGCCTTGTTTTTGTGGGAAACAAAAAGCGAGGAAAAGTAAAAACAAAATAAAACAGACACATATGCCATGACAATGCATCAGCATGCACTGATATAGTCTAAACGATGAGGTGCGTCTACTTGCACTGTAGATATTGTTGTACTCTATAATAGGTATATAGCATGGCATAATTAAGCTGAAAACTACATATTTGAGACCCAAATTGTCTATCTTCAGGCTTGCAAATTGTTCACATTTACACCAACAGCTTGGTTCTGAGGAAATAGATGTGAATACTACTGTACAAGACTGAACGAACAACTGACATCAGTCATTCACTGCCGATGGTCTTCAAATGTATATAGACACAATTTTGGCAGAGACAAGCAAGTATGAAGAAGCTATTCATTTGAATAAGGCAACTCTATGCAAAGACATGAGAGGACATTTTTGGCAGTGGACATTGATTTGTGCTGTTCCACCATTACTCCTTTAATTCATTTGCACGATAGAGCATGATTCAGATTTTAGACTTTAATGCATAACTGTCTGGATACTTATGGGCATCCTTGTGCTCCATGGCCTGCATGCCTGTGAGCGGAGCAAGCATTGTGATTGTAAAGTAAACTCTGTAAATTCTGTTTAACCCATTTAGGCTTAACCTAAGGTTTCTGGAAAAAAAAAAAAAAAAAAATTATATATATATATATATATATATATATATATATATATATATATATATATATATATATATATATATATATATATATATATATATATATATATATATATATTTATATATATATATTTATATATATATTAAGGCTGTTGAAAATAGTTAATTAATGGGATTAAATTAATTCTGCTGATTAATCTGATTAAAAATTTTAACGCAATTAACTCATGTGCACTGAACTCAACCCACTGAGCATTTTCTCATTCAACGAAATGTGTAGAGCACGGTTTTACAGAGACGTATATCCTGTGTGTCTCCCTGTAACCAGAACTAGAGTATAGCTGGAGGATCTACAAGCATTGAGGGCTTGTAGATCTCGTATTTTGACACATATTTTAAAGATAAATGGTTATTTTTTTCACAGATTCGGTTTCTTTTTTAAAAACATGCATATTTTGGACATAGTTCAAATGGTGATTAATCATGATTAAATTAATTTTGAAGCTGTGATTAATTTGATTAAAAATTTTAATCATTCAACAGCCCATATATATATATATATATATATATATCATCAAAAATATTCTGGAAAAATATTCTGGAATACTGTACATACTGTACAGAATCCAAAAATGGATTCCTGGCCTAAGTGCTCTGGATTAAGAGCGTCTGCTAAATGCTTGAATTGTAAATTGTTCTCCCCAGGCCTACCTGCTGGGGATGACGACCCAGTGGTTTCAGACTGACTGACAGGGTCTGCCACCCCACCATTCCAAGCCTGTGAATATCAGGGTGATGGAGGAGAGCAGAGACAGGGTCTTGAAGCCCCCTCCCCCCCTTCCTGTCCGACCGGAAGTGTGACTTTTAGACTTCCACACCACTAAGGGCAGCGGTCAATAACGCTATGATTGTTGTTGTTTTAAGTGCCAAGCGTTAGTGACCATCAGGTCACTGCAGGTACGTGTAGCAGTCTTGATTCTGACTTTTGTTTGAGTCAGTCATTTTGTTTGTTTGAAACGGGGTTTGGTAATGGTTTTAAATGTTTTGTATTTCAACGGTATTGTCTTAAAACAGGTGTTTTCAACATGTTTCCACAAAGGTTCTTGGCTGAGAGAGAGAGAGAGCAGTTTTCATTTTCTAAATTGTACTTCTGCTGGGATATATTTTACGTTTACTCCACAGCAAGATATTCATTATTATTACAAAACATACTTCAGTCCCATACATACCTGGCCTCGCATAGCCAGCCGTCATCCGCCTCAGGCAGATTAGGTCAATAGACCTTGCAGTAAACCCCTCCCCAAACTGCTATGGTCCAATCACAGCTAAGCATAACATGTGATAGACAAACCTCTCCACCAATAGTTTTCCTATATGACATGACTGGAATTAATGAGTTCTGCTTGGTGAAATTAGGTAGCCTACTTCTGTCATGTTGTGGAGGTCACTGGGGCCATTCAGTAAAAGTATTTTTTTTTCCTATAATATTAGCATAAGCTTTGTATATGTTTGACCCCTCTATCACATGGAACTTCTTTTTGGGTCCAGTGATATGGATACAAAGAACATAGTCCCCTGTGATAGAGGAGTCAAAATGAACAAAGGTTGTGCTAATGTTTTAGAAATAGGTCAACAATACAAGTTTTGCTTCAGCCTACATTTACTGTGTGGCCCAAAGTGACCTCCACAAGACTGACCAGAACGAATTAATATTCACCAAAACCAGAGCAGAACTCCCACATGGAATCTTAAAGAACTACTTGAACCCCCAACCTCTACCCACTCCCTCCGTTCTGGACTGGTCACTCACACACACTCAAACACAACAGGACTAACCTCCGGACTATGGGTGATCGGGCGTTTTGCTCAGCAGCACCACGACTCTGGAATGCTCTCCCGGACCACCTCAGAGCTCCACAGTCTGTGGATGTTTTCAAAAAGGGCTTAAAGACTACTTGCACTGTAGATATTGTTGTACTCTATAATAGGTATATAGCATGGCATAATTAAGCTGAAAACTACATATTTGAGACCCAAATTGTCTATCTTCAGGCTTGCAAATTGTTCACATTTACACCAACAGCTTGGTTCTGAGGAAATAGATGTGAATACTACTGTACAAGTGATAGAAATATTTCATATTTCTGAGGTTTATTGTGAATGATTTCACATATGTCATATATTTGGTTTGTAACTGGGTCAAGCTACCACCTCTTAGATCTGCTATTTTGAGAAACGTTCCACCATGTCTCTATACTGTACCATCTTTACATCACATAAAGAACATCTTGCCATTATTTGTTTTCAGAACGTCCTAACTGTTTCTGATTGTAACCTGTTTATCAATACTACTGTGCGATTATTGCTTGATTTTTGTGTCGCCAATGTTGATATCTGTTCCAGGAGACACTTAGCCTAGGTCACTCTGATCTCTGAACCAGTTTCATCCAGTATAATCTTTTATTGTTTTTGTTTTACCTATCCATGTGTAACTATGACGACAATTCATTGTGATTACAATTGTGTTAAATACTCTCAACATTCTTTGGGATGTTGGGAGAGCCTTTGTTCATCATGCTGCTTGTCTGTGCTTCCGTATTAAATGCTCTCCACCAGAATACGACTGGATTATTCAACAAAGAAACATGACTCCGTTGACTGGTAATAAATACTTTGTTTGCATGTCTTTGGTCTAAGGGTCCATTTGGTTCAGGAGTGTTTTCACTCATTTCTTGTTGTTTACATCTGGGTACATTTACTCAGATCCTAGGGTTACCATTTTACCTCTGATCCATTTAGCTCTGAATTGTAATTGAATATACTAACAAACCTAAATGCTCTTAAAGCTTGCTGTAAGTACATTTTTGGCTAAGTACTTACTTTGTGTTACTTGAGACCATTACAATTGATTTCACCTCAAGTACCCCCTGTTTTCCGACTGTCTGTTAGTCGGTGGTCCTTTTCTAAATTTTGTTCAGCTATCGAAGGATTATACAGTCCTTTTCCTATTATCACTAATATATGGGTATTATTAAAAAAATATCCATCAACAAGACTGAACGAACAACTGACATCAGTCATTCACTGCCGATGGTCTTCAAATGTATATAGACACAATTTTGGCAGAGACAAGCAAGTATGAAGAAGCTATTCATTTGAATAAGGCAACTCTATGCAAAGACATGAGAGGACATTTTTGGCAGTGGACATTGATTTGTGCTGTTCCACCATTACTCCTTTAATTCATTTGCACGATAGAGCATGATTCAGATTTCAGACTTTAATGCATAACTGTCTGGATACTTATGGGCATCCTTGTGCTCCATGGCCTGCATGCCTGTGAGCGGAGAAAGCATTGTGATTGTAAAGTAAACTCTGTAAGTTCTGTTTAACCCATTTAGGCTTAACCTAAGGTTTCTAAAAATATATATATAAAAAAATAATAATAATAATAATAATATATATATATATATATATATATATATATATATATATATATATATATATATATATATATATATATATATATATATATATATATATATATATATATATATATATATATATATATATATATATATATATATTAAGGCTGTTGAAAATAGTTAATTAATGGGATTAAATTAATTCTGTTGATTAATCTGATTAAAAATTTTAACGCAATTAACTCATGTGCACACTGACTCAACCCACTGAGGATTTTCTCATTCAACGAAATGTGTAGAGCACGGTTTTACAGAGACGTATATCCTGTGTGTCTCCCTGTAACCAGAACTAGAGTATAGCTGGAGGATCTACAAGCATTGAGGGCTTGTAGATCTCGTATTTTGATACATATTTTAAAGATAAATGGTTATTTTTTTCACAGATTCGGTTTCTTTTTAAAAAAAAAACATGCATATTTTGGACATAGTTCGAATGGTGATTAATCATGATTAAATTAATTTTGAAGCTGTGATTAATTTGATTAAATTAATTTGATTTTTAATCATTCAACAGCCCTAATATATATATATATATATATATATATATATATATATATATATATATATATATATATATATATATATATATATATATATATATATATATATATATACTCTTTTCAAAAAGGGCTTAAAGACTTTTCGTTTTACTAAGGCCTTCTCTTAGTCGGTGTTTATGTTGCCTTGCTTAAAAAAAGAAAAAAAAAAGTTGCCTTTTACCCTTGCTGCACTGTTTTCAACCTTTCATGTCCTCTTTTTATGCATTTTTTATTGTTATCTCCTTTCTTTTTTTTTCTCAGTTGTAGCACTTTGAGATTTGTTCAAATATAAAGTGCGTTATAAATAAAACTCATTATTATTATTATTATTATTATTATTATTCACAGGACACCAATTAATAAAGTTGACACCACTATTTTAAATAAATAAATAACATGTAATTAAGGGATCAAGCAGTCCACGAAGTGGACTTGATCCCTTCTTGTTTCTGTCTCTTTTTTCCTTCTCCTTCTTCTTCCGCCAGAAATAGCTGTTCTGGCTGAACCGTGCAGTCGGTTTTCGCGAAAATTGGTAATCTGGTAGAGGGTGATGCCAAACGGTGATGATGCGAAGCCTGTGACCACTGGTCAAATGGTGGCGCTATAGCACTCAACTGAAATTGCAAACTTTAAACACTCATAACTCATGAACTGCTCGACTCTCAGAAATGTAACTTATATTCACTTATGCGTCTGCTTATGTCAAACAACTTTTGTATTCTGACTTTTGACCTCTGACCTTTAGATGAGCCGCCATCTTTAATCATATGTAAAACAGTTAAAATGTCTCTTCTCCTACAATCTTTGATCAAAATGCATAACAATGACCTACATATGAACTTTGAAGCCATACAAACATGAAATGAGTGTGAATTTTGTTTTCAGTGAAAAAAATGATGTTTTTACGAGCCAATGAAAATTGCTTGTTTGTGAAAATTCTTCTATTATCCCTAATCTACACATGCAAAGTAATCTGTTTATGAGATTTTACAGTTTGGTAGAGGGGGATGCCAAATAACACTAAAACCAGTCTTGCTCCAATCGCTCAAATGGGGGCGCTATAGCAATTCTTTGAAACTGAAACATTTGAACAAGCATAACTCAGGCTTCGTTTGGCTTAAAATCATGGGACTTGTTTCTACACGTTCCTTGATTCATGTGGAACACATCTGTAATTTCGACTGGTAAGCTCCACCCCCAGAGTGTCTGCCATTTTAAGCAGTTTGAAAAATGCTCATGCCTGATTTTATGCCTGGATTTTTGATCAATTTGCATGACACCTGCTACATGAGAACTTTGGCCCCATCCGGACAAAACTTCAGAAGCAAATTTGTTTTCATCAAAAAATGACGTTTTTATAAGCCAATGAAAGTTGCTCGTTTGTGAAGAGTCTTCTTCTGCTTGTTTCTCTCTGGCAACACTGGAGCAAGTACATTCTGCCAGATTGTGTGAGAGGAATAAGCATGTGGAACTTGTTTCCATTTGTCACTTTGACCACTAAGCTCCACCCTCGGACTGCTGAATTGTGCATATTGTTCATATTGCTTACTGCTTGGTGGCGTGTTGTTGGGTTGTTTCATTGATGACAACAACTAAGCAAATCATTGTGCCTGGATAGCTCAGTCGGTAGGGTGCCTGACTTCGGAACACAAGATTGAGGGTTCAAGTCCCACTGCTGACAATACAAAGTCTGAGTCTCCAAAAACCCTGCTGTGTTTCCACAATCACATGATGTATTTCTTCCATGTTTCTATGGCTTATTTGTGCATATTTAAGGAGCGGTAGTGGCTCAGAGGTAGAGTAACCGGATGGTAACCACAAGGTTGCCGGTTCGATCCCGGGCTCCTGCAGAGTTAGTGTCGATGTGTCCCTGTCCCACTGCCATCAGTGTATGAATGTGTGTGTGAATGGGTGAATGTGATGCACAATCTATGTAAAGCGCCTTGGATAAAGGCGCTATATAAATGCACCATTTACCATTTACCAAGCAGTCCACTGAATGTGTGTGTTGTTTCCAGTACGTCTTGTGTCTGTTGGGTAGCCTCATTGGTAGAGCGCATGACTTGGAAATGAGAGTTCCTGGGTTCAAATCCCGGCACGGACACCTAGTAATATGAGTCAATCATGCACAATCTCATGTGGTCTTCTACATCTAAGTTCATGGTTCTATGTGTAACCCAGGGTAAAACTCAATGTAATGGTGGTTGTCACCATTCGGCCATGTTGTGTTTTGTCACTATTCGGCCATGTTGTCACTAATGACAGTTCACAGCTCAGTTCACCACTCACTCACAGCTCACCAATCATTTACTCATTCAGCAACTCAGTGGCCTTGTGGTTAGAGTGTCCGCCCTGAGACTGGGAGGCCGGGGTTCGATTCCCGGCCGGGTCATACCAAAGGCTCTAAAAACGGGATCCAATGCCTCCCTGCTTGGCACTCAGCATCAAGGGTTGGATTGGGGGTAAGACCCTGCGTCATACTAGCGTCATGTCCAGAGGGTGTACTTGTACATCAAGCTGCCTCATGCTACAGAAACAGGAGATAGGCACCTGCCCTATGGGCCTCATGGCTGGGCAAGGCTGTTTGACTGTCACTATTCGGCCATGTTGTCACTAATGACAGTTCATAGCTCAGTTCACCACTCACTCACAGCTCACCAATCATTCACTCAGTCACACCAGATTGTGAGTCAGTCAGGGCAGGAATCAAAAACCCTGCCCTGCTCCCATAATTACCTGATGTATTTCTGAAGTTCAGGCTCCCATGTTTCTATGGCTTATTTGTGCGTATTGTTCTTACTCCTTATTGCTGCTTGCTTGATCCCGTTTTATTGCTGCTTGCAGCTATATTTCAACTTTGTTTTTGGTGGTGATCCCATGTTTTTTTTGTTTGTTTGTTTGTTTTTCTTCTCTCTTTATATATACAGTATATATCCCCACAAATGATCTAGTCTTTCATATCAGGGGCTTTAATGTAAATTGCTCTGGTTTTATCTTGCGTTATTTAGCATCAGTATTATAAATGACTACTATAAAATAATGTCCATATGAGCTGTCCATCCAGAAGACTGGTTATATCAGTAGTGATTCAGGCTCAAACCATTACAAATAAGCTTGAGGGACATATGCAATATGATTTTAGGAATCCATGTTATAGGCGCTTGAATGGACTGGATTTCATACAGTTTATTTAAAAACAAAATCTGAACTAATCTACTGTAGGCCTATGTTCTGCAGACTGCAGTAGTAAAGTCACTACAGAGCTGACTCACTGCACACTGGACTACAGTGTGTACAATCCTACAGCAGCACCTAGTGGCCGTAGACTCTAACAACAGCAAAAAGTTACACTGACGAATGAACTACATTTTGTATTTATTAACAGCTTGTATTTACAGTACCATTCAAGCGCAACTCAACATCAGACTGAGATTTAGGGTCTGTTTAAATGTGTACTGTAACAATCCGGCCCGATGCGCGGCACCGAAGTACGGACGGTGCCTGGAGGAGGCGCGGCTGTGGATCTGATCCACCAATCACAGGCCGTGGCTGCCTTCCTTACGGCTTTAATACCCAGCATGCTTTGCGAATTATATGGTTTTAAAATGTTGTGTTTTGTGTTCATGACAAATCAATAAAGTGACAAGTCAAATATTAAATATGCTGTGTTTCGGCGCACCCAAGTTGGATCCAACCTTTATAATGTTACACTAAATGGATAATGTAATATTCTGTTCCATAAGGAGACACCATGACAGTAAAGTCTGTCTCTACAGAGAGGTTTAAATATCTCGAGTTGGCGGTATCCTGTTGTGTCAGCGTCACTGCTACACATATAATAAAATTGGAGCGATACAGAGAAGATTAGCATGGCCACTCGCGCAGAGATGACACGCATAATCGTGAAGCGTTCTCAATTTTTTTGATCGTTTAAAAAATAAAATTAATTAGACCGGATGGGAACACTGAACAGTAAATAGAAACCATAGTTAGAAACCCACAGGCGTTAAGGAGGGGTTGCCATGTGCTATTGTTATAAGTTGCTAGTAAACATTGCATTGTATTCGGTTTCGTTTGAGAATGATAGCATTTGCGTATGGTACCCTTTCAATGAAAGTACTGGTAAACACAAAACACGCATGCCAGGATCCCTGACTAATATGACAACAATGCCTTAAAACTAGCTCTGGTCCAGAGCTCCACTGGTTCTGAGTCTGACTTGCATTGGAGCTCTGCTGGTCTCCGTGCATTCGGCCATTACTCCACCCGACCAGCCTCTCTTCTCTACTGGATATATAAAGAACGTTTTACCTACTCACCAAAATAAACACGTCTTGTGTCATTAGAAAGCCTACTTACCTTGGTGGTCGCACTCTTAGCCCCCCACCACACGGATAAATTTGACTTTTTGGCCAGAACGCGATCGTTTTTCACCGGAAAAACAACCAGGATTTGCGCCCTCTACCGATATTGCCAATAGAAAAGTTCCATAGGAAATATTTTTCCTTGAGTGAAAAACGATCGCGTTCTGGCCAAAAAGTCCAATTTATCCGTGTGGTGGGAGGCTAAGAGTGCGACCACCAAGGTAAGTAGGCTTTCTAATGACACAAGACGTGTTTATTTTGGTGAGTAGGTAAAACGTTCTTTATATATCCACTAGAGAAGAGAGGCTGGTCGGGTGCAGTAATGGCCGAATGCACGGAGACCAACAGAGCTCCAATGCAAGTCAGACTCAGAAGCAGTGGAGCTCTGGACCAGAGCTACCTTAAAACACTGTACTTGCCTTCTATAACTAAAACATGCAGATAAAACACCTTCAAAACTTTACTTTCATAAATAGAGAATCTTTCACTCAATAGGAGTAGGAGTTTCTCAAGCTAACGCAGGACATGGCAACACAGGGAGGCTTACCTAGGGACGGCAGCAGAGGAAGTTCAGCGCTGGTGCCGATGGACTGAAGTAAACATGCAGCCTTCCTGTTGATCCTTGTGTTGATGATCGTTCTGTGTAAAAAAGAAAAAAAAAAAGGTCTTGGTAATCATACATCATCCGAAGCTCTGCACAACAAAATCACCAACGGGTCGAAACCTTAGAGTATAACGCGCTTTTTGAAAAGGGAGCTGCTCCACCTGGCAGCAGGAATGTGTTTTAAAGTTATGTCTAGTGTTATGACACTGCTGCTGGGTGTTCATCTGGTGGTGGACGCAGCACCCGCTGCAAAGAACCTGCTGCATCCTTCATCATCCACAAGCATAGGTGAGTTGAACTAAACTTCTGATCCATAGTCTCACTTATGTCTTGAGATTTGATTTAGTTTGAAATGTGTATAAGGCAGGTCCGTATCTATCTAGGCTGGGGACTGCCCCACCAAACATGAAAACATGACATGCAAACAAGCCAGGTGTGGGGGTAGGTGTGGGGTGAATTTAAATGGCGGCCATACCGCTTTCCTGTAGTGAACTCTAGCCGCAATGCAACTCTAGATTCTTTTATAATTAAGCTGAATCTAGAGTTGCAATTTGCTCCATCTCTCCATCACCATAAGAATAAGAATTTTCCTCTGCTATTTGCTTGTAATAAACAAGGTAAACTTACCAACTTTGCAGCTGCATGGGAAAGTTGAATTATCCTCTATCTGCAAAGCATTTGCTTTATAAAAAATCCACAGTAGAATTGTTATGAGGTACTTTCTGTCCACAATGGCATTTATAGCCACATGGATTTGGGGGCTCTCATGAATTTTCCCCGCATTTTCGCGAGGTGCATGGGGGCTGAATTTGTTTTCTTAACCTTCATAGATGATAAATTCACTGAGAAATAGACCTTTGCTCTCCGCAGTCACGTATTGGTCAGCCAATGACTCAACTAATATCAGACCTGAATTTGGCTGATTGACGAATCAGAATCAGGCATTCAAACAAGCCATGGGATAAAACGGATTCATTAATGGAGTCTATTCAAGTTAATTAATTATTGACCAAAATGTCTCTCTCTCCAGGAAGGTTCTGGCACATCACAGACCTGCACCTGGACCCCTCCTTCCACCAGGGGGCTCCGGATCCCACCAAGGTGTGTTTGTCCTCTAAGGGTGCGGCCGCCACCGGCGCTGGGCCCTACGGGGACTTCCTGTGCGACTCGCCGTACCGCCTCATCCAGTCGGCCTTCGGCCACATGACCCAGGTCACGCCGCAGCCCGACTTCATCATCTGGACGGGGTTTGTGTGTTTCTCTGCGCGTTAGAAGAGCCTCTAAACATGGCCCCTTCACCTACCGCAGTTTGAACTGGAATTAGAAATTCCTAGCAATTTAATCCCAATCAAATAAAGTCATCATCAGAATAAAATGTATCCTGTGGAAATGTATATATAAATAGTCTAAAGAATTGTGTAGCAGTTTGTGGCAGCTAAAAATGACTTATTACGTCAATAACGGGTTTGGGAGATAAAGGGTTATCGGAAAAGCCACATGAGCGGAGCTGCCAATCGTCCGAAAGCGGTGATAAGCCAACATTGTAGGATTATCACTGAATGCTAAATAACCCGTTGGAAAAATGCTGTGAGAGTTACATCGGTGCATGGTGTTGTATGCATTAAACAAATAAAACTTAATTTGCAGGGACAGTCCTCCCCACGTTCCGGCAGACGAGCTGTCTACAGACATGGTGATCGAGGTGATGAGGAACATGACCGACACCATCACACACCACTACCCTGCCATGAAGGTCTACCCTGCCGTGGGCAACCATGACTACTGGCCACAGGTAACTATCATGCCCTGGGCAACCATGACTACTGGTCACAGATAATCAATATCAAGCCCCCTTGGCACCAAAGCTAGGATTTCGATCCTACGATCGAAATCCTAGCGATTGATCCTAGCGATTGCCAACTCGGGTTGTGACAACGCACACAATCTTTTGGGACAAATAATAATTTCTAAAAAGAAAAACGAAACAAAAAGTTGTATCCTGCCGTTTTATTCCTTCTTGCTGATTAGATAGTATGATGATATTGTGTGTGCTGTTGTCGTGATTCGTAACAACCCGAGTTGGCTTTGTCCGTGGCGTAATCGTCTTTATATTAACCATTTTCGAAAAGTCTATGAGGAAAATGAATGAGAAATCCATTTCCGGAACACGGGCAGCATCATGAAAGTGTATGACTGCTCAACTCTATAGCGAATAGCAAGTGATGAGAGATGAGATAAACTTTCATTATCCCCAGTGGGGAATTGAAACGCTACATTTTATGAGTCACAAAATCAAACAGGACAAACAGAAAAAAGGGAAACACACCAGCGGACATCAGCACGCATGATCAGGACCACTGTGGGAACCATAACCCACAAGGGGGAAGTTCGATGTACTTGCATTATAGAGTTCTGATTGCAGTCGGCAAGAAACTAAGTCTATACCACTCTGTATGCAGAGTAAGTGATCTTCAAGCCTTCTAGTTGCAGCTAAACAATTAAATCGATTAATTGGACTGTTTCCACCTTTTTGATGGTAGGATCAGATGCCAACCAGCACTAACGCCATCTACCAGGCGGCCGCCAAGCTGTGGGGACGCTGGCTGGAGCCTGAAGCCTTGCTGACACTCAGAGAAGGTAATATAAGCACGGTGGGCCGGCATTAGGAGCTTGAGCTTTTGCACTTGTGTTAGGATTTGGTGTGGTCATAATAAGCTCTATAAAGCTTCCATTTTTTGCGCAGCTCCGGATAGATTTTGATTTTTAAGGGACCAAGCAGTCCACGAAGTGGACTTGGTCCCTTCTTGTTTCTGTCTTTTTTTTCTTCTCCTCCTTCTCCTCCTCCTTCTTCCGCCAAAAATAGCTGTTTTGGCTGAACCGTGCAGTCGGTTTTCGCGAAAATTGGTAATCTGGTAGAGGGTGATGATGCGAAGCCCGTGACCACTGGTCAAATGGTGGGGCTATAGCGGCGGTAAACACATTAACATATACATTAGCTTTAACTTGTGAAAACTTTATTAGCTTTAGCTATTCCAAAAATTAGCATAAATCAAAAAATAGCATAAATCATTAGCATGGGTATTTAGCTATTGAAAGTATTAGCATTAACTATTGAAAACATTGGCATTAGCATTTAGCTAGGGAAAGCATTAGCTATTGAAAAAAATTAGCAATAGCATTTAGCTAGTGAAAGTATTAGCATTAGCTATTTATCAATAGGTAATGCATAATGAATAAGCATTTTGCTTTTGCCATTGAAAGCATTAACATTAGTTTTAAGCTATTAAAATATCAGATGTACAAGCTCCTTCTGTTCTAGAAGGTGCCGCCGAGACAGTTTGGCAGACTGTGGTTTGACGATTCTCGGGGGCATGGGCGCGCGCGTGTGTGTGTGTGTGTGTGTGTGTGTGTGTGTGTGTGTGTGTGTGTGTGTGTGTGTGTGTGTGTGTGTGTGTGTGTGTGTGTGTGTGTGTGTGTGTGTGTGTGTGTGTGTGTGTGTGTGTGTGTGTGTGTGTGTGTTTGCGTGCGTGCGTGCGTGTGTGTGTGCGTGTGCGCGCGTGCAGGTGGCTTCTACTCCCAGCTGGTCCGGCCTGGCCTGCGCGTGGTCAGTGTAAACACCATCCTGTACTACAGTCCCAACCAGGTCACGGTCAACATGAGTGACCCCGCAGGACAGTTCCAGTGGCTGCAGAGCACGCTAGAGGCCGCGCAACACAGCCAAGAGAGGGTAACCGAACGACTCTGTCATGGATTGCATTTTCATAGCACTTACAATGGCAACGACATTCATTCATTCATTCATTCATATACATACATACAGGTCCATTCCAAAAAATTAGAATATCAACAAAAAGTTGTTTTATTTCCACAATTCCATTCAAAATCCCGAACTTTCATTAATTATAGATCCAGTGCTCATATTGTAAATGATTTCAAGTATTTATTTGTTTATTTTTACACAATTTTGGCTTCCAGCTCATAAAACCCACCAAATCAGGATTTCAAAAAATTAGAATATTTTATGAAGCAACTAAAAAAAATGTGTTTTAAACAAGAAATGTTGACTATCTCAAAAGTATATTAATGTATGCAGTTAATACTTGGTCTGGGCTACTTTAGAACAAATTATTTCATTAATGGGGCGGGGCATGAAGGTGATCAATCTGTGGCACTGTTGAGGTGTTATGGAAGCCCAGTTTTGCTTCAATAACAGCCATAAATTAATTTGTATTTTTCAGTCTTATGTCTCACACCTTCCTCTTGGCAATACAACCCAGATTCTCTGTTGGGTAAAGGTCAGGACAGTTGGCAGGTCAGTTAAGCGCAGTAAAGTAAAGTACAGCAGCTACTAGTAGTTTTAGCTCTGTGGGCAGGTGCCAAATCGAGCTGGAAAGGAAAATTAGCATCCCCATCAAGCTTGTCAACATACCGAAGCACAAGGTACTCTAAAAAGATGGCTGTGTTGAAGTTTTCAGCCGATAACATGGCCTAAATCATGTGTTTTGCCATGTCCAGTCTCCAAGCCATGTTATTGGCTGGTGTTAATCCACTGACAGTGAAAACTCACCATGGTTGCAACACAGCCATCTTTTAGAGTACCCTATGCTTCGGTATGCTGACAAGCTTCATGGAGATGCTAATTTTCCTTTCCAGCTCGATTTGGCACCTTCCTACAGAGCTAAAACTACTAGTAGCTGCTGTACCGACCATGGTATTACTGCACTTAACTGACCTGCAAACTGTCCTGACTTTAACCCAACAGAGAATCTGGGTTGTATTATCAAGAGGAAGGTGTGAGACATAAGACTGAAAAATACAAATTCATTTATGGCTGTTATTGAAGCAAAACTGGGCTTCCATAACACCTCAGCAGTGCCACAGGTTGATCACCTCCATGCCACGCCCCATTAATGAAATAATTTGTTCTAAAGTAGCCTAGACCAAGTATTAACTGCATAAATTAATATACTTTTCAGATAGTCAACATTTCTTGTTTAAAACACATTTTTTTTAGTTGTCTCATAAAATATTCTAATTTTTTGAAATCCTGATTTGGTGGGTTTTATGAGCTGGAAGCCAAAATTGTGTAAAAACCATTTACAATATGAGCACTGGATCTATAATTAATGAAAGTTCTGGATTTTGAATGGAACTGTTGAAATAAACCAACTTTTCATTGATATTCTAATTTTTTGGAATGGACCTGTATACTCGATGCACCAGTCAGGGTCAGCACCAACAGACTCGTTGGGGGCCAACTGTGAGGTTCAGTGTAGATGTCTTCATGGGTCAAAAAAGTTTTTTTTTTTTTTTTTTTTTTTTTTCAAAATTTTAAACGGGTATTCATAAAATCTCCATCCTAAATATGGCAATAAAAAAAGCTGTGCAACACGTGCGGCATTGTACAGGTGTTTATCATAGTTCGACGTTCCACTCTTGGGGTCCAGGTGTTCATCATAGGTCACGTTCCAGTGGGGTACCTGCCCTACGCCATGAACACCACGGCCGTCAGGGAGAGCTACAACCAGAGGCTAGTGGACGTCTACAGGAACTACAGTCACGTCATCGCCGGACACTTCTATGGCCACACCCACCGGGACAGCGTCATGGTGCTGCTGGACCCCAGAGGTAGCATACACGCACACAACCACCCACACACTAACCCACTTTGACCCTACACTAGATTCTACAAGACGTCTTCTAAAACCCTGACAGTTTTCTAAAAAATAAAAATAATAAAAAATCGATGTCTCTGACTCGAGCGATGCTAATAATATTTCATGGCAAGGAACCCCAGAATTATCGGTGCTTGTCTGCGGACCTGAAAAATCTCAGTCGGTAGAGCGCTCGCCTTCGGACCACTAGTTCATTGGTTCGATCCCAAGCATACAACAGGGATAGACCTACTGTTCTAGCAGGAAACTGTACCCCTGAGCAGCTACACCCCTGGGTTGTGTTGCAGGTAAGGCAGTGGGCTCCCTGTTCGTGTCGCCGGCCGTCACGCCCATCCGGAGTGTGCGGGAGCCTTACTCCAACAACCCCTCCTTCCGCATGTACCACTATGACCCCCTGGACTACACTGTGAAGGTATGCACACTATGCAGCGCAATTCCAATGCTTCACATTATAGGAGGCATATAATGTGAAGGACTACACTGTGAAGGTATGCACACTATGCAGCGCAATTCCAATGCTTCACATTATAGGAGGCACGGCAGGCAACGGTTGGATTGCAGTCCTAAAGCCTGGCAGTTAATAACTCGTTAATAAAGCCCTACACCCAACACTGGGAAAATTAGATGAAAAGAAAGCGGATGTGAAAGCAATCCTCGACTGTGACGGCCGTTGCAACGGTTGTAAGGCGGTTTTATAACTGCCGCGGCCGTTTTGCATGACAATCGCGACTGTTTTTTTATAACAATTGTCCATTTTGCATAACAGTCACGGCTGTTTCGCATAACAGTCAACAGCTTTGCATAACAGATGCGAAACGCAGAACGGTCACAACGGTTATAAAACCATTGCAATGGCCTGTCGTGGTCAAGGATTGCTTTCGCCACTCCTGCATGTCCCCCATCTCTCCTCCGACAGGACATCCAGCAGTACTTCCTCAACCTCACAGAAGCCAACCAGAAGCAGACTCCGGACTGGCGGCTGGAGTATGTGATGACGGAGGCCTTCGGCCTGCCGGACCTCAGCCCCCAGAGCCTGCTGCAGCTGGCGCTGAGCCTCCGGCTGCCGCAGACCAGGCACTTCCAGACCTACTTCCGCCACTTCATGGTGAGCTACGACAGCAGCGAGCCGTGCGAGGGAGACTGCAGGCTGGCGCAGGTGTGTGCCGTGCTCTACCTGGACCGCCAGGCGTACGGCAAGTGTGTCGCCAAAGGACCGGAGTGGCATTGGACCGTTCCTGATGTGTAGGCTTACTAGGCTCTACCACGCACACAGACACAACTTGACTTCCTGGGAATCTTCCTTCAGGTGGTAGTAGTACCCGTCCCCTTCCCACCATTACCAAGCCACAATTCCCAGGAGGTTGACTATCAAGCCGATCTTCTCAACCTACTATATTAAGCCTTCTGGGCTTTAACACCTTTTGGTGTTTAAGCGTAGTATTACTTAGCATTATTACCATCATTAACTATACTTAATATTAGCATTACTTGGCATTGCTTAGCATTATTAACAGTACTTACTTAGCATCAATTACCATTACTTATGATTAGCATTACTTAGCATTATTATCTTTATTAACAATACTTAGCATTAGCATCACTTAGCATTTTGATACTTAGCATTAGCATTACTAAGTGTTATTATAATTATTACAAATACTTAGCATTAGCATTACTTAGAATTATTAACATTAATCACAGCATTAATTAGCATTTATTGCCATTGCTTCAGCTATTGTAAACATGTGCCGCAAATATTTTTCAGGTCAAAATGGTAGTCCAGCAATAACGTCATTTGACCTCAGACTAATTGCAACAAAAACAAACCCTGCTGATTTTCTTCAACATGTCCTGAATAACAGACCAAAAGTTGCCTGGAATTTTCTGAGGGGAAAGGTTTGATATTGGCCTTTACAGTATGTCCACCATTGACACTCTGTTTAAGGTAAATCATTTCTAAATTTCATTATGCTTAGCAAGTAGCAAGTGACATATCAAACTAGGAGGTTTTCATGATGCTGAATCCATTCCAAGCATTAGTTTTGCACAAAAAAAAAAAAAAAAAAAAAAAAACAATTAGTCACAGGTTGACCTGTTTTTTTTTTCATATAATGCCTGTACTATGAGTACATACACTGGGAACCAACTAGCACGATTGGCATTGATAAGACAAAAACCCGGAAATCCTCGATCAGTGTGGCCAGTTGCCCATCTTGTTTTAATCCCTGTGTGAGCACGGCGACATGCGGTTATGGGTAGGGCTAGAGGAGGCTAGTCGTTTTAGTAGATATTGACCTTGTTTTAAGATATCAGCACGGCGATGTGCTGATATCGGTTATGCTTAGGGTTAGAAGAGGCTAGTCATTTTAGTGGATAATGACCAAAAGGACTGGATTAAAGTTATCAAATATGCGTTAAAACAGATTGCGCCGTGCTCACAGTGTGGCCAGGGGGGTGAGGCTGAGGACGCTTATTAACTCTAACTGTTGGCTCGCAGAACGTGACAAGACTGGCACGGTAAGCAACCTACTGGGAATAAATAAAGTTATTTTTGCTAGAATCCTCTCTTAAGTACCTATAATACTACTTGTCTCCACCAGGCCGAAGGCATTGGGGAAAAAGTATGTTTTGCACTGGGGACAGCTGGAGATTAGCCGTTCACACAGACAGTTGGTCCGTCTCTCTGTGGACAGCTAATCTCTGGCACCACTCTTGGCCAAATTAACTCTACACAGAAAATTCCTGAATGCCAGAGCTAAAACTCTTGCCCCAGTGTTTTCACATTGGCCTGTTGTAGCGCCACCAGGAGGTCAGCATCACACTGTGTGATTTCCGTGAAATTGTGTGCAATTATTTCTACTACGCCTAGGAAAAAAATTCCACTTGACCGATGACTTTTTTTTGTTTTGTTTTTTTACCTATAATTGCACCGACATATGTAATACACTATTTTATATTATTTTATATTGATGACTTAGTAAAGTGTTGAAAAGGGGTGGAATTCCCCTTTAAGGAAGAAGTGAAGTAGAGTTATAGAGCTGAGCAGTCCCCTCCCTCTCGTGACGTCGCCCCTTGTTCCAGAAATGGATTCCCTATTCATTTTCCTCATAGACTTTTCTCAGCAAAGAATCACACACACAATATCATCATCTAATTAGTAAGAAAAAAAAAACGCAGGATACAACACTTTGTTTCGCTCTTCTTCTTAGAAATTATTTGATTGTCGCAAAACATTGTGTGTGTTGTCATGATTTGTCACGACGTGAGTTGGCTTTGTCCGTGGTGTGATCGTCTTTATATAGATAATTTTCGAAAAGTCTGAGGGAAATGAATGAGAAATTCATTTCTGGAATAAGGCCGATGTCATGAGGGCGTGGGACTGCTCAGCTCTATTCTGTTAGCATAAATACAGCCTGCTACAATTCTCAGTGTATTGTTAAGGGAAAACTCTAATCTAGTGGTCAATAAACCATAAGGGAGATTATTACACAAGTACTGCAGAAGAACCGTGATTGATTGAGTTTTATTTGAATAGTACAAAATTATCAGGATAGTTAAGGTAGTTTTATTTATAGAGCACCTTTAGAGACAGTTGTCACAAAGTGCAGCCCAGCATAAAGTCCAAATAAGTCCAAAATAAATAACTTGAGCTTATGATAAGAGAATCTCTGCTAAATCACAGTGAAAACTTCATTGACAACAGAAAACTCATCGGTCAGTAATCAACATGTTTTTAAAAATGTTCAAAGACTGGGCAAATTTACTTTCCCTTGGGATTTTGTTCCAATCCTCCACCCTTTTATATTTAAATGAGCTTCTACCTACCTTACTTTTAATTTTGGTGGTTTAAGATTAGCTACACAGGCTACACTAAGACTGCTTAAATAGAGGCAACTTTTTTTTTTTTTTTTTTTTTTGCCAAAAATCAAATCGGATATATAGCTATATTTTAGCCAATCACAGCACACAGTCTCCAGCAGATTCATAATGAGCCAATTGAGTAGAGGTGAGGTGGAGTTAAATTTTGTTTTTAAGCAAATCTGTTTACCAACACAGTGTTTGTACACACTAAAGTTGCCTCTATTACCTTAAACCTTTATAGCCTATAAACCATAGTGCCTCAAACTACGGTGCCAGGTATGACCCTAGTGCGTGTCAACAATATTCTATCTACTGTGAATAACATTCCGCATGTTTGTGACAAGAAAAACACATTTGCACCATAAGTAGACAACGTACTGTATATGCACAAAACAAGTATCTATCAACGTAATGGAGGCTAGAAGGGATAAATTAGCCTCGGAGCACTGATTATTTTTATATTTTTATCTGAATGAATGCAAATTGATAGTCGTATTTTAGCTTGTATAGTTTCATGAACATGACAATCAAATGGTCTTTTTGTGACACAGTCCTACATCATTCGCTTATATACTTTAATGCTCTAAATCATGGGTTTTCAACCTGTGGCTCTTGAGCCGCATGTGGCTCTTTGGCTGGTTTCATGCGGCTCTTAAGGGCCTTTCACATGACAAGTGTCAAAATTGCTGGGCCTGGCACAGCCATTCATTCCCTATATTATGATTATAAAATCGATTTTGTGTGTGAGTTTACAATGTTATATTTTTGTTTGTGGAACTGGTTCAACTGAGAGTTTGTGTGTGAGACAGTGCACACAATGTTAATTATTGAAAATAACTGGCAATCCATCCATTTTAAACCGGTTATCCGAAGTCGGGTCGTGGGGGCTAGGAGTCATTATCATGTTGGTGTGTGACGTTTACAATAAATCTGTCTGAGCAGAGGTCTGTGTGTGAGAGAGAGAGGAAGGGATGGGGTGATGTTCATGTGTGCCCATCTGTATGATGTGGCTCTTTGCAGCAACACGGTAAAAAAGTGGCTCTTAGTCTCTGACTGGTTGGCCACCCCTGCTCTAAATCATGGGTTTTCAACCAGTAGTCCGGGGACCACCAGTTGTCTTTGAGAGGATTCCAGGCGGTCCCCAGGATAAATGATGGAAAGTTGGTTAACCAGACATAACTCTTTAAGAGTGTAGAAATGAAACCAAATGGACCCTTGCGGGTCCATTTGGTTTCATGTTTATACTCTCAAGAGTTAAAATATCTTTATGTGAATTAGCCCAGGTCTACACAACTAGAGAATGTAGAAGATTAATGGTCATTTTGGTTTGTAAAAGCAAAAGAAATCTTTAGTTTTGGGGTCTGTGGGGCTAAAATGTCAAACGGTGGTCTGTGGCTCGAAATCTGAATAAATAGTGGGTCTGGTATGAAAAAGGTTGAAAACCCCTGCTCTAAATGATGTCATGTTGGGACTAAATCAATATTATGTGACATGCTGCGTAGTACAGTTGACATTCACTTCCTGAAATACTTTTATGTGTTAGCTTTTGTAAATAATGGGACACCAGTTCATGTGGGAAAAACTGTGTGCAATTTATAATGACACTGCACTTTGTAGAGAGGATCTATTCATGAAAGGGACATTGTTGTGTAACATAGTAAATAGTATGTGATTGCAATGTTTTGTCTTTTACTGACTTTTCAAGTTTGTACAATTAAATGTGATCGTGCCAACATCTTGAATCGTCATTTATTGTAATTTCTTCCAGCGATAGTTGTTGTAGGCCATACATGGGGAACTGGCGGCACGGGACTTTTACTACTTTAATGGAAAAAAATAATTGAGTTGCAGACAACAGTCACAGACATAGCAGACATACTGCTGTCTCGGCAGTATCCAGGCTTTTATTTTTGTAACTTCACACAGCTGAGGGCCCTTACACAAGCAATGGAACGGCTTCTATGAGTCGGTCAGCTCTGAAACATACAATGCAATCTGCCAGAAGTCGACCCAACCAGCCTCTTCTGGAGTGGATATATAAAGAAAGTTTTATCTACTCACCAAAACAAACACGGCTTGCGTGATTAGAAAGCCCACTTTCCTTGGTGGAAACACTCTGAGCCCCCCACCACAGAGAAAACCTTCATAGGAACATGACAGATGCACTGTAAGTTTGCATAGTTTCTCTCAAACATATCTATACACAGTACAGATTATACACTATGGTATAATATTTTCCAAACACTTGCAGAACACCGTTGAGCGTGCACTCGTGTTGCTTATTGGCAGGGGTTTCACTGTATTCACTGGCATATACAACATTTTGTTTCATATGCACAATTCTTTTACACACACACACACACACACACACACACACACACACACACACACACACACACACACACGAGAGTATAATACAAATCTGGTTATAAGACGGATCCCATTTTCAACTCATTTGTGGAAAGAGAATATTGAATGTCAAATAGTATACCCGGATAATACGGATATTTAATAGGATATTTCCATTGAAAAAAAAAAAAAAAACATTCTTATTCAGGCCAATAGGGTATATACAGTAGATGGATAAACTGAGCTTGACCCAAAATGACTCATACTTACTGAATTGTGTCGTTGTTGCTTGAAATATTTTCCATATCTCTGTGTGCCGTTGAAAAGGTTATCAGCGTGCAAGCCGACACTCCAGGGGAAAAAATGGATATATTACTTTGTTTTTCTAATATATTACTTATTAATTATTACCTCCTGTGACAGTTACCCAAGCGGTCGAGGCTCCAAGAATAGACCAAGCCCAAGAATATAGATATTTTGTTGCATTTATTTACCTCCAAAACTGATGAGCAGCTCATACTGTATAAATGACTGTCACAGCTCGGGTCTGAGGAAAAGATACTACAAAATAATATGGCTGTAAAGAAAAACGAAACAAAGAAATAAACAGTGGCCTGGTAACTAAACTAAGACAAAACAAACCAATAAATAAAGAAACCAAACACAGGCTATGCCTTCCTAGAAGACCCTGTCGGTTCTCCATTGGTGGTGTTTCTTAGCTTCTCAGGCAAACTGAGCAATCTCCCTCACTCTACCATTCCAGCCTCCCTTATACCAGGTGAGACCAACACACAATGATTGAACTATCTACTCAAACAAGGTAAACCATGACCCATAAGATAGACAAACTAGACAATTGCACATTTTCCTTCATAGACCTCACTGTTCTCCAATGCATCAAATAAATCACTAATTACAATAGAATCAGGCAACACAAATAAAAGTACATAAAGCTCCACCCAGCCACACCTCCCAGGTAGCTTGATGGCAGTCAATTAATGAAGCAGCAGCTGTGCAGAGGGTGTTTGTAATGTTCACTTGTACATTGTGGAGTCTTCTAGTGTCTATAGGGCACGGGTTGCCCTGTGACACAACCATTTTAAAGTAATATATTCATATTACTGTCTAAGCAAGTGTAATATTAATATTACACATTACTTAAAATGCTTTAAAAAATACATAAATACATATTTGGTATCATTAATTGGCATTCTACTAATCTGGCACGTTGGACGACACAAACCATCTTGCCTGACCAAAATATGCCACTCCTGAAAACACTACTGGCGTAGAAATACCTCATTCTACTCAGCTATGGACAGTTAACAGGGGTTAAATGGGTTCCTTGAATTCATGGAAGCCAATAAATAATTGTGACAAATCATAGAAAATGCAAAATTATTGAACTTCTGCAGTCAGATAATGTTACAAGAAGACATGCAACAAGACAGATTGACAGAAAGCAATGCATGAATGCAGAAAGAACATAAATACATTACGTAATATCTAATATTTCATAAAATGAAAGGATGTTGCACTAACAATTCACACACATTTAGTGTTTGGCATACAGTAAAGACTAGTAATGATTCATGTACCGACAGTATCCGGAATTAGCTGCAAAAATCTTAGTGAACTTTGCCTTTGATTGTATCAAACATTTAAAGTGTTTTTTCCTTGAGCAAAATTAATATTAATAATAATAATAAAGTCAACATAAATGGTTGTTAATAACATTGAAGGTTTTAAAATGAGAAGAAAACAAACAAGCAGGGAGAATGGAGGCTTCTATTGACAGGATTGATTGGTTGCTTGAATAGTTAATTATACACAAATGTTATAAATTATACATAAAAAATGTGTGAAGTGAGGGGAAATCTCATCATCATACATCAACTCATTCAGACAGATTTTCACCTTCGTCTTCAATGGTTGTGTTAAGCAATGACTGTGTTCACACGGACACTCAAAATCGTCCATTCATTATCGATGGGATTAAATGTTTGTGTTGGGATAAACTTTATGTTTGTCATGCCATGGCAAAATCTGGACATAGGAGGGCCTAAAAAATAAGAGGACCAGAGTGCATTGAGTATATGAAGTCATTCCAGTCTTGTTTACATTTAGGCCCTTTTCAACCTTTTTCATACCAAGGCCCACTAATAATTTTGCATTTTAGCCACCAAGTGTTGGTCAAAATAACAATTAATCTACATTTTCTAAATGTGTAGATTCTTGGAACCCATTTAGGCCTGACCTAAGCTTTCCTCAAAACCTTCAAATATTTATATAGGAGCACCAAAACAATTGAATGTTTGAATACTGTACGTACTGTACAGAATCCAAAAATGGATTCCCGGCCTGAATGGGTTAAGTAATGCAGATTTTTAAATATAATTTAACTCCTGAGAGAGTGTAAATGAAACCAAATGGAAGCGTTTCATTTCACACTCTCAAGAGTTACAGATCTATAAGGGTCCATTTGGTTACCAACTGTCCACCTTTTCCTCCTGTGTGTACACATGTGTTCCTTCCTTCAGACGACCTTAGACGCTGAAAGACTGTTTACTTTGGGACAATGTAGCAGACGCTCTGATGTCTCTTGAGGGAAAACGGCGCCTTAAACCTCTTGTCACAATGTTGACACTGGAAAGGTTTCTCTGCGGTGTGGACCCGGAGGTGCGACTTGAGGGTTGCCGACTGACTGAAACTCTTGGTGCAAAACCTACAGTGGAAACACTTCTCTCCGGTATGGAGGCGAAGGTGGGTCTTCAGGGTACTCGATTCACCGAAGCTCTTGTCGCAATGTGTACAACGGTAGGGTTTTCCTCCAGCGTGGTGGACGACGCGCTTGTGCTTGTTCAACTCGCCCGACCGACCGAAACTCTCGTCGCAACATTTGCACCGGAAACGTTTTTCTCCAGCCGTGTGGACGCGCTGGTGTGTTTTTAGGGAGTAAGATCTTGTGAAGATCTTGTCGCAGTGTTGACATCGGAAGGGTTTTTCTCCCGTGTGGACACGGCGGTGTCTGTTAAGGTCACCCAAGTGACTGAAGCTCGCCTCGCAATGGTTACAGCGGAATGGTTTTCCCCCGACGTGGACCTGCTGATGCTTCTTCAAGGGACCCGACTCGCTGAAGCGCTTCTCGCAGTGTTGGCATTGGAAGGGTTTCTCTCTGGTGTGGACAGCGCGTACATGCGACTTAAGGTTACCGGACTGATAGAAACTCTTGTCGCAAAGACGACATTGAAAGGGTTTCTCCCCGGTGTGGATGAGAAGGTGCGTCCTCAGAGTAGCTGACTGGCTGAACGTCTTGCTGCAATGTTCACATCGGAAGGGTTTCTCTCCCGTGTGGACGCGCTGGTGCGTCTTGAGGTCACCTGACCGACCGAAGGTCTTGTCACAATTTTTACATTGGAAACGTTTTTCTTTACGATTCTTCTGGGAACCTGAGTTGGGTAAACTCTTGTTGTGTCGTTGGTCTTTGCTTGTCTCCTCCCAGTCATTGCTGTCTTTGGTGACTTCACTGTCAGATTCAAGTTCAACTTCAATCTCAGAGCAGTGGGAAGATATGTCTTCTTCGTAGTCGTCGTCGTCATCACCACCACCACCATCATCATAATTATCTTCTTCACCTTTCACTGCTAGTAATGTCAACGTTGACCCAACAGGTTCCTCTGGTCTGTGACGTAGCTCCTCCTGTTCCTCTTTAATCTCCTCGTGTTCCTCTTTAATGTGTGGAGGCTCTGGTTCCTCCTGGGGCAGACTGGAGGTCCTCTCTTGTTCAGGAGAGACCTCCTCTTTACACAGGATGTCTAGGAGCAGAAACACAACACAATGATCAACACTGGATTCCTAAAATGTAAAGCCATTCGTCCATGTCGAGATAAGCCTGAGAAAATCCATGATTCAATTTGCGCAGAATCCAACATGGCTATGAGAGTGTCCTGGTATTCTTTTGTTTTGCATTGTACAGAGAAAATGAGACATTGTGGCAACCCTACAGAACAGAAGCTATTAAAAAGGGCTTGTGAAACCTACTGAAGTGGTCGTCGGCTTCCAGTTTAATAGAAACGTATTCAGCTTCCTCTTTAATGGTAACGTCTTCTGCTTCCTGTTTGATAGATATGGATGAGTCAGGACAGGTCATCTTCACTTGCTGTCTGGATTCCACACGCCACTCTGAAATCAAATAAATGAGGAAGAACTGAGGAGCTGGCGGGTTACTGTTAGCCCAACTCTGTAAAAACTACAAGGAAGGAATCACACATTTACACAATGAATTAAATAAGGTGAATCTAATTCAGTCAGAGATTGTCGGTATCGGAGAGTGCAGGAGTCAGGAGTGCAGGAGTTCCAATTGCAATGTGCTAGGACTCTGTGGGATGGATTGCTGAGGCCCGGTACTTACAGCACAGTTTGAACCCATGGCCTTGTGGTCCAAAAGTGAGAGCTCTACCAACTAAGCTGCACGGACACAAAGGTGAGGTGTATCATTCTCCACCCATCAAGCAAACCAGGTATACTTAATGAACTGGTGGCTATGACCACAAAGACATTTAACAAATACTGCACGTTACAAAAAAAAGCTTCCTCCTCATATAACAATACCTGATGATCATGTTTTAGGGTCGGGGAAAAAAATCACTCATCACTCCATGTTTAATGTTCTACCTCACTCCAAGCAGAAAGGAGCGCACAGTGCAACCATTTCTGTGAGCCTTGTAACTGTTCACAATAGTTAGGGAATTTTAGCAGATATGTGACCAATCTGGGAACTAATTTGTTGCCTAGAAATGTCTTCACCTTCATGTGTTTCTAATGGTGTCTAATAGCATGTACTAAAATATTGAAAATGCATCTAACTAGTTTTCATGATTGCAGGTATGTCTTTTCTAAGAAAAAAAAAAAGCTTGGAATGGGTTCATCATCATGAACATCATGAGTGGGAGTGCTGGGTTTGATCCCCGCTTCTGCGTAATACTACACCTTCTTGGTAACAATTTAGTCAAATCCACTCCAGTGACTCCACCACTCTTTCCTCACGAGTTAGCTAGCGAGCGAGCGAACGAGTGTGAAAGTTGAGGTAGTAGAATTTGGCTTAATGTGGGTAGGGGTGAGGTGGTTTCAAGCAATAAGGCCAAGTAATAGCCTGATGAGTTTGTTTTGGAAGGTCTGTACTCTGTAGCCTTGTTTTCATGGCCTTTGAGCTGATACCAAGAGGTACAGGCATAGTCGAACTGTACCCAGACAGGAACAAGTTTCAGTCACATCTGATGTCTTGTCCTTTACATACAGTATATTAGGAATAGTAAAGGCCCCAGTATGCTTCCTTGTGGAATAGTGTTCTGTACACCATCTGTTCTCTCTCCTTTTATTGCATCCAGCTCACCGAAGTGCTATCAAAACCAATTGCTTTTCGGCATGTTAACGCTTTTGATGTCCAGCATGACCATGCCGCAGTAGTTGCCAGCATCCAACTCCTGCTTGATGTGGTCACTCAGAGGAGGCATGCCTCAGTGAAAATGGATTTTCTGAAGCCAGATTGGAATTCGTACATCATTATTAGGCCAACTTTCCAATCTGTTCATAGACCATTTCCCCATCGCCTTCGAGATGGAGCTCGGCGTAGAAATAGGGTGGTAGTTGCTGTGGTCTAGTTGCCGTAATTTGCTCCCTTTCTTGTGCAGAGGGATTACTCTGCTCCGGGGGACATGTTTGATGGAGAGGTGCGCTAGGTGGGTAAATTCTCTCCCTCTCTGCTAGCCTATACTATAAACTGTTATAAGTGCATTGGTGCAAGCAGTGGCTAAGCAATTTGGAGCCCTAGGTAAGATTTTCCCAGGGAAAATCTCCTATAAAATGGCACTGCCAAAGGGATAAAATTATGAACTATTTTTAGACTAAATAACGCGTTTTAAATGTTCAATTCAAGTTATAGAGGATAAGTATAATGTATTTATCCACACATATTAGGCTTATTAGCCTGGTATCCTTTTAAAGCATATCTGGTGGCCCCTTCCCCTAATGGCGCCCTAGGCAACTGCCTAGTCTGCCTAATGGCAAAAACGCCTCTGGGTGCAAGATGAAACTAAACGATGTACTGTATACTACTAGTAGTAGTAACTAATGGATGTTTAGCCGTAGTGCCTTGGAGTAGGAACCAGAGCTGGATCGCATTCATAACAGAACAATTAGATGGACAAGACAAATACGACTCATGCCAATCCCTTCATAGGTTCTTACCTGCTGTGTTTCAGCGCTTTAGCTGCTTCACGGCGACACTGTTGTCAACCCAAACGAGTTCTCTCTTTGAATGCCATAATGAAAAACAGTCCCATCGACACACGACGAGCACATGCGCACTGGCGCTGCTGGCTGGAGCTTGGCGTTTATCTAGTGCACGGAACATAAACGCCCTCTAGAGGGAGCCATATGGTAGCCTGTCTGCCCTACAGTGTAACACAGTCACAGGCGGTGGTTCTGGTTCCCAAACGTTTTCATGTCAAGCATCCCTGGCCAAATTTACACCAATAAGGCTTATGCAGCCAAACACTTCAGGGTTGGGTTGGGGTGCTCAAATCCTTTCTTTCAGCAGTCTCTCATTCACTGTGAATGAGAACAGCTGTGAATTTTTAGGAATAAAGTCCAGTTCTTTAAAACACACTGTTTCATTTGATAATACCCTGGCCTAGTTCTTCATAGTTTGTATTATTTGTGGTGTGATATTGACATCACAATCCCTGTACTTTGATGCTGACAAACACTTGCTTCATCCTGCAGACGGTCCAGAACTTTGTTGTTGTTAACAAATCATGAAAGCAAAACAAATTTGTCGAGCTCAGGACAGGCGTGGCTAATGTGTGAGGGGGAGGGGGTTGTGTGGGGGTGAGGCAGCATCTTAGCCAATAAGAGCACAGCAGTCTCCAGCAGATTCATAATGAGACAATAGAGCGGTGAGGAGGAGTTAGATTCTGTTTTTAAGCAATCTTCTTACGAACAGTGTTTGTACACACTAAAGTTGCCTAAGTGAATCAAGTGTTATTCAGCGACAACATACCAAAGACTCAGAATGAACTGAACACAGCACTTTTAATTCAGAAAGGAAATAATACATGTCACATTAACTCAAATTGGAGATGCATTTTCGATTATTCCTCCACATAAGGACATGAATATATAATAAAGCACTTAAGCAACTTCCATCGGGCCCTAAATAAATAACAGCATTTTCTGTAACGTTAGCTTGCTTGCAAAGCTCATGTTGGAGAAATGAGAACAGTTATTTTGACCGTTTGCCTGCTGCTAACTCTCCTTGGTTGCAAAGGACCCCACTTTGGAAAGCACTGCTGTAGTTTACTTGGCTCAGGTGACATTGGCTGCTCGCATCACACAGCAGTCAAGCGTTCCAAGTGATTCACTTGGTATTTTCACGTGGTTTTCTCAAGCCCCTTTCATAACAAGGTCCGTCATTTATTCTGCAATTCAACCACGGACCAGCACTTGATGATATTTCGGGCGTTAAGATTATTATTTTGTTATCGTTGGATAAAGTTTTGTCGATGACTCCATGCTGTATTGATGTTTGTACCATTACTAGAAACGAAATCTAAACGATGTAACTAAGTTGCCATATTGTGTAATCTTATAAATTAAGTTTACTTTTGAGAGCATGAAATACGGATCCATTCGGTTTCATTTTACAGGTAAAGATTTAAATTAAACCTTTTTTGTCCTACCCCGAGAAATCTCGAGATCTGAGATCCTTAATCCCGCTTTGAAAATAATAAGTCTGTTTTTTTTATACATCTGAATCCAAAATCTTACATCCTTAGTGTTTTTTTTCCTGTTCAAATGCAATAAAGTGAGTAACATTAATCCAAGCTTGGGCTGACAATAATAATCTTCCCGGAGATTGGACACAACCTGTTGTGACCCAAATTACAATAGCTCAAATTGCAGCCACTCGCTTGCTCATTCACACTAGGCGACACTTTTGGGGATTTGGCTCCAAACTACATATAGGGATTGCATCAAATTCCTGTTTAGCCAGGGCCTTCCCTCCTCTTCTCTGGCACCTGCCTCCCTACTCCGCCTATGGTGACGGGAGGGAATGTGTTAATAAGGGCTAAATTTGGTTTCTTGGACAGCTGTTTGGGCATCGTGTATCCAGATGTTCAGGAGGTTCTCCAGGTGTTCAGAAGGCTCTAAACAGCTGGTTGGGCATGTATCCCAGGTGGAGGAAGGACGTCTGGGCCTCCCTCTCCAGGTTGGCCAACTCCTGGACGGTGGGCGCCAGCACGTCCACATGGCCCTTGTAGAGCCCACCTGGAAGGGACACACATCGTTAGCACAGTTATCCTTGGGTAGAGCACACCGGCAAGGGATACGCATCGTTAGCACATTGCTATCCTTGGGTAGAGCACACCTGGAAGGGACACACATAGTTATCCTTGGGTAGACGACACCTGCAAGGGACACGCATGGTTAGCACATGGCTATCCTGGTGTAGAGCACACCTGCAAGGGACACACATCGTTATTCACAGTGTTATCCTTGGGTAGAGCACACCTTCAAGGGACACGCATCGTTATTAGCAGTGTTATCCTTGGGTAGAGCATACCTGGAAGGGAAACGCATAATCTGTGTTTGTGTGGAATCATGCTCTCCTTAACAGCCCTGGAATTATTGTCTCTACCTGGCCAAAGGCATAGGTAGAGTATGTCTTGCACTCCTTTCGTCTGTTACTAGCCAATATCTGGCAACCCGGCCAATGCCAAACTTTGCACACACACATTCCCTAGATGCCAACGGTGGACCTCTGCCCAAAGATTTCTAGTACGGCTTTTCCCATCAACACCATGAGGCAGTTTTTCACATTCTTACTTTTTTTCATGCACACTCATGCACAGTCCTTCGAGGACAAGGAGCCATCAACAAAAGGCATCAACTCATGAATGCAGCATGCACTTTACGTGAAATCTTTAAGGACTTTCCTACTAGGGTGAAAAACATATCCCAGACTTTTGACCTTGGCCTGTTAAGAGCGCCACTAATATTGGCATATTGGTGGATATTAGCAAACACATTTTGGAACGAATGTCCTCAAATCATCCAATTGCCATCAAAGGCATGACAATAAATGCCAACCTTTTCACACTGGCCTATTATAGCACCACTAGGAGGCCACAGTTCTATGTGCAGTGTTCTAGTTCAAATCTATAACACTTCCACAGTGACAGGTCTTGGTCACAGGTCTTTAAATGTCCTAAAATATCACACGTCTATAAGTGCCCTAAAGTATCACAAATATATGAACCTACCTCCTAAAGCCTTCCTCTGGCCATATGTCACCTTGCCGTCAAAGTCATCCACAGGAACCTTGATGTCGGGCTCACACTGAGTGATGGTGACCTTCAGGTGGTCCTCAATCTCTGCCAACAGCTAGGGAGGAGAGAGAGAGAGAGAGAGAGAGAGAGAGAGAGAGAAAGAGAGAGAGAGAATTAGCCCTTTGCAAAATTGCTGCCCCTGTCTTTTCCTCTCATTTCTAGTTTATTTAAATAGTCATGTACATTTTGTCCATGGCATATCCTACAGCAGCCCTGATTGACTAGATTTAAAAGACATTTATCCAGTGCATAGTCTAGTACATTTTTATGTATTATACATCTTTCTCACTGTATCAGACATAGAACCCAAATTCCATTAAAATTGGGATGTTGTGAAAAATGTGAATAAAAACAGAATACAATGACTTACAAATCTGCAGCTCACCTATATTCAATTGAATGCACTACAAAGACAAGATATATAATGTTCAAACTGATACATTTTATTTTTTCATGGCTGAAACACATTTCAAAAAAGTTCTGACAGGGGCAATATAAGACTAGAAAAGTTGTTTGGAACATTCCACAGGTGGACAGGTTTAATTGCAAGAAATGTAGAGATTATACATCATCTACAGTCCATAATATAATCAAAAGATTCAGATAATCTGAAGAACTTTCTACACATAACCATCAATGCTGAAAACCAATACTGAATGCCTGTGAACTTTGACCCCTCAGGTGGCATTAAAAACAGACATCATTGTGTAAGGCATACCTGGGCTTTATGCGGCCCGGGGGCCAAATGTGGCCCTTTGGCTGACTCTGACCGGCCCGGGACAGGGTACTGTTTTCAACCAGTGGTCCGGGGACCACCAGTGGTTCTGAGAGAGTTCCAGTTAAATATGGAAGGTTGGTTAACCAGATGTAACTCTTGGAGAGCGTAAAAATTAAACCAAATGGACCCTTGCGGGTCCATTTGGTTTCATGTTTACACTCTCAAGAGTTAAAATATTAATCTGAATTAGCCAGAAAATGTAAAAGAATGGTAATTTTTGATCTATGTTTGCCTGTTTTCTTTGCGAAATCCAGCAGGGTATTGTGGACAAAAGCAAAACAAATCTTTAGTTTTGGGCCTGCGGGTATCAAAATGGTTGGTCTTATTCTTACTTTTATCTTATTAAATTAATATTATGCAGACTTTAGTTCAGCCTTTAGTCTTGGCCCTCCACAATATTTGATGTTAGGAAAAATAATTGCCCATCCCTGGTGTAAGGGATATTACCATGTGGCCTCGGGAACACTTCAACAAGTTAAAACTCCACCATGCATAGCAAAAGCCATATATCAAACAAAAAACAGAATTTCTGCTGCCTTCTCTGGGCCCACTCTCTTTTAAAATGGTCAGACACAAAGTGGAAAAGTATGTTGTCGTCTGATGAGCCCAAATTTCATCTTTTTCTTGGAAATTATGGATGTCATGTCCTCTGGGCAAAAGAGGAAAAAGACTATCCAGATTGTACCAGCACAAAGTTCTAAAGCCAGCATTTGTGTTAGTGCCCATGCCATGGCATGGGCAACTTGCAAATCTGTGACGGCCACCAGCAATGCTGAAAAGGGGTCATTATAGTAACAGAGTGTGGCTACTACACTGACCTGCCTGCAGTCCAGGCTGTCGCCAATTGAAAACATTGGCACATTAACGACATTAGAGATCCCGGACTGTTGAACAACTTAAATCATACATCAAGGAAGAATGGGAAAGAATTCCACCTATAAAGCCTCAACACTGAGTGTCCTACATTACTGAGTGTAATATTTTCAATTTTAACATTACATAGCTCGTCTTTATAGTGAATTCAATTGATTGCAGGTTGAAGAGGATTTATAAATCATTGTATTCTGTTTTTATTTATTTTTACACAACATCCAAACTTCATTGGAATTGGGGTTGTACATAGACAATGTATTCTACCTCTTTCTCGTTGTACCAGATGGTACAGCCTCCGTCTTCTTTCAGTCGGGTGTTGTAGCAGCCTCTGCCTCGGTTGGCGCACACATGGTACCACACCTGTTGTAAAAAATACACCAGTTACCATGGTAATACACACACACACACACACACACACACGTTAATAAACATATTATCACAATTGTTAACATGTTAATACGCACATAAAATGTATTTATAAACATGGTACCACGCCACACCCACACAAAATACAACATACCTTCTCTTTTTCCATGGCAACCAGAGAGATGGCCAATCCCATCCTGTCAGATTGAGAGGGACAAGATTAGCCAATGAGACGAGTCACCTTTTACCCCTAAAATAAGATTAGCCAATGACACAAGTCACCTTTTACCCCTAAAATAAGATTAGCCAATGACACGACTCACCTTTTACCCCTAAAATAAGATTAGCCAATGAGACGAGTCACCTTTTACCCCTAAAATAAGATTAGCCAATGAAAAGAGTAGCTTTTCCACACATTTTTGGGGAACGCATATCCTTCAATAGCCTCTGTGATGTTGTGCACACAACATCACGCCACCTCATCCTCGGCAGAAACAAACCTTCATATCTCCTCTTACAGAGGTTTTATTGACAGCTCAGTGCCAGATTTAGGCATGGGAAATGCCCCCCCCTAAATACCCACACTGCCTCACCAAACGGTGCCATGTCATTATTCCAACCTCCTATTGTTGCGACCTCCCATTGTTCTGAAACTACGAGACGCAAAACCCTACCCTTCTCCAACCGTAACCCTAACCCCTCGACCCTCAACCTAACCTCACAGACCTCACTGTCTGTGAGGTGGTTGAGGGTCCCCCAATTGGGAAATGTTACATCCGGGCATGTGGCAGCTTCTTTCCTCCTATCCAATCACAAATGCTGTGATTGGTCAGGAAAATATCACATCTTGGAGGGGAAATACATCTGATGGATGCTTCCACTTCCGTTGATAGACTCTCTGCCTTAGATCGTGCACAGGCTTTTCTCTTCACAGCCACAGATGGATCAAGAAATTATGGGCCCCTGGGCCACCATCAGCCAAAGGGCTCTAAATAATAACAATAACTAAGCCAAATTAATGCAAAATGTTTAAACACTTGCATTAATGCACCATATCATGATGGTTTAGGACTTTTGAGGTTATTTTAGTGACACAAAATGAATAAACTCATTGTTAATTCTCTTGACGCCGTTCTCGTGCTGCTCGTGGATTTCCCGTTAGATTACGCCCGCAAACTTAGTCCGAGCGCATCGTCTGATAATGATCCCGTTGCTGACTTTCATTTGGAAAAGAATTTTCTTTTGTCTGTCCCATTCACACCCATTCAATCCAATGCATTCAAACGGCTCTCCTCGGTTTTCCCTCTGAATGGTGTTGTCGCATTGGTAAATCAACTAGGGCTACACGGCTCTTCCTGACTTGTTACCCGGATGTTTTTGCTGAGATCATCAGAAGACCGGTCAGCCAAGACAACAGAAACAGCATGACAGAAACAGCACATCCTGTTTAGGAGATCTGAGCTTCAAAATAAGGGTTTTTTACCGATCTCACTGGTTTGAGCCGTGGCAATGGGGAGAAAACAAAGAAGATGTGATCGCGGTAAATGAGTTAATAACAGTGACAAGGGCCGTGCGCACCACTGTTATTCACTGTTACCCCTTTTTGGGGGGGCACTGAGCTTGAGCCTCTTAGCGATCACAAGGACACTCAAGCTCAGGGCCCCCCCTAGCTCAGGGGCCAAGCGTGCCCATGGGATAATCCTTCCCCGTTCATAGCGCAGATGGGGTAAGCCTGGGGACCAAGGCTAGGTACTGAATGTGTTATGGTATGGTCCACCCATACAGACCTTTCTGCGCGGCCCACTCTGCCGATGCGATGCACGTAGTTCTGCTTCTCGTCTGGGAGGGTCACGTTGATCACTGCAGAGACAGATCCATAACAATGGTGAGGTTCTAAGGGGTTCAACCTGAGTAGGTTGGTGGGCTTGTTCCCATTAGACTCAATGCTAAATAATGATAATATATGGAAAATCCTCTGTTGTGAATTATTCCAAACGATTGGAAGCCAAAGACAGCTTAAGGTGTCTACATCAAGGGGAAAAACTAATTTGTTTCTTTTTTTTAATAAATTTGACAAAACAGTATTTTTACATTTCACTGTTTCCAGGACTCATTCAGAAGTTATTTCATTTATCATTTATCAATTAAAGTTGTAAAGTGTGCGAGGAGTTTTCTGGATATTGTAGTGTAATCCCTAAAGGACTTCATGAGGTGGTGCTCTGAGTTGCATCTGAGCTTATTAATAAAATTAATAAAAATATTAATAAAAACGACTTTTGGAGTGACAAGCAGAAAGTGGTTGTAAATCAATCACTGCAAAAGTTGTGGTAAGTCTGTCAAGGAATGAGTTGATTTTTAGTGATGCACCAAATATTCGGTTGCAAATATTTGGGCAGAAAATGTCTCAAAATCTGTTCAGTTTTGTCTGTAAATAATTGTAAATATATCCCATTCGTTTTTCTAGCCTAATGGACACTCAGGGTCTTAGGTGCTATGTCGTGTAATGAGCACTACAACTTCCATGAGCATTTGGAATGTTTGACACATGCAAACCACCATGTCCTATGTCACTTTTTGATTATGCCTGAAGAGGGTCAGAAGACCGAAAGCTTACAAATAAATCTCAATTGTGCGCAGATTTGAGTGTGCCGAGTCTATTTTTAGTTTTTTTTTTTTTTTTTTTTTTTCAATGTCAGTGGTACTTAAAATATGAAAATATGTACTTAAAGACAACATTGCAAGGCTCACCCGATGCATAGCAAAAAGAAATGGCTACTATACATTTTTTGTTTGGGCCTCTGTATGCCTTTGACAGGTTCAAGAGAATGTGGATAGTAAGGAGACAGTACACGAAACCTGCCACATTATAGACAACAGTCACTTTCCATCCATGCTGGCTTGTCAATTATTGATCAGTTTAACTCGTCTGTGGTGTGTGTGTGTGTGTGTGTGTGTGTGTGTGTGTGTGTGTGTGTGTGTGTGTGTGCGCGCGCGCACATATAGGGCAGGGAGCACCCCGTGGCACTTACCGAAGGGAACTCCGTGGATGTCGATGCCTCTGGCAGCCACATCTGTGCAGATCAGGAGACGAACTTCTTTTCTCTGGAGGAGAGCAACATGCAACAAGAGCTGAACTCAGCCTTCCACACCAACTGGCCACAAGTTAACACATCTAGTGTCAGCGTAGATTACAGGGACCTAGAAGACCTCAGGCATTCAACAAAACACGATTTACAATTTAGGCATTTAGCAGATGCACTTAATCTACTGTGGCCAAAAACATTACACCTATAGTATTTATGTATTTATTTCATATTTATGTGTCTTCTGTGTACTTTAACATTACACCAATAGCTGTTTAAGCATTTATTTCATATTTACACGTCTACTGTGGGTTCTAACATCACACCTATAGCTACATGTTTAAGCATTTTATTTCATATCTAGATATCTAGAGGCCTTGTGTGAACTCTAACATTAATTTACACCTATAACATTTTTTTTTTTTTTTTTTTTACCTTGAAGCGATCCAAGTTGTTCTTTCTCTCGTTGGGCTTTCTGTCACCGTGCAGACACACGCAGGAGAACTGATGGCCTTTCCTGTCTGGACCTGGACACACACACACACACACACAACACATTAAAAGTGGGGACACCCAGCTCTCATGAATAGCTATGTCTGTCCGTCCAAGTGTGACCCGTGCAAAGCAACCGGGGTGACACTAAACATTAAAAGTACATTAAACCATTCTGTACTTAGTGTTTTAACCTTCAATGAAAAATAGCAGCCGTGAACTATGAGCTATTTTGGGGGGAAATTGTGAGATTGCAGCACAAATCTTTCAATGTTATTTCAGAGCGAATGTTTTGTAGAATCTACGAAATGTTAATTCACAAAACTATCATTTGTATTGTTGACCCATTTCTAAAATATTAGCACAACTATCATTCAACTTTTACCCATCTACGTCCTCATCCTCCTGTTGAATGAAGTCCTGCATTATTAATACTAGTAGTGATCCTACCTCCTCCCTGTTGAATGAAGTACTGCTCCATGTTGTCACAGTCGATCTTGGTTCTACAGAAGACGATGGCCTGCTCCATCTTGTGTTCATTGATGGCTCTGACCGTGTACTCCCCTTTAAGGACTTTGATGGCCTCCGACCACATCTCTGTGCACGCACGCACACACACACAGTAGGCATTTAGCATTAGTGCAGCCACATTCCTGCTCAAACATAGTTTGTTATAGTTGATTTAGTGTTAGGTGTCTGAATCCAGATCTTGGTATTTTCTTCACAATTAAATGTGCAGCACCATTTATCAGAAATAGCAGTGCTTGCGAACAAAAGGTCTGTAGTGTGATGTACAAGTCCTCAGTAACAATCCGTGCTACAAGCTGGCACTTTCTACTACATTTTGACCATGTGAAAGTCATGTAAAAGAAACCCAAAAACCTCAACACAACCTACGCACATCTTGCAGAGAGAGGTTGAGGGGCAATGTCAGCTCATCTACAGGTCCTTCTAATAAAAATTAGCATATTGTGTAAAAATTCATTTTCTTCCATAATATAATACAAAAAGTGAAACTTTCATATATTCTCAATCAATTGTGCATTAAGTAAAGTGAAGTAATGCTGCTGATTATGGTGTACAGCTCATGAAAACCCCCAAATCTCAATGAAGGATATATTTACGAGACCACTAAAATATATTTTAAATAAGAAATGTCGACCATCTAAAAAGTATATTAATGTATGCAGGTAATGCTTGTTCAGTCTTCTGCGACCGTTGTTCTCTCACCTGCAGTGTTGGCTCCAGGTCTGGTGTTGTCTTTGGCATGGACCTCATCCGTCTGAGAGAGAGAGATAGACAGACAGACACAGAAAGAGAGACAGGAACAAATGTACTCAGAATAGTGTAGTTGGATTCAGCATCATGAAAACCCCCTAGTTGAACATATTAGACGCTACATAAAGCATGAGGATTTTGACTTTTTTTTGCCTTTGATTTTTATTTTTATTTGTATGGAGACATATTATGCCAGTTACAAAAATTGCACAACATATAAATGTTATCATCTGGCAGTTTCTACATTCTGGGGACCAATACTCAACACCATAAACACCAATGGCCACCATAAAACCTCGCTGTACTCCACTGGCTGGCTGGACTGGCTAGTAAACTAAAAAGCCCATCAGGGTGTGTAGGGTTTTAGAGGGGGTTAGGGGTACCCGGACGTGGCTCTTCCCCAGGCGCTCCCACAGCCGGTCCTGCTTGGGGTTGACGGGGACCACCACGTGGTGGACCGTCTCGGGGACGGAGTCCTCGCCCTTCAGGTCCACCCAGGTGGGGAAGTGCATGATGCGCTCTGACAGCTTCTTCACGTCGAACGAGTGCAGCGTGGCCGAGCACACGATCACCTGACCGGAGGGAGGGGGAGAACACACAGAGAGAGAGACAGACAGATAGAGACACAGACAGAGAGAGAGAGACATGATGTAAATCTTTGAATCTAAACTGGCCCACATAATTTTCATAACCCTAACTATGAGAATTATTTTCGAATAGCATTTTGTAGTGCATCTTATATATTGGTATACATGGACCCGCAAGGGTCCATTTGTTTTCATTTCACAATCTCATTCCAGGAATATCGCAATTCCGAAACTAAACATCCGCAAGTCATACCTTGTTGTAAAGGGGACTAACCAACAATTAAAACAATGTAAGATACAATACCAAATGGTATTATTAAAGGTGAAAAGTTTTCCAACGGTAGGTTTCCAAACGTCCTTTCACAGTGCATGTTTGTAACTCTTTGCTTCCATATTTTTTTTTTCCAGATGTGGGTTTTCAGATTATGGGCATCCTTGACATGAAGTACTTGTGAGCACCACTGATTGTTTACCTGCAGTCTCTTGCCGTCTGTGGTGACCTGAGGGATCTGGTTGTGGATCCTGTTGATGAAGTCTGTGTATCCTGCGGATAGGAGGCCGTCCTGGAGGACAGACAGACACCACAGGGTATTGTATTTGACATTGGACTTCACAACGTTCGACATGACAACTTGTAGATTTAAAAGACATTTTGACAGAGATTTATTTATTGATATGGAAAATCATTTAACAAGCATCTCATTGGGCGAGAGGACAGCTTTGCCATCGCAGAGTGGAGTGGGCAGGGCGTGACCGCAGGCGTATACGTACACACTCGTCCAGAACCAGGAAGCGGACTTGAGCCAGGCTGAGTTTCCCTGTGGAGATGAGGTCATCTAGACGCCCCGGGGTGCCCACCACTATGTCCACCTAGCACACGCACACACACAAACAAGAGAATCGGTATCAGCACGTGCATGCACACACACACACACGCATACTAATCAATTCATATTCTCCTTAACAGTATACAGTGACACATACTCCTTGTTCCAGAACGGCAAGCTGTTCTTTGGCAGCCACTCCCCCGATGATCAGCAGACCACTGTAGTAGAACACAGAGACACAGACAACGATCAGACCTAGCCTGGTTCAGATCCATCGACCTGGCTCAGACCAAGTCTCTTGGTCTGGCCTTCTATTGTCAACCTCCGATTTCCTTCGGTTCCAAGATGCATATAAGCAGTGAGAGTCGGAGTTGGGGTTTGGTCTACCGACAAATCCGAACAGACGCAGGTGATTGGCCAGCAGCCCCGTCATTCAACCGTGTCAACAGTTAAAGTGTTGGCAACAAACATGGTGGCTGTAACTGTAGTGAATCGTGGACATATCAATCTGTCCATTAAAGCGAACTATGAGACAAAACGTTTCTTTAAAGAAGCATCGGGTCGTAAACATCATCATCCAACATATTTTACTGCTTTTCTTCACATGCTAGCAGCGCTTGTTGGCTGTGTTTGTGTTTGGCAAACAGGCTAGCCCATCAGCAACATGACTGACAACAGCCTCTGGATAGTTTGGTATGAACCAAACCCATCCACGGACAGCGGACAATTTCAGACTCAAGCTTCAGGATAATCAGGCTAGATCAGACCACCCTAGTATAAAAAAAGACACCAGGAGTTCTGGGGACAATTCCCAGATGTATTTCCAGAATGTTAAACCCGGACCCATAAAACAATCATTGCACAGTAACAAGTTACTCCCATGTTCAACAATGCCCAAAGACAGGTAGTGCAGCAACAATAAAGCATTGCATATAGAAAGGAAACTTTGCTAAGTCTTATTTCTGTAAATGTTTTGGTACACCACCGATAGCTGCAGCAGCATGTTGCAAGCTTGTAAATCTGTTGTTTTTTGTCGGCGTTGTATTGTATGGAACCCTTGCCCCCACGACCCGACTACGGATATGTGGTGGAAGATTTAGAGTCGTTTTAGTAGATCTTGACCAAAACGACCAGGTTAAAGTGGCCAAATGTGCGTCAAAAACGGATTGCACCGCGACATGACACAGCACACGACAAGACGTGACGAGGTCGGCCGTGACCAGCAGCAACCTACTGGGAATTATCGCTTGGGTTTTCGGTCGAATCCGCTCCTATGTATGTCCTCACCTCAGTTTGGGATTGTCCACGTATTTCTTGAACTGGTTGACCACGTTGAGCGTCTGCTCGGCCAGCTCCTTGGACGGCTCGATGATCAGGGCTTTGGGTGCGTTGGTCGTCGACGCTTTGGCCTGACTCACCTTGGCGCTGCCTGGAAACTAAACGCATGAGACTTCACTGAACTAAACCCCATCGCTTTGCATGTCAAAGGAATCACAACATGCTTTGATATATACATGTATATATATGTATATATATATATATATATATATATATATATATATATATTAGGGCTGTTGAATGATTAAAAATTTTAATCAAATTAATCACAGCTTCAAAATTAATTTAATCATGATTAATCACCATTCGAATTATGTCCAAAATATGCATGTTTTTAAAAAAGAAACCAAATCTGTGAAAAAAAATAACCATTTATCTTTAAAATATGTATCAAAATACGAGATCTACAAGCCCTCAATGCTTGTAGATCCTCCAGCTATACTCTAGTTCTGGTTACAGGGAGACACACAGGATATATGTCTCCGTAAAACCGTGCTCTACACATTTCGTTGAATGAGAAAATGCTCAGTGGGTTGAGTCAGTGTGCACATGAGTTAATTGCGTTAAAAATTTTAATCAGATTAATCAGCAGAATTAATTTAATCCCATTAATTAACTATTTTCAACAGCCTTAATATATATATATATATATATATATATATATATATATATATATATATATATATATATATATATATATATATATATATATATATATATATATCAGGAAACTGAGTGCTCATGCAGCCTGAATAGGGACAAACTGGAGTTGGAAATACATTTCCAACCTGCAGTCTCCCTTGCAGCCCAAATTAGCTGGTAATCAAGGTAAAATGAGCATTGGAATGATGATTGTTAGATTGTATTTGTATAAATGGGAGAGAGAACGCGTAAGATGCCGTCATAATACATATTTGAATAGAGTCTACTTGACGTGACATTGTGGTTCACTAACTTTACTTCCCTCATTCGGGTGTGTGCACCTGCTGCAACCGTAGCTCTCCACTAGAGATGAATTAATGGATGAATGAATTGTCGTTTCAGCTATGATCAGCATGCTTCAACTTACCTCACACCCAAAATAGCCACTCTGCAAGCTTGCAATGCATTGTGAGCTTGTAGATTCAGTCTGTGTACAGTGTGCATGTCTGTCTGACTATAGCCAGTCTAACCTGTCTGAGAGGACCTGACGGTGTGTCCTTCCGCTGCCTGGTCCAGAGCCACAAAGCCACTCCGAGGAGGATTCTTGAAGTCCTCTGATCCAAAGTTGAACTGCAGCTCTGCATTCTGTAACACACACACACACAAAATAAACAAAAAACAAAACACAAAACACAGAGTAAATCCGAGATCCTTCGGATCCAAAGATTTGGTTTGAGCTTTTTTAATGCCTTGATTGATAGTCAACAGTAGCTAGGCAGGTAATGGGGGAGTGACATGCAAAGGCCGTCAGGCTCCGGTGGTCAAACCCGTGGCATGTTCTGATAAGTTCCAGACTGGTTACATACCTTCAGAACACAGGAGGCATAGAACGCTTGGTTCTTCAGATGCGGGGGGATTTCAAAAGCCAAACCCAGGTCAGTCCCTGAGAGAGTGGCGAGGAGAAAAAGGAGAAAGGTGGGATTAAAAAATATGTTAAATAGAATAAAATACTTATGTTCAAGTACTTAACCACCTTCACGCCAAGCACGAGGATTACGTATGCGAGTACAGTATGCCATGGTTTTCACAGTCAAAATGGTCACTGCTCTTATTCCGAAACCGTTTCTGGTGTCTTGACCATTCTGACCTCTAACCCAAAAATATTTGGGGGCATGAGTCCTGGATGCATCGCTATATCTCAAGGGAGATGGCTGAGAGATGTCTGCCAAGAAAACAGACATTTAGGGGTAGAATCTGAGATTAGGCCATTCAAATACAGGGGCATTTGCTTTTTCAATGGTCACTCCCATTTTGTCCCAAATGAAATGCAACAAAACGACAATCGGCAAACGATACGTTTGAGTCCAAAGATGGATTACAGAATGGAATCAACTAACCTATGTGTTCTTTTAGTTCATGATTGATTTTGTCTTAAGTCTTGAAAACAAATATCTCCGTTTCAGTCTTTTTTCTTTCTTTCTTTTTTTAAGTGTAGTCAAGCAGCGGGGTCGACTAAATATGAAAACAGTCGACTTAGTCTCTAGTCTTGAGTCGACAAAAAATAACAACAGCTTGACTGACCAATCACAGAGCAGTACCGTTTTTGGAGAAGGAGACAAGACCGTTGTCGAGATCCAGGTAGCATCCGATGGTGTCGTGCATGGTGAACTCCTGTAGGGGGAGACATTATAATTGTTGTTATATTGCAGATTCTATATAAAAAGGGGACACTTCCATCAAGTCATCAAGTAACAGTTTCCTCCCATAGTGCCTACGCCATATTGAAGTGATGATGTAACTTTAAAAACATTAAAAGGTCATGCTGTTATTGCTGTACAAGACAAAAACTTGTATCATATTCTACTCTCATATATTGATATACTCATTTATTTATTTATCATATTACTGAAGGGATCAAAGCAAAAATGAGTATCACATTCAAAAAATTACAAAATCCTCCTCCACACTTACAAGGCCATCCATAACCTCGCCCCCCCATATCTCTGTGACCTGATTCAGGTGAACATCCCCACCCGCTCTCTCAGGTCCGCCTCCTCCATCACCCTCAAAGTCCACCCAACCCGTCTGTCCACCATGGGGTCAAGAGCCTTCAGCCGCTCTGCCCCTCACCTCTGGAACTCCCTCCCCCCTGATTTAAGAAACCTGGACTCTATCACCACCTTCCAATCCCACCTCAAAACTCACCTGTTCAGGCAGGCCTATGGTTGACCATTTGTCTCTGCTCCTTGCTATTGTTGGTTCTGTTCTACTTTTTTAATTTTTTGCTCGTTATGACTGTTTTTAATATTTTTTGTACGGCGACCTTGAGTGCCTTGAAAGGTGCCTTATAAAATAAATGTATTATTATTATTATTATTATTATTGAGAATGTCAGGATGCATGTGTGCACATGCATGTATGCATGTATTTACGTGCACGCACAACCGTGTGTGTTTACATGTGTGACATGTTCCATAGGCAAAGCATTGCTGACATATGATGGACAGCTGTGCCTTCAAGTGATGATTCCAATATTTGTTGCCCCTTTATATAGACCCTTTTTGATATAGTCTCCTTTTCTTTCATATCAAGGCGCATTATATTAACACTTTGACAGCAGAATTATTTAAGCCTTAAGCGCATTAGCTATTGAAAAATAGCAGATCTACAAGTTCGCAGCATTCCAACTTGTAGGTATAATATCGCTGCAGGAATATTGCAGCGATAGGGATTTTTCCCGATACAATATTTCAGTTTTTATAGAATACTTATGCCATAATCACAATAGTTGTTATCCAAAATCACACAGCATCCAGTTTATCATTATCATATGGATATAATAATATTGACAAGACTTTTTCCTTCTCCAAATCCAATCATTTGAAAATGACGCGAGTGGCTCAGGACAGCCTTCAACGAATTCAAAGCTTTGCGATGGATTTGGGGGGCTGAACTGTCCCTTTAAAACGTGGTCCTACCTCTCCGTAGCTGTCAAACTGCTTGTTGTGCGACTTCTTTCCGGTCCCACCGAAACCAAAGCCGTACTTGTCGGTTCCTTGGAAGAGAGAGGTCAGGGGTTTAAGCAGAGTCAGCGCTATGTTGATGTTTAGTTTAGACCTAGAGTCTCCTCTAAGTCTAGGTGCAGAGCAGCATGTCTCACTCTATAAGTGTCTTACCCAGGTCTAAAGCAGCATGTCTCACTCTTTAAGTGTCTTACCCAGGTCTAAAGCAGCATGTCTCACTCTTTAAGTGTCTTACCCAGGTCTAAAGCAGCATGTCTCACTCTTTAAGTGTCTTACCCAGGTCTAAAGCAGCTTGGCTGGTTGACCAACCCACACGACACAGACCCTGGTCATGGCACGACACCTCATAGTAGTACTTCCCTGGACACAAACACAGAAGAGGGGGTGAAGACACAGATATACATCCCTACCACTGGGGAACATGTGATTACAAACCCCAATTCCATTGAAGTGTGTGTGTGTGTGTGTGTCTGTGTGTGTGTGTCTGTGTGTGTGTGTGTGTGTGTGTGTGTGTGTGTGTGTGTGTGTGTGTGTGTGTGTGTGTGTGTGTGTGTGTGTGTGTGTGTGTGTGTGTGTGTGTGTGCGTGCAAATGTGTGTCCTACCTTTGGTGATTCCTTTAGTGGATCTGCAGCCGTGCCACTCTTTAAACTCCCTGCTCTGACAGCACATCCCATCTGGACCAATAGCTGGACAGAGAGAAGAAAGAGAGCGAGATAAAGCTCAATTAAACGAACACAGTGAAACACTGCCACCTATTGCCTTACTTATGCGATTACACCAGAGTATATGCTAGGCTCGGGCATATAAAAAACCTCACCAAAACAACATCACAGTGGTTTTCTTCTCACCAAAAAAACAACATTAAACTGGTTTTGTCCTCACTGAAACAACATTAAACCAATATTACAGATGTCAACATCTGTCAGTCCTAAACTGTACATCACTTGTTGCTGTAAGTTTCAAGATCTAGTTTAGACGTGTGCAGCAAAAAAAAAAAAACTGATGTCCAAATGTTGACTTGGGTTTAAATTAAAGTACATTTATATACCGTCGTCACTTAGCAGGCTAAAGGCCCACAACAGTCAGTGTGATAAAACCACAACCAGTTCTTCGCTCCTCTCACACGCGCAGTTAACCAACTGCTTGCCTCTGAGCACAGGTAGAACACCTCCTCATATAGACACTGACCACTTTGCCCCTGTCATCAAACATAAATAAAATGAACAGAAATGGCCCTTGCACTCTCTATTAAAAGAAATATATTAATTTTGTCCATTCTGGAGAAAAGAAAACATCTAACAGCCAAGGGCATGCACTACAGGCTTAGCCAAGTCAGATTTAACCTCATCTTTAATAGCATGAGCTTGTAGATCTGTTACAGTTCTTACACTGGGATTTCTTTTTTTTTTAATCTGCAAACCAAGATCAAACTAAATTGGTTGATACCAATGTGTTTGCCGATTAATCTCCCATCACCAACAACATTAAAGGCAATAGAGGCAACTTTTTAGCCAAGAATCAAAATAGATATACATCTATTTTTTGCCTTTTCCCCCTCTACATGGCTTCTACTTTGATGCTGCAGCTGTTTTGCTGCAGACAGACACTTGCTTCATCATGCAGACAGTCCAGAACTTGTCTTGTCAACAAATCAGGAAAACAAAACATTTGCTGGGCCCAGGAAGCCCAAAGAATTTCTATATGTGTGTGTGTGTGTGTGTGTGTGTGTGTGTGTGTGTGTGTGTGTGTGTGTGTGTGTGTGTGTGTGTGTGTGTGTGTGTGTGTGGAAGGGGGGGGGGGGGGGGGGGCAGCGTTTTAGCCAATCGCAACACAGCAGTTTCCAGCAAATTCATAATGAGCCAATAGAGTGGAGGTGAGGTGGAGTTAGATTCTGTTTTTAAACAAATCTGTTGACACACTGTTTGTACACACTAAAGTTGCCTCTATTGACTTTAAACAAGTGTTTTTTTTTCTACTCACCAAAAGCTGGGCTGCGGTCATATGGGTTCATCTGCCATTTGCTAAACACTGAAGACAAAACACAGAACAAAGTGGTTCATTTGTTAACCCGCCTGATACATTTAAAATGGTGGACCCTAGTGTAAACATGTGTAATGCTTCATATGGTGTTGTTCAACAGTGCACAGTTTTTTGTACAGAGTTGTGCTTTTGTTTGAAATGTATCCATTCTGCATACTGTTAATAAATACTTCAATCAATCAAGACCAGAGACCAGATTCTTTCTTTAATAATTATTTTAATCCCACAATTTAGAAACCCATTTTCACCCTGTGCCAATTATCTAATGTGATCCTGGTCGGTGAAAAGAAAGGACTCCTTTCTGTCCCATTCATGAGGCACCCCAGCTGGCCAGGGGGAGACAGCGTAGAGACCAGGATTACTCATGGACCCCAAAGATCAGATACACTAATTGGCTGCCAATTCCATCTGAAAATATGTTGTTCCAGGGACCCCCAACAGAAGCAAAGATACAAGTTAAACGTTTGCTGTGAAAGAATATACATTCAAAGACTGTGTATTTTGTGTAGTTGTGTAGTAATTTAATAACGATAGTTCTAACCTGCTCCTCCGGTCTTGACCGCTGCTCGGCCCTTCTTCCCTTCCTGCTGGTCCTTCAGTGTCTCATAGACGATCTGGATGACCGGGATGCTGAACGCCTGGACACCATGATGAACACACCATCACACACCATGAATCCATCACACACCATTAACACACTATCACACACCATCACACCATGAACCCATCACACACCATCACACACCAACACTAGTGGTGGATATCTCATGTAATCTCACGATAGAGATGTATCACGATACACAGGCTACGAAACGATATATATCTATATTGATTTATTGATATACTGTATAGTGATTAAATGTTTATTCAAAAATAATTATGTTGCATAAAATACAACATGCTCAGGCACACAGAGATCTCTAAATTAAAGGTCTCAACTTCCCTTTACTATAGCAACCAGAGTTACGTTTGTCAACACTGATCACAAGATGATTCATGCCATATCAATACAGCAGCCTCTTGTTCAAACCATCTATTGCTCAGATGTTTGGTCGATATATTGCGATACTGATATATTGAATAGACCACTAATGAAAGAACACACTATCACACACACCAAACTGGAGAAGCTACCTTTATGTCTATATAGATGGGACTATTTACTTACCCCCGTTTTTCCACTGCCCGTCTCAGCTGCCTACGGGGAATAATAAAGAAAGTAATTTAATACACACGCGATGTGCCGAACTAGTGTGAGCGTGTGTGAGACTGTGAGTGCGCGTGTGACTGTGGCCATTTTTCAATACTCCAAGTTGTCAAGTTCAAACTTCCCTGTGAATTAAGACTTGCAACTTGTCCCTGTGAGTTGATACTTCCAGGGACGGGAGGACGTGAGTTACGGTGATTCGGAGAATTGGAATAGAACATCTCAGCTTGATTCACCCAAGCTGACCAATCACAGCATTGCTACCGTGTTCAGCGTGTTCTTTTAATCCATCATGTTTAAAATAGGCTTTAATGCCTACAAGGCTACAACTAAACTACAACTAGTTGTGGGCCTATAAACATTCTTTAAAAAAATAAAACACTGTCTCATTGCCCAAATGTTTAGGCTACTGTAAAAATTTCTATGCATATGAGATAGCCCTATAATATGCATATGAGCCTATGAAGTGCTGATGGTCTCCTGTTTTTCGCACTGAAATCACATTCCGGTTCTGACTCCTGTTGCATTCTGGGCAATTTCCTTTGTGAAGTCATCATCAAGTCAGGTCCATAGAGTAGATTGGTGAAGTGGGCGGATCAAGTTGACATTCAGGGATTTGGTCTGTACTTGGGCAAATGTAAAATGGTACGGAAATGGTACTTGGACGGCGACTGATGACGTACCACTAGTTCACAAGGACGCAAGTACAGACAAGTGCGGGTATAGGAAAAATGGCCTGTGTGTGTGTGTGTGTGTGTGTGTGTGTGTGGTCTCACCATGAGGACATCCCCTCCTCCTAGAATCAGAGGGATGGACTCGGCCTGGATGTCAGTAGGGAGCCTGGAACACCAGGGACGGAATTAGCAAACACGTAGTGGATCCGGATGCAAACAAAAAAATGACAAAACGCCAGTGAGAGATCACCTCGCTGGAGGCTTATTATGTGAGGATCCATCTGTTCCAAACTTACCCCCGTAAAATAAGTCCCACGACTCCCACCCCCACACACAAACCCCTTTTCCCCATATTATAGATTTGAGTTATTTTAGTTATTTCTCTTTGATCAGGTTCCCGTTTATTTTTAATAATAGTAACAATGGATTGCATTTTTATAGCGCTTTTCCAAGTGCTGAAAGTGTTTTACAATGGTCCATTCATTCATACGTTGTACATTGGGAGGTGAAGTGGCAAACAGTCGACGCCAGTGTCCTCACTTCCCACATTCACACACCAATGGCGGCAACAAGCTCACACCCACCAACTCATTGGAGGCAATTTGGGCTTCAATGTCTTGCCAAGGACACTTCGACAGGAGGAGCCGGGATTAGAACCACCGACCCACGGATCATTGGACGACCTGCTCTACCCCCTGAGCCACAGCCGCCCCATTTTATGGAAGTGTATATCTGTACTAAGGCTGCAACAATGAATCGTAATTGAATCGATAATTGAATTATCGGATTGTTAACTAATTACTCATTTCTGTAGTTATCCCACTTAACCATAGTATTTTTCCCAGTGTTTTGAAAGCGCAGGGTTCCACCTCTGTTCCCTTACAATCTTATGACAGCTGCACATAGCAACTGCAAAGCACAGTATGACACATAACAATGTATCAAGAACAAAACATAAGACTTGAATATACACCATGAGCTGCTTTAAGTCTTTGATTGAATAGCAGCTAATCAAATCGTAATCCGATGACTCGATTACTCGTTTAAATAATCGGCGATGAATCGATTAGCTGCAGCCCTAATTTGTACACCTCTAAATGAAGAGTGTAAATACACACTACCAACACCACAATCACAGTGTGCTCATAACGCATAGGGCAATGCAATCAGTACACACAGCAGTCCACTTTTTTGTTACTTACAGCCAGTCCATCTCCTCCACTGCCTGTGCGATCTCAGGCATCACGCCCATTTCTGTGGAAGAGAAACACATCCAGGACTTAAATATACCATTACTGTGGAGTGTGGAATAGAAACACAGGCAGGAGGACGTCCAATGTGTCATTCTTGTTAAATAAAACTAATTTTGAATTACTAAGAAGTTTTTTCTACTAGGCCCCTTAGAGTTTTAATGAATTTTAAGCGATTTTGGCCAAAATGCCATTTTTGGCTTCCTATTCTGCAAAACGTATGTCCTTCAGAGGCTTTCTGGCAACAGATTTGAGAAGAGTGGGTATCATTCAGTAAGAATCTGCAAACACAACTGTGTAGATAGCTGCAATAAAAAGTTATCGGTCTCTGAAGTTGTGGAAAAAGCCAATTTCGAGATGTGGTGTTTTGACACCAATATTTTAAAGGCCTGTAGTTCCAAAACCACAATGAATTGGGAGCTAATGTTTTGCATGTGTGGTACTATTATGGTTCTTGATCATAGAATTTTTTGAGCAAAATCTGAGGGGACCCTTAGGTGAGTTGGCGCGGAATGACCCATTTTTTCTGTGAAATAATAATAATAATAATAATATCTTCTCACCGGCAAACGCAGCCATGTTGCTTCAGTCTTGCAGAACAACCGGATGTGGCGTGTCTCTTCCTCTCACGCGGCGCGACCCCCTCAACGATCCGTGCGGAAAACAACCCTCGCCATTTATTAGTTCCGAGTTGTGACATTGAGGGGACCGAGAAATTTCTCGGTTAACCGAGAGATCGAGCAGCTGCTCGTGCAAACCTATGGTGCAGACTAGCTCTGGTCCAGAGCTCCACTGCTTCTGAGTCTGACTTGCATTGGAGCTCTGTTGGTCTCCGTGCATTCGGCCATTACTCCACCCGACCAGCCTCTCTTCTCTAGTGGATATATAAAGAACGTTTTACCTACTCACCAAAATAAACACGTCTTGTGTCATTAGAAAGCCTACTTACCTTAGTGGTCGCACTCTTAGCCCCCCACCACACGGATAAATTGGACTTTTTGGCCAGAACGCGTTTTTCACCAGAAAAACAACCAGGATTTGCGCCCTCTACCGATATTGCCAATAGAAAAGTTCCATAGGAAATATTTTTCCTTCAGTGAAAAACAATCGCGTTCTGGCCAAAAAGTCCAATTTATCCGTGTGGTGGGGGGCTAAGAGTGCGACCACTAAGGTAAGTAGGCTTTCTAATGACACAAGACGTGTTTATTTTGGTGAGTAGGTAAAACGTTCTTTATATATCCACTAGAGAAGAGAGGCTGGTCGGGTGGAGTAATGGCCGAATGCACGGAGACCAACAGAGCTCCAATGCAGGTCAGACTCAGAAGCACCAAACCTATGGTGCAGACGTGGGTGGAATGGGAATGGGTTGTTTTTTTGTCAGGTAAAGAGGATCATATGCTGATATACCTTGGGGCATTTTTAATTATTAACCCCTTAATGTCCGAAATACAAATCCACACAAAATATAGTTGGTCTAAGTCAGGGGGGGATCTAGGCATGGGCATTCTGGGCATAAATGCCCAGACTGCCCCACCAAACATGAGGCATGCAAAACAGCCCAAGATATTTCAAATTATATGATATGATTTGAAAGACTACTACTGCTAGCTGTGTCACCACTAAACCAACAGCATTTCATTATTGAAAACAGAAAACTCCTTTAGCTTTATGCATGCTGTGTGTCTGTTGCAACTTCAAGAACAACTGATGTTATTATTGATGCTTTACTTGCCTAATAAAAGTCCTGTAACTGAAAATGGTAAGGAGGCGGCTTCATCACCCGTGGCACGAAGCGTCACAGGCGATAAAGCCGAACCCATACCATTTTCTCTTGCCCCCCAATTAGGAAATGTTACATCCGCCCGTGGTTTAAGTGCATCAAATCTATCTTTCTCTATTATTTGTGAAAGAGGATATCCACAAAGTATACTCTTAATAATTATTGTATTGTTCATTAACGCATATTAACACCTTTATGTACCGATTTTCCCCAAATAATACATACCGGTATTTTGAGATCTAGCCTAGGCCTACATGCAGACTTGCTTCCCAAATGTACAATATTTGACTTCAGAATCGGGCATTTTTAGATATTAACCCATGAATTGTGCCTAACACAGCAATAGCAAAAATGCAATATGCCTAATCAATGAAAATGCGACAAATTTGCTTTTCAAAATAAATATTTATTTGGAAGTGGTCATGTCCACTACATCTCCTTTCCTGTGAATGAACTACCAATAGGCCCACATCAACAGAACATTAGCTTATAGGCCTATGCATGGCACTTATATTTTCCACTGCTTACATACACATAAGATAGGGAAGGTTTGTAATCTTTAAATGTAGATTGGCAAGGCTCAGTGGCCTGATAGATCTACCATTTTCCATCCAAACTTCTGTGGGTCCATGCTGGTGGAGGATGCCCATCAACATTTTGCCACAAAGCTGCTTAAAAGTTGGCCCTCTACCCAATTACAACTACAACTAGGTTTGAAGAAGATGCGTGTCCATTATCATTATATTCTCCCAGACAAATAGTCTATTTTCCTCCATAGTTTCCTTAACAAAACAGCTCTAGTACCTGAAGGTCCAGATGGCACTTGCAAGAAAGATGTGGAGGTGTCTCAGACCTCAAGAGAGAATTATAGCTACAGTTGAGCCAGTGCTGCCATTTGGGGCAAATACATACACCCTAGCCATAATATATAACTTCCACTGGAGGACGTTTACTTGGATTACTTGCGACTCCATTGGAGTCGCAAGTAATCCAAGTAAACGTCCTCCAGTGGAAGTTATATATTATGGCTACATACACCCTCTGAGATCACAAGATCTCAGAGTTTTGTAGACAGAGTTATGTCACAGTGCATTATTTCATACATGTGTCAGACGTGTGAGAGACACAGAGGTGTCAGAGTTGGCACAACTAGTAGCAACAACTCGGTCGCAACACCGAGGGCTGGAAATCGAGGGCTTGAACTTACTACACAAGCAGGCCTGGCCCCTCCTTCGTCTTACCAGAAGTACCAGAACTCCTTCTGTGCCCCCCCCCCCCCCCCCCCTTAACTTCCCTGCTCTACGGTACACTGTCTTTCAGATGAGTCTGGCCGTGTGTACTGGCCGTGTGTGGACAGTGTACCTTTTTTCCCTTCTTTTTGCATAATGGTCTTTGTACATAGGGCATCAAGGCGAGCAAGGCCTTCATACATATATATATATATATATATATATATATATATATATAATATATATTATATATATATATATATATATATATATATATATATATATATATATATGTGTGTGTGTGTGTGTGTGTGTGTGTGTGTGTGTGTGTGTGTGTGTGTGTGTGTGTGTGTAATGGAGTTTTAAGTTGGATTGGGTTTGTATAAAAAGTGGGCGGGGCAGCTAAAGTGAACATCAAGTATCTAAATATTGAAACAAGACACAATGACTAAAAAGCTTTTTTTGAATGTGAAATATCCTTTTAATACTACTAGACATGAAGTGAATAAAGCTGGTTTGGAATTGTAAGCAGCTGAAAACTATCTCAATATTCTGATATTAACATGTGGACCACAATAAAGTATATTTAAGCAATACATCTCAGAATTGTATTGGCATTTTCTTTCTTCTTTTTCTTCTTTATCATAGAACGTTTCATTATTAGATCAGTTCCGGTTGACCATAGGAGCCGCAGTGGCCCTTTGGAAATCATGGGGGGGGCTGTAGGCCATGGAGAAGGTCAGCTGAGGTCAGAGTTTAAAGGTCATGTCCAGGACCCTCCAGACCATGGAGAAGGTCACCAGCACTCCCACCAACCAGGTCACCACTCGGCAGGGCTGGGGCAGAGGGAACACGTATGCCACCTGGTCCACACACACACACACACACGCACACGCACACACACACACACACACACACGCACACACACACACACACACACAGATTGTTTATTATGGCTAACGTCTTTGGCACCTCACCTCCACTCTATTGACGCATTATCAAATTGCTGGAGACTGGGGGGGGGGGGGGGGGGGGGGGGGGGGGGGGGGCTTTGCTTATAGTACCTTTAACCCATTCAGGCCTGGAATCGATTTTTGGATCCTGTTCAGCATCTAACAAACTTAGGTCAGGCCTAAATCTGTGCCCCTTTTTTGACCATAATTTATAATGTAGATGTCTGTGTCTGTCTATGTCTGAAGAGTGCTGCAAACTGGACGGGATAAGTAATAAATTGGCAGGTGTGGGGTTGTCATGGCGATCAATTGGCAGGGGTAGGTGGAATGTGTGTGACCAATTTGAAGTTGGCGGGGCGCGCACACACACACACACACACGCATGTGTAAAGTCGTGCTTTATTTATAGTTAGTCATTTATCAGATTGTACCGATGGACCTGAAACTGCAGTTGATGACTGAGTACATTTCACAATTTACCACATGCTCTTGTTCCAAAGTGGCTTACTGTAAGCAATAACAGCACTGTAGAGTTGCAGGAGATCAGATTTAATTTGCATTAATATTAGGGCTGTTGAATGATTAAAATTTTTAATCAAATTAATCACAGCTTCAAAATTAATTTAATCATGATTAATCAACATTCGAACTATGTCCAAAATATGCATGTTTTCCTGTACAGGATTTGAAAATTTAAAAAAGAAACAGAATCTGTGAAAAAAAATCACCATTTAACTTTAAAATATTTATCAAAATAGGTGATCTACAAGCCCTCAATGCTTGTAGATCCTCCAGCTATACCTATGGCTCTGGTTACTCTGAGACACAGATATATGTCTCCGTAAAACCGTGCTCTACCCATTTCTTTCAATGAGAAAATACTCAGTGGGTTGAGCCAGTGTGCAAATGAGTTAATTGAGTTAAAAATTTTAATCAGATTAATCAACAGAATTAATTTAATCCCATTAATTAACTATTTTCAACAGCCTTAATTAATATATTCAGGAGCATTCCACTAAAACTGTCCCTGGAGTAATTTTATAATCGAGACAGAGCTCACGTTGTGAAACCACCATGATATTGTGCATTACTGCAAGGGTTTAAACCCTCTGTTTGCATTCATTTGGTTCAGTAATTTTGCCCGGTTAATGATTCTACTCAAACCTGTGCTGCAAATACTTATAGGATTTGTTCCAAAATATTAAGGGATTTTTCTCTTGGAATCCTATAAGACTTTTTTGACTAGTGTTGTCACTGATCCATATAATGGACCATTTGGTTTAAACCAAATTATCATTGGGGACTCCCTGGAAGCCCTGGGAGTCCCTGTACCCCACTTTGGGAACTACCGTTTTAACTCACCGTGTGACAGATCCGAGCCACCGTGAAGACACGGAAGTGAAACTCGGCATCCTCCTGGTATGGTCCGGTCAGAGAATACAACAGGCCAATCAGGATGAATGGAATGATATTCTCCAGGTCGTTTTGGTGACACCTGTGGACCAATCAGAACACATAATACAGAAGGCCAACCTATCGCAAAACAAAAGATGGTGACGCCAGCAAACAACCAATGGGAACAACAGAACAACAGAATAATGGCCGTGCTGGTTACTGTTGCGTGATTGTCATAATGTGAAAAACAATTTCCAATTCCCGTTTTATTAGGGAGAGGTGTGATTCTGTGTGTGTCTGAATGGGTCACATGAATGGACAGATACTCCTGTTTAGATTATGTTTTTCTTAAAACAAAAGTATTTGATAAAATGTTGGCAACTATTTTTTTCTCTTTTATCAATTACGGACTGAAGGATATATGCGCATCAGTGTGTGTGTGTGTGTGTGTGTGTGTGTGCGTGTGTGTGTGTCATTCAATCTGAAAATGCCTAAATAAAATTGTTAAATAAATAATCCCCCCCTGAACTTTACCTCCACCCTTTAAGTCATTGGTATGCATAAAATCCACCCCCCATCTCAAAGAAGCTCAATGAAAGTGATCGAAACCTGGCATACCATGCCTGTTCTAATGAGACAGGGCATGACACTGCGGAGTCATGCACACAACTTCCCACCTCAGGGCGTCTTACTGGTAATGCTGTAATAAGAATTATACCTTCTGACTCGTTCCACGTCAGGGTGAGTTCTCAGCAGTTTGGATTTGTCCTGCCGCCCCGTGTCTGTGACGTCCTCTGGGTTCTCAAAGGCCTGGATGAATTAGTTTTTAGATTAATTGATGAATTGATACAATACTTAAAATACCCCGTGGAACTGTTACCTCTAACGGTACCGACATCGATGCAGCGTGGAACTGTTATCTCTAACGGTACCGACATCGATACATCATGGAAATGCAGACAAAATGTCCTTCACTTTTGGTGGGCTAACAGGCTAATCATGTCATCAAAATGGTGGTCCAGGTCTCAAATCCAGGAATAAATAAATAATTTGACGTAACAAAGGCTTTGGTGTGTGCTCTTTACCCCTCGCACTCCGCGGTAGAAGGCGGTCAGGAAGGACATGGTCATCATCTTGAGGATGAGCACGGAGGAGTACATGACGTAGTCCACGAAGACCTCCGATATGTTCACGCTGTGGTCGACATGCATGCTTGCTGGCGGCGCACCCTGCTGCTCTGGATAGAAACCAAGTTGAGAGCAAATTTAGTTTGTTTTAGTAATAGTCCCATTCTTTGGAATTAAACTGTTTGAGCGGCGCGGTTGTCACAGTCATGCACCGAGCAAGTTCAGTCTGGAAACCTCAGTGCAGCCACTGCTGGCCCTTTAAAGGGCCTCGAAGAATCACATTCACATGATTCACTTCATCCAATCACACACTCACACAGGCTGTTTAAACTGGAAGTTTGCACTGTATATATCAGCTATGGAAGTCATTTAACATGTTCTTTGACCTGTTTTCCCTCCTGGAATGGTGAATTATCCCTGTTGTGGATGCTCTGTAACATATTTTTCCTCACAATATTTGCTGAGGAGCATACGATATATATTGCGGGAGGAAGTATACAATGTAATCGCGATAACGATATTTCAGCACACCCCTATATTATATTATACATTAAAACAATTTTAGGAATCCATATCATTTGCACTTTAAGGCTGCAGTGAAACAGAAACGGTCGTCATTCCATTATGAATCCCACCTGAAATACCGGCTGTGAAGTTTCTAAACCAATCAGAACGTTGCATCCCTTCAGCCGATGGGTCGGTCTGTGCCACATGCAAGAGGCATGATGTGTGTGACCTCTAGTAGTACACTTACTGTATATTTGGCTTATGTCTAATCTATATTTTTCACATGCACATTTTAGTCTGATGATTAAGTTTACGAGTAATACAATGGATGCTTGTGTGCTGCTGCTTTTCTGTCTCTGCCAAATCTTTTGCTGCTCACCCTCCTCCACCACAGCCACTTCCTGTCATTTTGTATGAATTATATAATGAATGAGTAGTATATTTATTAATTAGTCCTCTTTACAACAAGTCACAGCTGTGAGTCAGGCACATATAGACAGCATGACTCCTGTCGCTTTCTTGACTTTGTTTATGCTCCAAGCAGCAACAATAAAGATGCCACATTTGTCCGTTCAGATTAAGCCCCACGCAATAGGGCAATTGGAAGCTGGTGTTCTGGGAGCATCTTTTAGTGTCAGCCCTAGTAAGATTTCAAAACGCAAAGGTATTATATTCAACTACAAAATCTGTGTTTGTGAACACATTTGAATGTAACTCCACCTCACCTCCACTCTACCCCCCCCCCCCCCCCACACACACACACACTCACACACACACACACACTAGCCCCACCTAGTCATGAGCCAGACGAAAAGGATTTGTCCACAAATTTCTGTACCGTCTGCAGGACACAAGCAAACAAGTGTCTGCCCGCAGGAAAACAGCTGTTTTGGGGTGTTTGTTTGGGGGTGCAACCCACATGTTCAGCAGTGTTACTCATATAGATTCCATCCCTTCTTGAGTTGTCCTGACTGAACTGTTTGTGATGTCTACACTTCTACACTCAGATGATGTCAACACTTGAGTGACGCACACACATGTCAGTGAGCTATGCACGATTGTGTTGATATACCTTTCATCCCCTCCTCTCCTCCTCTCCTCTAATAGTGTTCATAGTGTGAAGTTTCAATGTACATATATTCTGCTAGACTGATAATAGGTTATTTGTCTAATGATGGCTATTTCTATTCTATTGGTTATTGGTTTACTGATGATGTTTTTTTTATATTCTACTACTAGACTGATAATAGTGTATTGTGTATTGTATGATACTAGATGACTATTGATATGTTTTAAACAGTCCTCTACTGTTAGACTGATGGTAGAGTCTTGGTTTACTGATGATCCCAGATGACTGTTTCTATTCTTTCTTTTTATTTTTTATTTCAACCCACATTTTTTTTCACCCAGTGCCAAATACCTAATGTGATAGTGAAAAAACAAGGCAACAATCCGAGCACTCAAAAAGTTTAAAAACGAGGAGAGGGAGTATAAAAACAAGGTACTTTATTAAAACAAGCCTTGTTTTAATTAATAAAGCACCATGTTTTTATACTCCCTCTCCTCGTTTTTAAACTTTTTGAGTGCTCGGATTGCTGCCTTGTTTTTTCACTGTTCTACTCCCTTTTTTGATCTTCGAAGTACCATTAACAACTTTTATTCGTTTTTTAACTTTTTGCATCTCCATTGAGCACCTGTCATTCTGGATTTAACCTAAGATTGCAAAAGAGACATTATGAGTCATTTACCTGATGATGTAGCTGCGATGTGGATCCGACGGCAGCGACCTCAGCAGTGATCTGTCCTGTGCAGGATGACCGGAATCCTGTTGGAATTACACCACATGTTAAATAAAAATGATGTGCGCGCACACACACGCACACACACGCACACACACACACGCACACGTACACGCACACGCACACGCACACACACACAGAGCTGCCTTATGAAAACTAAAATGACTGATCTGTTTATTGTACTACATGGTTTGCTCAACAGGTTCCACTAGTGAGGTCTAACGGGCGTTGTTTTTTAACCTGAGCGTTAACATTTTTTGTGCAATGAATCACTGGCAATGTTTTTCTGACAAAAAATTGAGAGAGAGAGAGAGAGAGAGAGAGGAGAGAGAGAGAGAGAGAGAGAGAGAGAGAGAGAGAGAGAGAGAGAGAGAGAGAGAGAGGAGAGAGAGAGAGAGAGAGAGAGAGAGAGAGAGAGAGAGAGAGAGATTTAGCAAAGGAGCCCAAATCTTCTTCAAATTGAAGTGTGGGGTTTTTAATGCACCCATGTCCACATGGCATATATGAAGCGATCCCAAAGAGCTGATTCTTTCCTAATTTCCTCATTTCTTTCCTTTTCCTGAAATCATCTTGACACGCCCTTTGAAACAAGCCTCACCCCTGTTTTTTAAGACATTAACAATTGCAATAGGCCTACGGTATTTGAATGAACACTTGATGAATTAAACAATAGCTGTAGTAAGACTATGCCTCACTCAAGTTATACATCGTAGTGATTACAATAGGCTACAGGTTGGTACTCTGTACTTACTTATTCTCTTCGTCCCGTTTGGGACATAAGGCCGCAATGATACACTGCCACCGTCCCAGGTAAGACCCGTCTCATTTAGCTCCATCATCACCATCCTTCACCAGGTGTTCTTTGGTCTGCCTCTGTTTCTTTTCCTAATTGGCAGTGTTGTAGTGGGACTTTTAGAAGTGGGGGGGCGCCTCTTAAAGGGGAATTCCACCCATTCTTCTTTCTGTACAAATTTCTGAGAGTGTACAAATGTGTCCATTTGTACACTCTCAGAAAAAAAGAAAATCATTAACATGGTGAAACACATCTTGATGACATGCTAATGATTTTTTCAGACCTCCATTTCTAGGAAACACAGATATCCACACAACATCTCTAAGGTATATTAATGTAAAATATTGAAAATAAGTGGAATTCCCCTTTAAGATACGTGCATGCACACTTGCATTTGTAGTAAGTATAACATATTGAGCATGATTGTTTACAATGCCTAACTGTATCCATAAAAGTAAATGAGTAACATAGGCCTACTTTCGCCCCAAAAATATTTTAGAATATTTTAGAGCAGCCTTGCCATTACAGCCTTGACATTGCTGTTGTAGAGCCTCAGCTTGGTTTTGAGACTATACTGTTTGGACTTCCAGATGTTACTCTGTTGTGTTGGATCTATATTTAACCCATGCATTCTTCAAGAGCGCAGTGCCCCCGTCTCCCACCCGAATTGCTGTGAGTGACCACGTACAGTAAATGACAGAAAGATGGCAACAGTGACAAGACGCTCAGAAGCTCATAACCAACCTCACTTATTAACCTTAGAATATTTCTACTTGCCAAACAACAGTTTTCAATCTTCCTACTACTTTAGTTTGTACTACCATGATTTAATCAATGGCATGCACATGAAGGCTTCAGGTGTTACATATTAGTGTAGTGTGATGATCTCCTGATCCTTACAGGCTTTCCTCACAATCAGTCTAACAGGAAAGGTGCTTAATTGAATTAGAACAATACCAATCACCATAACCATGAATGTGTTTTAAATGAGTCTAACACATGAGTCTAACAGGCCAGGTACAACTGCCCATCATTTAGTGTATTGCACGGTTTAAAGGGATAGTCTGGATTGTTTTAACTTAAGTTGTATGAAATGCTGTCCTTTGCTGTCCCGTGGTGGGAGTTCTGCTCTGGTTTTGGTCAATCCCAAGGTTCATCCTTGTTGTCTAGGGAATGTACATGGAGCGTTTCATACAGATAGGTGCAGTTATACTGTAGGTAAACGTGTGAAAAGCTGCCTCCTGGTTAAAGCTCTAGAAAATGTGGGTTCATTGTTGGCATCCAGGGATTGTGTTTGTGCAAAGTTTGACATCTTCTGGATTAACAGTGCCGGAGATTAGCTGATAACGGACAGACACATACATGGGCACACACACGGACGGAATGCAAAACATCCTCGTCACTATGCCTGGTTCGGCCTGGTGGAGACAATAAAGTTCTGGACAGTCTGCAGGACAAAGTGTCTGTCTGCAGGGAAACGGCTGCAGCATCAAAGTAGAAGCAACATCGATGGATTTGGCTAACAAATTGCCTAGAATGCCTTTAACAAAAGGCTTATTTTTTTGTGGCGGTGGCCCAGGTGACCATCATTTCTAGGTCCGCCTATGACAGTACCGCTCTGCCTGTATTCTCTTCCCTAGAATGTTGTCACTAATGTTGTCATGTTCTCACTAGGGTTGTCTAGGGAAGTGACAACATGTCCTGTATGAAGAAAGCATTACTGACCATGACACCCCCCCCAGCCCCCCCACCGGGTTCAAGGGGTGACAAAACTGTTTGGTTATGAATTTCTTCACCGAAAATTGAACCGTCATGCAGATTACTGGCAAACGTCATATGTCCGGGGCGGGGGGGGGGGGGGGGGGGGGGGGGCTCATCACTCCAGTCAACCTTTTAAAGGGGAGTTTCACCCATGTTTCAACATTTCACTATAACATTATAAAAAAGTCCCCGCATTCTATGGAACATTAAGGTGGACAATATCCAATTTGAAATCTAATTCCACAATAGCATTATAATTTTCCATATATCCGCAAGTTATTTGTGACAAAATTGAAATTGAAAGGCAATAATTCAATTTGAATTTGAATTTTCATATCATGTATGGGCATTCCATGACAATATTAAAATTTAAATGGAAAAGCTGTTTCACATTTCATTTTGAAAGACTTAAACTGATATACAGAGGACTTTATTGAAATGCAATAAGAAAAACAGCTGCCCCAGGGTATGGCATTTACATTTCAGTGTCAACAAGCTCTTTTTTGGACAATTTTCAAATGAAAATGTAATTTTCCATCAACTTGCAAATTAAAATGGCAATGGAATTTAACATTGCATTTGCAAAGACTTAAATTGATCTACAGAGGACATTATTGAAATGCAATAAGAAAAACAGCTGCCCCAGGCAATTGCATTTACATTTCAGTGTCAACAAGCTCTTTTTTGGACAATTTTCAAATGAAAATGTAATTTTCCATCAACTTGCAAATTAAAATGGCAATGGAATTTAACATTGCATTTGCAAAGACTTAAATTGATCTACAGAGGACATTATTGAAATGCAATAATAAAAACAGCTGCCCAGGCAATTGCATTTACATTTCAGTGTCTCCACGCTCTTTTTTGGACAATATGTAAATTATAGTGCATTTTCTAACAACTTGAAAGTTTAAATGACAATGGCATAAAACATTGCATTTGCAAAGTTTTAATACTGCAGCAGTATAGACATTATGAAAATGCAAAAGGACAAACAGCGCCCCCCAGTCTATTCTGTTTTCATTTACATGTTGCAACGCAACGAAGAGGACAGAGCTTGGAATTGAAAATGGAATCTGTCAGTTCCTCTTATCAAGGCGGGCCTTGCGCATAGGCTCCGCCCCCTCCAGAGCACTCCGCTCTGAGCTCCCTGCTGCGGTCTGAGTTGGAGAGCTTGTCACTCGCATTAAAACCAGGACATGTTGCCTCGAATTTTCTCATATTTCTTATTAATATGTGTATATAAAATATAGCTAACTCGGCGAATCTCTTACGTTCATCAATATTGTTCGTATAAAATATTTGGTTTGGACTTAAATATTACGATTATGAAGATAGATTTTGCCCGTGGAAACCCCATTCACTTCAATTGGCTTCTAAAAGTGCGAATTTGAGAAATCTTTTTCTTTTTAAATAGCAGCTGTACATGAAATGTTGATGGAGATTTTACACTGAAATGAATATTTACTGATATAAATACATGGTTTGATAACCTACAAGTAGGCTGAAGTCATTTTCTGCTATAGGCTTATGCCTCTCCATCCACGCCGTCTCTAAATCACTCTCCCTGGGGACAGCCAGAGCAGTTTGCCGGCGGTGGTCGTGGAGCTCTGCATGTCTACTGCATCACACAGTCTACACGCCAAAGCAGGGGTTTTCAACCAGTGGTCTAGGGACTATCAGTGGTCCTTGAGAGGGTTCCAGGTGGTCCCCAGCTAAAGGAGGGTTAGATTTTTATTGAGTACGGGTCAATTTGGTATCATTTTAGGCTAAAATCTGCATTACTTGATTTCCAGAAATCTACACAATTAGAGAATGTTATTAGAACTGTTACTTATCAGGGCCGGATCTAGAGGGGGGGCACCCAACTAAGTGTGCATCCTGCCCACCCAATGAAAGGTAATATCAGTGGTTTTCAACCAGTGGTCTGGGGACCACTGCATGGTCCTTGAGAGAGTTCCAGGTGGTCCCAGCTAAATGGTGGAAAGTTGGTTAACCAGATGTAACTCTTTGAGAATGTAAAAATGGAATGGATCCTTGCGGGTCCATTTGGTTTCATTTTTACACTCTCAAGAGTTAAAATATTCATATCATCTGAATTAGCCCAAGTCTACACAACTAGAGAATGCAGTAGATAATGTATTAATGATCATTTTGATCTTCCAGCCTGGAATTGTGGACAAAAGCAAAATAAATCTTTAGTTGGTGGTCCGTGGCTCAAATGCTGAATCAATAGTGGGCCCTGGTGGAAAAAAAAGGTTGAAAACCACTGCCCACCCTAGTAGGCTCGGGCTGGCTAATTCCGGCCCTGATTGTTATTTGGATTATCATTTGACTGCCATCTCTCCTAAATACAGTATGATAATGTGGACAAAATTCTTTAGTTTTGATTTTTTTTTTTTTTTTTTTTTTTTACAGGCTAAATCAAATGGTGGTCTGTGTCAAATACTGAATCAACAGTGGGCCCATATCAAAATGGTCATACTGCTGCTTTACTAAACAGTACTAAATTTAAATTGAAAGTTGCCACTCAAAAGAAAATATGAATTGTGTAATGGCAGATTATGGCACTCTGTTTGGAAAGAGAAAGTGCTTTTAAAAACGGTGAATCTCAATGGAGAATTGCTCCATCACATACCGTAAGTGTGTGAGTCCTTTTCTTACTGACTGCCTGTGTGTGTGTGTGTGTGTGTGTGTGTGTGTGTGTGTGTGTGTGTGCGTGCGTGCGTGCGTGCGTGCGTGCGTGCGTGTGTGTGTGTGTGAGAGTGAGCGGGGAGGGGGGTCTGCAGTGCAAACGCATTCGCCTGACTCCTACACTCTCCCCTCTCTGTGTGTTTACTAATGGTTGCTATAGAAACCTGTAGCGGACACACGTGGGGATAGCCACGTGCGCTTTGTGTGTGTATGTCGTCTGGGTGCGCGCGCGTGCACGCACGTGTACGCGCGCGGCTTCATTGCACGCCGGTTTCATTTAGAGCGCAAATTGTTTCAATAAACTTTGTGTGAGTCCTTTGCTTACTGACTGCCTGTGTGTGTGTGTGTGTGCGTGTGTGTGTGTGTGTGTGTGTGTGTGTGTGTGTGAGTGTGAGTGTGTGTGTGTGTGTACATGTCATTACATCACATCACATCACATCATTTTGGGTGTCTTTTGTTCTCTGACACAGATTTTTCCAAAATATGGGGAGCAAGGGTTCTGGCCCTCTTAGATGGCTGGCTGTAGAAAAGCCATTTGTCCAGGTGGGTCTGAGAAGATGTATATACAGTATAGATGTTATATTGTGTATATTGATGATTATAAAACTCTTTATTCCATGGTTAACAAGGGCAAGGCTTAGTATTCTTTAAAGAATAAAATAAATTACCGCTCCTTCAGTCATCACTGATCAGGTTGCAGCTGGACCACAACTGGCCAACAACAGTGACCAAGGTACGGTCAAGAGTGACCAAGATTCGGTATACCTTTCGAGCAGGCTCAGCCAATGGAAACAGCCCATCAGTAGCCTGCTTCAATAACAATACCTGCATCACTTCTGTTGATGCTTAACCACTTTGTTGGATAGAATAAAAAGTCTTGAAATTGTCATAAAAAGCATAGAAACAGGAGAACAAGGAATGCAGGTTGAATTGGATGAAATAAATGGAATAAAGACGTTTTTGGCCCCAGAAATAATAACAAGATCGCTTATTTCTCTCACAGAATGGGGCAACACACCGCATTGGAGAATTGAAATGTGTACACTTCCGTGATATTTTAATAAACAATAAACAACAATACAAACAATAAATACAAAAAGCAATCATTATTAATCAGTACAGCAACGCATCGCAAAGTATTTTCCGAGTGCGCTCTGCCTGCCTGGCTGACAGCCTGTCAGTCAAAACCGCGCTGCAGCCTGCCTCCAAGACCAAAGCCACGCCCCCTGCTTTATTTCGGGTGGCATCTGAAAAATCGCGTCCGCTACAGGTTGTTTTTGTCAACTAAGACTAAGACTAAGGACTAAGTCGACTAAGGTTTTTGATATTTAGTCGACTAAGACTAGACTAACAAAAATGAATTTCAGAAGACTAATTGGGACTAAAAGATGTGTGTTTTCAAAAGACTAAGACTAAGACGAAGACTAAATCATAACGTAAGACTAATGGAAATAGGAAACATTTTTAACTTCTTTTTAGCGTTCTTTTTAAGTATGTGAACATATCTGCAATATAGATTGCATACGTTTTCAGGAAAGGAACTTATTACAAATGCAGTAATTGTATACAAAGAAATAAAACCAGACATCTTTCATACTAAAAACTATAAATCTGTATAACATATATGAACCTACAATGCATTTGTATGTAAGACTAAACTATACCAAGACTAAGACTGAAAGACTAAGACTAAAAAAAGACTAAGACTAATAAAAGACTAAGACTGAGACTAAGACTAAATCGATGCTAATATTTCGTCGACTAAGACTAGACTAAAAAAATGAATTTCAGAAGACTAAATGGGACTAAAAGACTAAATGTGTGTTACTCAAAAGACTAAGACAAAATATTCTCAAACAAACAACACTGGTCCGCTACAGGTTTCTATAGCAACCATTAGTAAACACACAGAGAGGGGAGAGTGTAGGAGTCAGGCGAATGCGTTTGCACTGCAGACCCCCTCCCCGCTCACTCTCGCACGCACGCACGCACGCACGCACACGCACACACACACACACACACACACACACACACACACACACACACACACACACACACACACACACACACACAGGCAGTCAGTAAGAAAAGGACTCACACACTTACGGTATGTGATGGAGCAATTCTCCATTGAGATTCACCGTTTTTAAAAGCACTTTCTCTTTCCAAACAGAGTGCCATAATCTGCCATTACACAATTCATATTTTCTTTTGAGTGGCAACTTTCAATTTAAATTTAGTACTGTTTAGTAAAGCAGCAGTATGACCATTTTGATATGGGCCCACTGTTGATTCAGTATTTGACACAGACCACCATTTGATTTAGCCTGTAAAAAAAAAAAAAAAAAAAAAAAAAAAAAATCAAAACTAAAGAATTTTGTCCACATTATCATACTGTATTTAGGAGAGATGGCAGTCAAATGATAATCCAAATAACAATCAGGGCCGGAATTAGCCAGCCCGAGCCTACTAGGGTGGGCAGTGGTTTTCAACCTTTTTTTTCCACCAGGGCCCACTATTGATTCAGCATTTGAGCCACGGACCACCAACTAAAGATTTATTTTGCTTTTGTCCACAATTCCAGGCTGGAAGATCAAAATGATCATTAATACATTATCTACTGCATTCTCTAGTTGTGTAGACTTGGGCTAATTCAGATGATATGAATATTTTAACTCTTGAGTGTAAAAATGAAACCAAATGGACCCGCAAGGATCCATTCCATTTTTACATTCTCAAAGAGTTACATCTGGTTAACCAACTTTCCACCATTTAGCTGGGGACCACCTGGAACTCTCTCAAGGACCATGCAGTGGTCCCAGACCACTGGTTGAAAACCACTGATATTACCTTTCATTGGGTGGGCAGGATGCACACTTAGTTGGGTGCCCCCCCTCTAGATCCGGCCCTGATAAGTAACAGTTCTAATAACATTCTCTAATTGTGTAGATTTCTGGAAATCAAGTAATGCAGATTTTAGCCTAAAATGATACCAAATTGACCCGTACTCAATAAAAATCTAACCCTCCTTTAGCTGGGGACCACCTGGAACCCTCTCAAGGACCACTGATAGTCCCTAGACCACTGGTTGAAAACCCCTGCTTTGGCGTGTAGACTGTGTGATGCAGTAGACATGCAGAGCTCCACGACCACCGCCGGCAAACTGCTCTGGCTGTCCCCAGGGAGAGTGATTTAGAGACGGCGTGGATGGAGAGGCATAAGCCTATAGCAGAAAATGACTTCAGCCTACTTGTAGGTTATCAAACCATGTATTTATATCAGTAAATATTCATTTCAGTGTAAAATCTCCATCAACATTTCATGTACAGCTGCTATTTAAAAAGAAAAAGATTTCTCAAATTCGCACTTTTAGAAGCCAATTGAAGTGAATGGGGTTTCCACGGGCAAAATCTATCTTCATAATCGTAATATTTAAGTCCAAACCAAATATTTTATACGAACAATATTGATGAACGTAAGAGATTCGCCGAGTTAGCTATATTTTATATACACATATTAATAAGAAATATGAGAAAATTCGAGGCAACATGTCCTGGTTTTAATGCGAGTGACAAGCTCTCCAACTCAGACCGCAGCAGGGAGCTCAGAGCGGAGTGCTCTGGAGGGGGCGGAGCCTATGCGCAAGGCCCGCCTTGATAAGAGGAACTGACAGATTCCATTTTCAATTCCAAGCTCTGTCCTCTTCGTTGCGTTGCAACATGTAAATGAAAACAGAATAGACTGGGGGGCGCTGTTTGTCCTTTTGCATTTTCATAATGTCTATACTGCTGCAGTATTAAAACTTTGCAAATGCAATGTTTTATGCCATTGTCATTTAAACTTTCAAGTTGTTAGAAAATGCACTATAATTTACATATTGTCCAAAAAAGAGCGTGGAGACACTGAAATGTAAATGCAATTGCCTGGGGCAGCTGTTTTTATTATTGCATTTCAATAATGTCCTCTGTAGATCAATTTAAGTCTTTGCAAATGCAATGTTAAATTCCATTGCCATTTTAATTTGCAAGTTGATGGAAAATTACATTTTCATTTGAAAATTGTCCAAAAAAGAGCTTGTTGACACTGAAATGTAAATGCAATTGCCTGGGGCAGCTGTTTTTCTTATTGCATTTCAATAATGTCCTCTGTAGATCAATTTAAGTCTTTGCAAATGCAATGTTAAATTCCATTGCCATTTTAATTTGCAAGTTGATGGAAAATTACATTTTCATTTGAAAATTGTCCAAAAAAGAGCTTGTTGACACTGAAATGTAAATGCCATACCCTGGGGCAGCTGTTTTTCTTATTGCATTTCAATAAAGTCCTCTGTATATCAGTTTAAGTCTTTCAAAATGAAATGTGAAACAGCTTTTCCATTTAAATTTTAATATTGTCATGGAATGCCCATACATGATATGAAAATTCAAATTCAAATTGAATTATTGCCTTTCAATTTCAATTTTGTCACAAATAACTTGCGGATATATGGAAAATTATAATGCTATTGTGGAATTAGATTTCCAATTGGATATTGTCCACCTTAATGTTCCATACCATTCTGTGATTCCTAGAAATGAAGAAATGTGCTTCAACCATGTTAATGTTTTTTCCTCATAGTTACCAGGACGGTCGCGAATTGATCGCTGTCTCTCATAGTTACAGTTACGGGAAACATAGGAGTGGGGACTTTTAATTTCCATCAGGGAAGGATTATTCAATGGGCACGTTGGGACCATGCATGGTCCCCTGAGTTGGGGGGGCTAACACGCCTTGAGTGTGCTATTTGGTGGACTTCATATAAGATCTTTTACTTGGGACAATTTAATTGAGTTTTAGTCCTTTTTTTCTTAATGCATTTGCAATATGTATCTGATCGGGAAAAAAATCGGGAATGATTGGGATTGTATCGGGAGCAAAAAAAAGTGATTGGATCAGGAAATATTGGGATCGGCAGATACTCAAACTCAAATGATCGGGATTGGATCGGGAGCAAAAAATGTGATCGGGACAACCCTAGTCCATGTTTTACCTTTCAATTCACAATCTAAATTCTACTGTCCATGTTTCACCTTTCTAATCATAATCTAAATTCAACTGTCCATGTTTCACATTTCTATCATAATCTAAATTCTACTGTCCATGTTTCACCTCACTAATCATAATCTAAATTTTACCATCCAGGTTTCACTGGTCTAATCATAAAGAACATGGAAAGTGCAGTGCTACAGGAAACCTCACTAATCGAGCAGCTGCGTGTGTTTTTCCATCACACAGTGCTATAAATCTAAACAAGCATCCTCTTGCTCTGACTCAGGGATGACTAAACAGCTACAGTGAGCTGCTTTTTCCCCTTTTTATTTTACAATCCACTGACGTTACCCTGTGACCTGCTCTGTGTTAGGGTTAGGGTTAGTAATTCAACAGAAGATTCAGTTATTCACGTATTTCAGAACAGTGATGGCTGCATGAGTGTATCCACTGTGTAGATAATTAGTCTACACCACAAGTCTTTCGGTCAGAAGACAGAACAGTGAATAGACTCAAGTGTAATCCCACTTCATTCAGTAGTAATACTCGTTAAAATAATACGCCCTGGGTGGAATAAAACAACTTGTGTGAGGAATCTACGACGAAGTCACACTCTTTGGTCTGCCTATACTGTAGTTTTTGATTATATATTGATATGGACTTCGCCACTGTTACATCCTTAGGTTATGTAGGATTGATGGCTCCCAGACCACTGGTTGAAAACCACTGTCCTACACTATCATGCATAAAGTACCATGCAGAACAGATCAAAGTGACAATGACAGGTTGCATATTGCTCAGCAGGTCCTACACACCTGGCCAGTGGATTGTGACACGCCTGTGGAAGTGCAAAGGCCTGTGCATTCTGTTGGCAGATATTATTTGTTTCTGCGGTTACTTGTTGCACAGAAACAGATCGGAATGTGCAGCATCAACGTGTGTCATATTTAGAGCTGCAGGCTGTGCTACTTTAGAGCAGTTTGTTCCCAGATCTTCAAAGCCTTGATCTTCAAAGCTGGATTGTGTATGCAATCGTGGGATTTTAGATTAGCCATTTCTGAAATATTTAAACCTTTTGAACATTGAAAGAAATGAAAATAGGGAATGTGTAGGTAGGTTTAGATTATTTTTTTTTTGCAAAATACGTTTACAATATCGGACATATCTCCAACCCAAGTTCAGTGCGTCTTGAATAAAATATACAGGTATATCAAAATAATAATAATAATAATAATAATAATAATAATGATAATATAAAAAGCAATAAGAGACACACACCCTAACTCTAAAACACATACACGCTATATGATTTTAGAAGGGTGCTTCAAAAAGGTCCACAAATGCTGAAAGCTACTAGAAATATTTTGGCAGGATCTGTTGCTGTCTCCACGGCCTGTGTGTGTGTGTGTGTGTGTGTGTGTGTGTGCGTGTGCGTGTGCGTGTGCGTGTGTGTGTGTGTGTGTGTGTGTGTGTGTGTGTGTGTGTGTGTGTGTGTGTGTGTGCGCATGCGTGCGTGTGTTCCCATTCTTCTGAAGTGAGTCATCCTTACAGCCCACAGCACAGGGTGACTCCTTCCTCCTCTCTGTGTGAAGTTAAAAGTGAGCAGACAGGACACTTTCAGAGTTCAGACTGCTGCTGGGGGAAGGCAGGACGCTATACAGCAGACTGCTGCTGTAGGAAGTCGTAGGCATACACATCATACATTCTCCAGTTGGGGAGACTTGGAAGCAGAGTTAAATAACGCCATATAACAGAAGGAATAAGTGTAACGCCTGCGGGAGAAGGATATGGAGTGCTGCTGCGTGCAGATGTTGTTACTGCTGCTTCTGGTCCTGAAGCCGGTGCTGTCTGCAGTCCTGGACCAATGGGTGGAGTTTAATGAAGCGCAGGTAGACTAAACGAATACCGTGTTGTGCTGCGATGCGTCATTCACTTGTAGATCGGGTGTTTAGAGATGGTAAAAGGTGGGAATTAATTGTTTTTTCATGTGTTGCTTTCTGTCTGGCTCCTGGTCCTATACGCATTTGTTTACAAAAATTTAAAGCGAATTTAAAAATATATATATATTATTATTATTTTCACTACAGTCCTAATAAACCCTAGTGAATTATAACTGACCACGTAAATTCACAGGATCGACTGAATGTGGAGGCAGTACCACACTGCACTTTACACTGTACAATAGGCCTAATATGGCAATTTGTCACATTCAGTAGATCCTGTAGTCTTTGGCCAGATGTAATTTCCATGTTTATTAGGACTGTAGTAGATAATGTTTAAAAAATCGCTATAACATTTTGTAAACAAATATGTATTTAGGACCATGTTCGAATGCAACCGTCAAATAGCTAAAACCCCTAAAACAAAAGAAAGCAGCAAATTAAAAACAATTAACACAAATCTTTTAAATTTCTCTAATAACAACCTTGAAAAAACATGAAAAAAAGAAAGAAAAAAGCAATTCGCCTGCATGCTGCCTCCTGACATGGCAAGGCAGGCATTTGCATTTGGTTCACTGTAGTAAATCTACATTCTGCATTCTTGGTATGGAAAGCGCAGTTGTTTTACAGATGGAAGCTCAATTTGACATCTGTGTGCTATGTCTATCAGGAAACTATTTGTAATTAATTAAAAATGTTTGGATGCATTGTTTTTGTCTCATTATGATATACAACTATGTGAGATTGCCAAAAATTCAACTGAGAATGATGGATGACCACTATATTTCACTATGCATATAGTGAAATAAATACTGTATACAGTGGTCTCATCAAAAATGTCTGCAAGCTCACATCTGACATTTTTGCGCTCATGTATGGTATCAACCGGTTCAACTGGTGGTCCAGGGACCACCAGTGGTCCTTGAGAGGATTCCAGGTGGTCCCAGCTAAATGATGTAAAGTTGGATGACCAGATATACCGGTAACTCTTTAAGAGTGTAAACATGAAACCAAATGGGCCCTTGCGGGTCCATTTGGTTTCATTTTTACCCTTTAAGAGTTAAAATATTCATCTGAATTAGCCCAAGAGAATGTAGAAGATGTTCTGTTTTTGTTCTGTATGTTTGATCCAAATCCGGCCTGGGATTGTGGACAAAAGCAAAATAAATCTTTAGTTTTGGGGTCTGTGAGGCTGAAATGTCCTCAAGTGGTGGTCCATGGCTGAAAGGCTGAAGAAATAGTGGGCCCTATATCAAAAAGGTTGAAAACCTTTTTGATATATTGCACCATTATTTTGTTGCTGCATTAAAGACCTGTATTGTACCTCACTGCCCTGGTTATTGATCTCACATACAGGCGTACCTGAGGAAGTATGGATATCTGAATAACGGTGTGGACCCCCAAGACCAGGATTACCTGGAGATAGTTATGGAAGCTCTCAGGTATATAAAATACCTCTGCGCTTTTGCATGCAAAAGCACACACGCGCGTGCACGCACGCACACACACGCACACGCACACACACACACACACACACACACACACACACACGCGCACACACACACACGCGCACACGCACACACACACACACACACACACACACACACACACACACACACACACACACACACACACACACACACACACACACACACACACACACACACTCTCTGATTTACGACCGAAAGCGCACTGAATGCACTGAATGAACAACCCGTGTATGCTTACTTTCCTCAGAGTGTTCCAGAGGGTGAATGAACTTCCTGTGACTGGAGAACTGGACGAGGAGACCTTGGAGGTGATGAGAGCGCCCCGCTGTGGCCTGGAGGACCCTTTCAACGAGAGGAAACACAAATACAGAGTGCTGGGTGAGAAACATGGGCTGTGTTTGAATTCATTCCCTGTGAACTTTGGGCTTGCTACCAGGGATCCTTTTTACAAACATATGAATGTTTATTTCCAAATATTTAATGGTTTGTTTACAAACATTTAGGATTTGTTTACATTTACTGATTTGTCTAGTGTTTTGGCTGTGGTGTTGTTCACTTTGGAGAAGTACTCATACAGCTAGTATGCGGGTATTGAGGACGCTGCCCCTTGGATTAAGCTTTAATACCAATCCCAAAAGTATTACAATTTGTGTTCTACCTTCAAAGGTCGCTGGCGTAAGAGGAGCCTGACCTATCGGATCTACAACTACACCACGGACATGAAGAAGGTGGAGGTCAAGATGGCCATCCGCTCCGCCTTCAAGTACTGGAGTGACGTGACTCCACTGACCTTCAGGGAGGTGGAGTACGGACGCGCAGACATCAGGATGGCCTTCCATGGGAACGACATCTCCTGCTCTGTGCCATTTGATGGCAGGGGTGAGGGATTGATTTTACCTGATTTTCACCAATTCCTGTCATGCGAACTCGACCCGGTTTAGTTGCTTCATTTTAAATTTTGAGCATAATGAGTATAGTATTATATACTCATAGTGTATTAACTATGACAACTGACACACCAGAGCTGTGTCATAGTTGCATCTACTAGTTATGAATATAAAAAAAACGGGACAGCGAATGTGACTAACCCATACAACATCCATCCAGGTTGTTAGGCATTGCTATCGTCCACCTTACATGTTACGATGTCCGCCTCTACTCCACTGGACTCCATTAAAAAACAAAAACTTTTCGCGCTCCTTTCTTAAAATCTTTGTTTTTTAGAAAAGCACCATCCCTTTAGATCGTAATAGTGATTTTTAACTGCATAGCCAGGCAAAATTCCACCGATTAATACGAGAGCACAGATCTGTTTCTCCTGGAGCAGCCTTTTTAGTTCCTTTTTGCAGTGGAAAAATGCTGAAAAGTCTGATTGCAGCATTCATTCAAGCCATGTAATAAAGATAGTATAGACTACTGTACATAAGCATCAACTAAAATGTATACATATTACTCTTCTTCCCCCTGTCAGACACTTCACTGGGTATTTTCCTGTAGAAAGACACATGCCTCTGGCTCTCTTTTTGGCATTGTTTCAATATTACATCCATCAGGGACACCACTGTCTGTGTGGGCAGGTGGTGCCAAATGGTGCCAATGCATGGGCCGTTTGATTGGCAGAGGCAGTCAAAGAGGCCATACATCAGGCAACAGGCAGAGGCGTCCCTGCAATGGAATGAACGCCAACATAAACATTGGACCAAATCCAAAATACAGCCGCAGGGATGTGTCTTTCTGCAGGAAAAAAAAACAGACCCACACAATTATGTATTTTCTGAGAGTGGGAAACAATGAAAAACATATGAATATACATATACTTTGAAATTAGACTCAAATGCTGCCTATACTACTGCTGCTTAGTTATGATTGGAGGGGGGAGGGTTCGGCACAGGTTTTACAGTGGTTAAGTTTTGGTTCTGTTTAAGGAGTTCAGCATCCTACAACTGTATGTATGAGTAGAAGACAAAGAATGTTTGCATTCGCCATCTTTGTTGTAGAAGACTCTCAGTTATTCTGTTGTTGTCCAATTCTGAAAGGTTTTTAAATGTAATGTCCATGTGGTGAAATAATCATGAATGGCTAGGTTTAGGTAAAGTTTTGTTGAAGTTCATGTTAGGAATATACTTGATGTACATTTGACTTACACATAAACCTGATGCATACAGGTCATGTCCTGGCCCATGCCGACCCTCCCGAGTCCGGCGCCGTCCACTTCGATGACGACGAGTTCTGGACCGAGGGAACGTCCTACGGCAGCAACCTACGCATCATCGCCGCCCACGAGATAGGCCACGCCCTGGGTTTAGGCCACTCCCAGTTCAGGAAGGCCCTGATGGCGCCCATCTACACCGGTTACCAGCACAACTTCAGACTCCATCCAGACGACATCAGAGGCATCCAGGCCATATATGGTGTGTGTAAAACAAACAAACAAACAAACAACAGTTTTAGTTTGTCTTTACATTCTATTTTCTAATTCAGTTGGTTTTAGAGCAGGTTTGCTAATTTCTATTTAGTTTTTATTTGGGGAAATGTTTTAGTTTAGTGTTAAATGTGGTCATTTTGTTTTCTCCTACTTTGAATTATTTGACAACTTTGGTCCATTATTTCCAACTTTGATAATTGGTAGTGTGCTATATATATTTTTTCAACCCAATCTCACCCCAAGTAGTATGTATAACACAGAGCCATTTTCCATGGGTAACAAACAAATAGAACCAAAATTCTGTTCATAACATACTAAAATAAGTCCGTTCATATAATACTGTTCACTGATAATGACGGCTAATGATAATGGTGCCGTCTATACCGAATTTGAGCATTGTGAAGCACCACTGATACCACCACGGCAATAGCCGAGCGAATTCCTTGCTGAGCGTTGCAAAGTTCGGTAGAACCAACTCAGACGCGTCCGAGTTACGATGTGCTGCGGACAGAGTAGTAAACATTTCAATCCCTGAATGCATCCAGCCCAAGACTTCCTGGTTTGTGACGTGTATAAAAGCCATGCCTCCGTCCCACAACAGTATATGAACAGACTTAGGTTACAAATTTCCATGGTAGGTTCTTTAGTAGGATATTAACGGACTTAGGGACCTAATTCCGTACGCCATGGAATGGCTGTGTGTCACTCACGATTTTGGGTGAGATCGAGATAGATTTTTGCTGGCTTTGTCACCTATAAAATTGGAATGAATGAGGCCGGCTGGAAAGTCACGCCCTACCCATGGTGGGACACTGGGGAGAGGGCGGGGCTTATGGCAAGGCCTATTGCATTCCACAAACACACAAAGCTGTGCATGGGAGTGGCTGGGCGCCCTCAAAATTGTGGCTTGCCACGGTCACAAAGCAGGTTTCATGTGGAAAGGGTTTCGAATTTATCCATTTTTTTGGCTATTGATTTTATATTTAAAAAAAAGTCACTGTCTCCTATCTCATTATTTCCACAGTTTTTGGTAGAATACAATACAAATACAATGTCTCTTGGTGTTGTCCAGGTAAACGTGCGGCCAGCCCTACAGTAAACACCCTCCCACCTCCAACAGCCAGTGGTGCTGATGCTGAGAGGAACACCATCCCAGACACCTGCACTGCAAGACTGGACGCAGTGATGCTGGGTAAGACGGTGACCTCCCTCTTTACTGGCATGCCATGGAAGACATTGCACAAAAACACATCAAGTGTTTTCTACACATCATTGTTTAATTGGTCTCATTTGGACTATAATTAATTAGTCTGCTTGATTCATCAAAACAATACTGATTAATAACATGAAATAAAAAAGATTGTCCGGTACCAATGAGTTTCTGCTATACATTGCTATAATTGCCAATAGAAAGGGCTGGGTTGGGCTCTGCTTCCGCTAACTTTGTCCAAAAGTGTCCACTTATGGGATTCCAATCCCCTGCTTCTCTAGCACTCACGTCGCTGTATGATTAAATCCCTGTGTCTGTACTGTCTGGCCGGTTGCTCAGGTCCGTGGAAGAAGACGTTTGCCTTCAGTGGGGACTATGTGTGGACCGTCTCAGAGCTGGGCTCCAACCCACCCATGAGGATGGACACGCTGTGGAAAGGCCTGCCTGGACACCTGGACGCTGCCGTGTACTCCCAGAGGACCAACAAGACATACTTCTTTAAAGGTATTATTATAGGAAACATTTTAGACAAAACTCACGACGTATATTGTATATCTATATATAATTTTTCCCTCGATTCTACTTTGATGCTGCAGCAGTCTCCAGCAGTTTCACAACGAGCCGATAGAGTGGAGGTTTTGAACATACAGTAGTAGGCTACAGACTATCCTTTGACCAGTGTCACATCTTTCACTATAGTGAGTGAGTATAGCTAGCCCAGAATAGGAATACTGGGGGTTTGACAGTTTTATTTGCAGTCTCTCCCGTGATGGAAACAAAAATTCTCATGACTTACTATTTCTATGTTGGAAAGATTTAGATTAAATTTGATGAAAGGTGGTGTTATTCAGGTACTGCCATCAGTGACAGTGGATGAAAAGGAAATTTACAGGAGATAAAGACGAAGTTGGACTCCCACTTGAAGATTGTGTTCCCACTTTCAGTATTAGTTGTTTCTGTTTTATTTTTGTTTGTTGTTTTTTTAGTTGTTTTTTTCCTAGATCTTTTCTATATACACACATTGCACGTTTTCTTCTCCGTCTTATCTGTACTCTTGTGCGTCTATTTTTTGTAATATTGAACTTGGGAGCTGCAAAATGTCCCATGCACAAATGGCAAATAAATTCTATTCTATTGTTGTCAGTATAGAGGAATTGCTCCCATTGCCATTCCAGCAAGTTTGTGCTCATTGTTTTGTTTTGTTTTTTGTAAACTTATCACACAAAGGCCTATTTTACTATTTTAAGTAAACATTTTTGAATCATCAACTAGCCCATCTTCACTGGCACATTTTAGCTTGTAGACTGGCCATTTCAACTATTCAAAAATGTTTTACACAATAGTGAAACAAGGCAAAGACGTTTAGGCGGTTTAGCGGTGACAAAATGGAGGCCAAAGTGTCTTATTATGTGTATAATATAAATGTTGTCACAGGGGACAAAGTGTGGCGGTACACTAGGTTCTTTCTGGACTACGGATACCCCAAGCAGGTCAAACGAATCCCCCCCAGCATCGATGCAGCCCTATACCTGAACAAGAACAAGAAGCTGGTCTTCATTAAGGTAATTGAACAGTTAAAGGTCCGGTGAACTGGAAATGTTGGGTTTTTGTTATGGATCCCACACGATTATCTGGCACAGGGGGTTTCTGAACCAATCAAGCATGCATCCCTTCAGGCAATGGGATGGCATAGTGCGAGGGACGGCTTACAATGAGCTTGAAATGTTTGTTTACAATTTGTTTCTCAACTCTGCCGTTTTACTGCTATGTGGCTTATTTCTACCATATAATGTGTTCAGATATATATTCTAATGTGATGACTGATTTTAAAACCAGTTTTAAAGTCCGGGGACCACCGGACCTCAAGTCAAGTCAAGTCTATTTATATAACACACTCAACAAGCGAAAACCCAATGTGTCGCCTGCGTGCAGGGCTCGGACCATTGGCAGTGGGATGAGCTTCAGTACAACAGCCCAGGCGTGTACCCCAGACCTCTGTCCAAGCTGTTCACAGGAGGGGTCCCGGCCCGGCCCGACGCTGCCTTCACATGGACCAACGGCAAGGTGTACCTGTTCAAGGGGGACCGCTACTGGAGGGTCAACGAGCAGCTGAGCGTGGAGCGAGGATATCCACTCAGCAAGAGGGAGCGCTGGATGCGCTGCTGAAGACCAGTAAAGCAGCGCAACAACAAGGACAGAATGGGTTTTTGCAACCTTTTCTTTGCTTGAAGGCCCATTCCTTCTTCTGCATTTGAGCCAAGGGGACATTGACCGGGGCCCCGGGCAAGGTCCAATGAATTAAAAAATATTATTTTTTTATTTGTTTATTCACATAAATATCATGGTTGATGTTCATTGTTTAGTATTTCATTGCAATTATTAAATATATTTTTGTGATCATTAGAATGTCTACAACATGTACATTCATCATATTAAAAGATATCCCAAAAATATTGTTTTTTACGTATTATAATTCTTTTAATAACTATCCTAATTTGCATAAATAAAATATTTATTTATGAAAATATATACCTGGGCCTTTAAGGGGTAAACAATTGTCCTTTCCAGACCACAAGTGCAGGATATAGCCTACTATGATGAAAGAAATGCACATGCCTGTCCTTTCCATGCCTCCTAATGTCTGCATTCTAGATTATTGTTTTTTTTTTCCTGAACTCGGAACATAGGCTACCATTTTGTGTTGAACAAAATTTGTTCAACACAAAATGGGAACTTCCGGCTAGTTCCTGTCTGAATTTCGGCCGCGGGCGGGTCTTTCCTGCTGCCTGGCCGCTGTCCGAAATTCAGACAGGAAGTAGCAGGAAGTGCCCATTGAAACCCATTCAAAAAAGGAGGACGTGACGTCACACCCCGGTCCGAGGCTTGGACTTTGCAAAACCCCGTGTAGTTGCAGCCTAACAGGACAAGGTGGAAAAATTAGGCTAATCACAGACAAGGCAGGTAAACAGTAACACAGCAGACAGTAAACAATGCTACAAAATAAAAGCACAAAACCAAACAATAAGAAACACATGACACAAGAGCACAGATTATACAGAAATGACAAGTCCTGCACATCAAGTAAAAGGTCCACTGTCCTGGCAGCAGACCGTGACAATGATGAAATATTAAAGAACAGTACCCCGAGTTGCCATCCATTGCTGTACTTTGATATATTGTGATGAGAAATATTTTTTAAACATTTTACACTGGATAAATTATATCTGTGTTTAGTGATGGTGTAACAACAAGTAGTGGTGGTGTAACAAACATCAAGTTAAGTGTTCTAGGGTTAAAATTAGGTTAGTGCCTGTCTACTGACCCTTTTAGAAACCCAAATGGTGTCACTGGCAGACTGCTCCAATATGCAAGGAAAGACCTTAAAGCTCAGATGGCAGTGAGCAGATCTTAAATACAGGTAGCCAGCAGTCGTGCCTTATGTCTGATCCTAGACAGTAAGCCCTGCAGCTTGGCTTCCAGACCGTGGAGTGTCTTGGACTTTTGAAGCACCTGATCCTGGAGCCTCTGGAGAGACTCTGCCTTCCCTGGATTCACACACACACACACACGCACACACACATACACATACACATACACACACAAAACAATATGTGAATTAAAAAATAAGAGTAGGCGCATGAATGACTTTGCCACCAGTGAGCTCCTGGGGTCAAATAAATAAATAAATCAAGCCCCACTCTACAGTGTGTGCATGTGCACATCTTGCCGGAGGGTTTTCCAAATCATGCAAGCTGCTGAATGCCCAAATAAACAGTTGAATGGAGAAAGTTCGAAAAACAAACTAGAGAAATAACTGTGATATGTATTATTTTATCCTGTGTGAGTGTGTGTGTGTGTGTGTGTGTGTGTGTGTGTGTGTGTGTGTGTGTGTGTGTGTGTGTGTGCACGCGCTGTGCTGCTGCTTGTTCAAGACAGCCTGATATCGTATTTTTTTATCCAAATTCTGGTGGACCAGTATGTCTATAAATAATTGCGTGCTATGCAGGAATGCCAACAGTAGCCTACCCGAGTTTAATTGTTATGGACATTGAGTACATTGGCCAATTTGCAGATAGCCTACTCCTTTTTTATTTTAGATTAGCATCTCAAAAGTCCATTGTTTGTGGAAAAGTAATTGTGATGGAGTTATCATTATAAATACTATGTATCTAGTATATGAATGTTTTTTGACATTATTATACAATCACACACAGAATAAGATGAGCATAATATCCAATAAATAAACATTGGCGAAAAACAAGCCAACATGGCATTCCCAACACCTGTATTCCCTCGAATAACGGCTCTCAATTTAAGAACTCCTACCATCGAAGAAGACAACTAATGTTTTAATCTTTTACATCGATTTAATAACAGAATGTGGCTACTAATAGTTTATGTGTAATGCAATTTGGCTGTTATGTAAGGTCAAATTAAAGCAAATCGCAGCAATATGTTAATGCCGGCAGGCATCACGGATTATAACCGTTAGCATATTAAGCTAATTAAGCTGCCCAGAGGACTGAGGTAATAATGGTCTAAATTGTCATTACATTTCACGTTAATTCAATTATAACATGTTTACATGGCGTTTTGAGGTCTAACATTCAACTCATGTATGCTTTAGCATGAAGTAACTAGTAAACTTGCTTCAGGTCTTTTTTCACAGATAATACAAAGCGGGAAATATAAAGTTTAAACCCCTCTACTGGAAACTTCCCTGAGAAGATTCAACAAAATAGCTGATTTACAAGCTCTCTGTGGCGTGTTATGAGCATACAAACTCATAACTATTTTGATCCCCTGAAAGTGCCCTTTCGGGGGATCTCAGCCCCTGCTCTCTAACACTATGGGCTCCATTTTCGTTACATGCTAAACCCCTTATGCCATATCCCTTATTTCATTTTCACTATTTTGAAAAACTTTTTTGGACTATTTCAACATGTCAATCTATTAACACGTTGTGAGCTAGTAGACTGGCCATTTGAACTACTGAGAAATGTTTTTTTTTAATAGTTTAAAAAGGCAAAGAAGTTAAGGGATAAGGGGTATAGCGGTAACGAAAATCTCACCCTAGGTGTCCCTTGGCAACAACGCAACTGACCTGCCAGAGAGTCCATCATGAGTCCCGAGTCGCGGCTCAGCCGCGCGGCGTCGTCCTGAAGCCGCTGGAGGCGCTCCCCCGGTGCACTGGCCCCGTCGCCCCGCCCACTGTTGGCGTCGGCGGCCTTGACCTTCGCCAGCTGATCCTTCAGCGTCAGCAGGTCCTGAAAGCGCGGACGCCGAACAAGCATGTTATTTACTATGCATTAAAGGGGAATTCCACACATTTGGTGGAAATAAAATGAGACATTTTATTTATGTCTGTATTGCATATTCAAACCAAAAATGTATTTTACTAAGCTTAAAAGATCTAAAGACTAAGGGCTCCATTTCGTACCATCTAAACTCCTTATCCTAAACCCCTTATCATTTTTTTTTACTATTTTGAAAAACATTTTGTTCAATGTTCTTTTTTAATAGTTTAAAAAGGCAAAGAAGTTAAGGGATAAGGGGTTTAGCGGTGACGAAAATGGAGCCCTAAGACTAAAAGACTCGGACTAAAACAATAAGACTAAATCATTTTGATAATTTGTCAATGAAGACTAATGAAAATTAATTCTAGAAGACTAAATGGGACTAAAAGACCAAATAGGTCTTTTAGCAAAAATAGTCTCAAAAAACAACAACACTGTTAAACATGCGCACACACACTCACATAAACACACACGCACACACACCTGAGCGGCAGCGGCAGCCTCAACCCTGGCCTGCTCGGCATCACCAGATGCATGCTGGGAGAGCTGGTCCCCAGCCAACAGCAGAGCTCTGAGCTCAGTCAGCCGAGGCTTCATCCTCCCTGTCGACTCTGACAGCTGCTCTATTGCGACCTCTGCTGGAGACAACTGGACTGCAGCCTGGAGAACAGAGGACAGCTTTTCAATGATTGGTTGGTTGGTTGATTGATTGAGCAGTTTGATTGGGCAGATTAAAGGGATATTAAATTATTTCACTTAATTCAAATATGTTTCAGGTATTCTTTGGCAAATCCTCCCTAGTATATGGTAAGAAGTGTGCCGATAAGAAGTTTGTCCCTGTCCTTGGTGAGACACTGGGTTGAAAAAAAAAAAAAAAAAAAGCAGGGAGAGGAAAGCCTCTCATCCAATTGGGATGATTACCCAGTATTTCATCCTATTTGTCTACAGGAAATGTTCAAAGGAGGCAGACAAATATAAGCACGCCCTTTCCACATTGGCTTGCTATAGTGCCAACAGGTGGATTTTCGCCAAACAGATCAAAGCTCACCTTAATCAGTGAGTGATTAAGCTTGTCTATGATGCCCATGGCACGCTGCAGTTTGTCCTCCATGCCAGAGAGGGCACCCTCCGCTGAGCTGAAGTCCTCCAGAAGGCCGTCCACGTCGGCCGTCACTCCCACCGCCACATCCCTGTTGGTCAATGATGCCAGCTGTTAATAAATGCTTCATTTTCATTGGTTGGTTCCAGTGTACAAAATATATTTAGTTTCAGGGACAGAGATGTGGATTGACTTGCGGCACATGTCCACATGCCGTGCCCAAAAATCATGCTAATTTGTCGGGCCGGGCCGAGCCAAGGACTCTGTGATTTTACTGTTTTTTTTTTTCTTTTTCTTTCTCTTTTTTAGAATGTTATTATAATAATGGACTAAAAACACCAAATCTGTTATTTGTGTAATGTGTATGCATGACATGTATGTAATTATTATGAGAAAGGCTGCACTAGGAGATTCACTTACATGACATACAGCAAGGAGGAGGAGGAGCACATTTATTTTAGCAACACGCACGCTTAGGCTCATTCACACATGACAAACTAGCATGTTCTAACATGACCCCTATTGAACAAGCACCAAGGTGGCCATCAAACACAGGCAGAAACAGCAAAAAAAGCAGAATATCAGTGTGTTTGATACGTGTGTATTTTGCCTCTTAGTATTGTAACCGCTTTACAATAGTGCAGAAAGACTACCCAAAATAGCAGATCCCTGCGATCCGCGCAGCAGGATTGTTTTATAAACTTTAATAGCATATCCAGGCAAGGAGCATTGTATGGATCGTTCATTTGTAAACTTATACAGTAGAGCCGATCTACAGATCTAAATGGTCACACCTGGCGTCTCGGGCCTCTTCCAGAAGTCTCCTGGCAGCATCCAGCTGTGGCTCCGCCTCTTGCAGCACAGCCCCGCCCCCTCCCGGGAGGAGGGCGGCGGCCGCCAGCCGCCGCAACTCGTCCAGCTTCCTTCTGAGGTCGGCCACGCCCAGAGGGAGCTGGACACCCAGGACCACCTCACTGACCTCTGTGACGCTGCGCAGACTGGACGATGGGTCTGAGAGGAGAGGAGAGGAGAGGAGAGGAGAGGAGAGGAGAGGGAGAGGAGAGGAGAGGAGAGGAGAGGAGAGGAGAGGAGAGGAGAGGAGAGGAGAGGAGAGGAGAGGAGAGGAGAGGAGAGGAGAGGAGAGGAGAGGAGAGGAGAGGAGAGGTTGATTTGATTGGTTCTTTAGCTCACATGAAATGATATTGACAAGCCATTTATATGATAGAATTGATTTGACTGGTTCTTCTTACCCGACAGGAAGTCCTTCAGGCCCTTGATGACATCACGTGTCTCTTTCAAGTCCACCTCCAGATCATCCCTGGCCAACTTAATGCGGTTGGTCAGCTTCTCTGTGGATCGCCTCACCTGGTTGGACGTTCCCTGTGTTTCCTTGAGCTGGGAGGGGGGGATCAAAGCCTCATGTTTACTTATAGCAGGGGAAAGTTGGAAAGTCTGGGAACTAAATCATTACCTTCTTAGAAACACCAACGTGTTGGGAAACCTCATAAAAAACAGGTCAAAGTAAAAAAAAAAAAAAAACAGGTCATATCGCATTCTTATGCAGGTGATCAGTCTACAGTAACTATGGGGTTTTCATTATGCTGAATCCATTCCGAAAATTAGTTGTTCTCAGAACAAAGTTGTTGTTTTTTGCAAAACTAATGCTGGAATGGATTCAGCATCATGGAAACTCCCTAGTTAGACATCATCATATGTTACATAAAGCATGGCGACATCATCATTTCTTGGCCACCGTGGCAGATGCAACCCTTTAAAAAAAAAAAAAAAAAAAAAGGTTGCGACCATTTTGTAAACCCCCGCGAGCGTTGCCAATGCGGTCAGTCTTTTTACAGCAGCCACGACCTTTTTACTAAGTAAGCCAGAGGTTAAGGTTAGGTTTTAAGAGGCTAAGTTTAGGGCTAAGGTTAGGGTTAGGTTTAGATGCGATCTTTGAAAAAAATAGGCCTATAGTATAGTATAGTATAGTATAGTATAGTATAGTATAGTATAGTATAGTATAGTATAGTATAGTATAGTATAGTATAGTATAGTATAGTAGGCCTATAGTATTTATTATATGTTAACGTAACCCCCGACCATTATGCCAATGGCCGCGACCGCAATGACCATTTTGCATGACGGCCGCGACAGACACTGGCCACATATGCTGTGGTTGCAAATTTATTTCACACCTCCTGTAATAAACTGTACCTTCTCTGCAGCATGTGCGATCTTCCGGCTCAACCTCTCCAGGCGGCCCTTGACCTCCTGGGCATGCGTTAGGCTCCGCCTCCCCAGAGGCAGCGCCCCGACGCAGGCGTCCGACGCACCGTCACCACAGATTGCAGGCGCCGAAGGACACAGCTCTCCGTCGTCGTCACACCGCAGAGGGGTGCACGGGGTCACCCGCTCACTGCCGCACACCTGTCAGGGTGAGGTCACAGGGTCGCATGAAACATTACGGGGTTAATTAAAGCTCACGCAACCCTCTGGGAGATAATTGACTAATCAAATTAGCAAAGGTCATTGATGATGTCAATTAGAGAGTGCAAAATTAACTAATCAGATTCATCCTACCTCTATTGCATTGAGCTACTGTCTCTACTGTATCGCTCATGTAGCATCTTGGTGCTAAGCTAACGTTGTTGTTTTTTTTTTGTTTTTTTTGCAGTACATACAATAAGTACTTGCTTCATACTTGCCCAAAATGTAATCTATTTTTTTGTCACCACAATTCTATTCATGATGTTTTAGTCTGTTTTTAGCTCGCCAGTTTTGTTCTCAGTCACGACAAAAAGTTCTAGACGAAGTCTTGAATAAATAAATAAATACTGCTATATGGACCTGCTTGGCAGCTGGAATGAGGTCAGGCCTAGCCAGCAGGTGGCGCCGAAGCTCCTCCAGGCCCTCAGTGTTGTTGCCATGGAGCAGCAGAGTGGCGGCAGTCCGGTCTCTGGTCTTATGTGACTCGCTCAAGGTCTTCTTGCTGGCACTCACGCCGTCGTCCGCATCCCTGGACACAGCCGCAGCCTCCTGGACATCTGCTAATGCTCCTGGAAGAAGAAGAATGAAATTGAGTGGAAAACATCAGAGGCACAAACTGCCCACTGCACCAAAACATCAGAGACACATACTGCCCACTGTACCAAGAAATAAGAGACACAATGTCCACTGTACCAAGAAATCAGAGGCACATACTGTCCACTTTACCAAGACATCACAGACACATACTGTCCACTGTACCAAGAACCAAGACACCTTTTTTAGACTTCGGCAGATACAGGCTTTGAGGGAAAAAAACACATTCAAATAGCCTATCAACTTCCTCTGGATGTGATATAGTGGTTGGAGAAGCATTCATCTAGGCTAGGAGTACTTCATGAAGCTCCTGAAGAATGTAGACTACTGTCCACCGTACCAAGATATTAGAGACACATATGGTCCGCTGCACCAAGACATCAGAGACACATACTTTCCACTAGACCAGGACATTAGTGGATGAGTATACTGTATGTCCACTGTATCAAGACACCAGACACACATACTGTCCATTGTGCCAAAACATTAGAGACACATACTGTCCACTATACCAAGATATCAGAGACACAAACTGTCCATACTGCCCCACATTTGCACTGATTGGTCCCTCACTACTTGGGAGGGAACTCTGTCTGACCTGTATTGGTAGATGAGGTGGCATTCCTGAGTGCGTCCTTCTTTGTGTTAAAGGTCCGGACCAGGCTCTCCAGGAGAGCCTGCAAGCCTTCCAGCTCCCTCTCCAAATCTGCTACACGGTGCAGAGGTTGCATCACGTCATTGTCCAGTCGATCCACTTTCTCCCTGTAGAGAGAGGGGGGGGGGGGGAGAGAGATTCACTACTGTATATTGGGTTGTGAATGCTTTGTCATGTGTTATCGTTAAGTGACCAAAGTTATGGTTTCCTGTCACAGTAATTCAGTAATTCGGGGCTTCCATCCCTCCCCAGGGCAATGCTCACTGATTACAATTGTAAGAAATACTGTATCCATGTTGTGCCCTTGGGAGACTTTGTTGACACTCTTATGGACTACATTATTTCCCCCCCAAGCATTGAAAGGATTTGTTTTAATAGTTATACTGCTGGCGTGATCTGCTTCTTGAGTCATGCCGATGATTTTATATTCTCTCATTTAAAGATCTGAACCTCCCTGTCAACAAATTCTAGCTAAGGTTAACATTATATTCTAAATTGGATGTTTAAAGTATATTCAGTTCACTGTATTCACCATGTTAAAGAGCTCTTAAAGCTCTTTAACATTTTGCGTTTGAGTACATTTACTTTGTTTAGAATTACGTCTGGTCTTAATGTGTGTTACACTTTGGCTTCTAGCCTGAAGCAGCAGCTCTACTCCGAGTCTCTCCCCCGTGACCAAACTCCTCACCTTATCTCAAAGTGAGATGCCGGCCAGCCACCCGTCAGAGGTTGGCCATGACCTTATTTGTTTGGTCATGACCCACACTTCATGACCGTAGGTAGGTGAGGCGACCAACCCCAGGCTGGCGGAGGATGTGTAGGGCTAATAAAAATGGGTCACAAAATCGTGGGGATAAAAAAATAGGGGGAAAATGCATGGCAGTAGGAAAGTAACTACCCGGCTGCAGATGGGCTAATGGCAGGGCGTCAGTGAAAGACTTGCTGTAAGCACTGGGACAGGACTAGGACTCCTGTCTGCAGGCTCATTCGATAAACTCACCTCAGATGAGTCAGTGCTTTGCTGATCTTTCTCATGGGCTCAGGAGAAGAAGAAAGGAGAGACAAGGAGTCTTGCAGCAGCCTCACACGCACCTCCAGGGTCTGTTTATAGGGAGCACAAGGTTGTTGTTTAACTTAAAAAAAAAAAAAAAGAAAACGTCCGAGTCTTCACATACTAGACTAGAGCATGTCTGATAAATATCAGAGCTGAATTTGACATGTAAATATGAAATAAATGCTTAAACATGTGGCTAGTTGTAATGTTAGAGGCCACAGAAATGAACCTTTCACGACTGTTTTCTTATAAAAAAAGCTTCTATTTTCCCTTACTTGGATACGTAGTCCTAGGTCTCCTCCTGTAGGGTTTGGGTTGTGGGGCAGGCGCTCTCCAAGTCTCTCCAGGCTTCGGCTCAGGTTGTGGATGTGGGCGTCCAGCGTGGTGAAGCAGGAGGGACATTCGCCGCCCTCGTCGCAGCGGGGAAAGCGGCCACAGCGCCCCCTCTGGCAGGCGTCGCACCGCGCCCCCTCCACGCCGGGCCGACACAGACACGCCCCTGTGGTCCGGTCGCAGGAGGCGGAGCCTGCCGGATGGCACTGACACGCTGCGGGGGACGGAGAAGGAAGTTTTGAGACAATTAGCGTTCTCCATATTTAATATGGTTGGAGGCAAAGTTTTACGTGTCAACAAGAAACCCTCCAGCCTTTCCTGCGTTTTTTTTTTCATGGTCATAGTTGACTGACAGACTGGCCATGGTCATAGCTGACTGATAGATGGTCAGAGTTGACTGACAGGCAGTCATATCTGACAGAGGTCCATGTTTGACTGACAGAAACTCAGAGTGACTCACGCAGACATCCGGAGCGAGGGTCTCCGTAGGTGTTGTCCGGACAGACGGGGGCAGCAGACTCGGGTATGCAGGCGTCGGGCCGGTCCATGGCGCTGCGGGGGTTGGGCCGGTAGCCCGGGGCACAGCGCTCACAGCGGACCCCCGCCGTGTTGTGCCGGCACCCCTCGCACACTCCACCACTGCCCGTGGCCTGGTACAGAGCCGCGTCGAAGCGGCAGCGTGATGCGTGGGAGTTGCACTCGCAACCTAGCCGAGCAAGAGGATCACACACATACGCGCGCGCGCACACACACACACGTTTTAATTTCAAGAACCACCAACAACTCTTTACAGTTCAGTTGTGTTCAGTTCAGTTCAGTTCTGGTTCAGATCAGTTTTATTTTGGTCATGCAGTGGACATTCCATATCATCCTACATCATCAACACTTATACAATAAATTATTATGACCAAAAGGGTTTAGGATAAAGCCGACGGCTTATTATGCCTTATTAAGCAGACTGGCAATTTTTTATATGTATGTGTGTGTGTGTGTGTGTGTGTGTGTGTGTGTGTGTGTGTGTGTGTGTGTGTGTGTGTGTGTGTGTGTGTGTGCGTGTGTGTGTGTGTGTGTGTGCGCGTGCGTGCATGTGTGGTGTGCACACGTTGCGTGTATGAGTGCTTCTTACGTCTGCACGTGTTTGTGTTGCGTCCCTCAGCTGGTCTCCAAGGAAGGTCGTTGTACAGGTCGGCGCAGCGCTCGCAGTTGACACCCGCCGTGTTGTGTTCACATGCACACTGAGAGTGCACCTACACGCACACACATACACACAGATTTGATCTGACTACTGTCTGTAAGAAATAAAAATAGCTGGTCTACAAGGTATCAGCTTGCAGGTCTGCCATGGCTGAATGTGATTTCAGCCCCTGCCCCTCGATGACACTCCCTGATGCCACACTCTCATCATCTGGGTCTATACCTGTCACAGAAGGGTAATTGTAGACTAAAATGTGTAATATAAGAGTTGTGTTTGAAAAATAATGCAACTGTCCCAGCGATATTGTTAGGTAGGTGTCTTTGCATGTTACAACAGTCAGTCAGTCATATGATAGTTCCTCGGTAAGTTGATTCTCAATAAACACATGAGCCAAACCACTGAGATCACACGCTTATTTTTGCAGCACCGAGTCTTATTTGATGCGATATGAAAAAAGGTGTTGGAATTCAGAAAGGGGGTGGGGGGTAGTCCCTACGTACACATAAAATTGACAAATTGTACAGAAACAATGTACAGTGAACCAAAGCGGATAGCTTTGCCGATAGTTGTCAAAAAACGCCGGTAGGCTACTGCGGTTTTTAGATTACCTACATTTCCATAAAATTGAGTGTTAAGTTGCATTCTGATTGGTCCTTGCAATCAAAGAGTAACCAGATGTGTGTGACACTTATATATTGAATAGAGACGACACCGAAAGTCCCCCTCTCATCCACTTGCATTAAGTTGCTCATCCAGCGCATGAGGCGATTTCACTCTCTCTGAGGGTAAAAAAACAGAGTGCATTCTGGGAAAATGGGCCAAGAACATGAACCCGAGGCATCATGCACTAGCGGCGTGCGTGCGTACTAGCCACATGATCAATAAATCCGATTTGAAACGGGTCTGAGTGTTCCTTGGGCAAAACACTGTGCCCCAAATTGTAAATCGCCTTGGATGAAGGTGCCTTTTAAAATGCACCGTGTACATGCCGTGACATGTTGTGAGATTGTAATCTGCCATTTTCAGAATACCCACACTGCGCACGCACGTGCACACACACACACACACACACACACACACACACACACACACACACACACACACACACACACACGCTTCAATTACCTGTGTGTCGGCAGAAGGGTGGGGCATGCACCGCTGGGCGTGGCCGTGGCACAGGCAGCTGCCCGTCACTCGCATCTCTCTCACGGCGTAGAACTTGGAGAGGGCGCGGCCCGCCAGCCTGGGCACTGCCCCGAGCTCCGTAAGCCACACCCTCAGACCTGTGATCCCGCCCACTGCTGTGGAGGCATATCAATATATCAATCAATCATCATGCTCAGTGCTGGAAAGTGACTAAGTACTGTACATCTTACTCAAGGTCTGTACTACTTGTAATACGTTTAACTTGTTTTAGCAATTGGGCAGCATTTCCAATTTTCAGTAGGCTACTTTTTCTTCTGCTCCAAAATATTGTATATTTTTTCACTCCCCTGCAATTACTTGAAAGGTTTAGCTACTAGTTACTTGAACATTCTGTTTATTTATTTAGCTTGACAGGAAATGGGGAGAGATGCGCCGCAAAGTCAGACAGGATCGATGGCCGAACCTGTGGCATGCCATCAGGCTGACTCAGTAGCCAGACGGTTGAGCTAAATACTTGGGCATGCTTATAAATACAGAAGTTCATTCCGACGCTGCGCAATATACATATCATAATTGAATGAGAATACTTATATAATCCATAATTTATTATCATGCTCATAATACATTGTCTCGATGCAGAGGACATGGTGACCAACCTTGGATCTTCTGTCCCTTGGGAGCATTTACGTTAGAATACAGCTGGAGCGGACTGAACTGGACCTGAGAGAGAGAGAGAGAGAGAGAGAGAGAGAGAGAGAGAGAGAGAGAGAGAGAGAGAGAGAGAGAGAGAGAGAAACTTGTCAAACATTAATCTCCTTCCACTGTACACAAAGTTTTCAAAGTTTCCACTGTATTCACAAAGTTATGCAGCATATCACAAATTGTGCAGAACCAATTTCCTTCCTGTAGCGTCCACTAGGTGGCAGCGTTTCCCTAAACTTTGACTGGTTCAAAACAGAATTGGCTGTCAGGAGCACCAAACTATAGTGAAACTAGTGATCAAACTGATCATGCCACGTTGTGAGCTTGTAGATTTGCTAATTTCGGTCCTTCTTAAAAAATGTGTTAACAGATTTTTTAGTAATGTCATGTAGAATGCAAAGAAAATTCTATAAATAACTTCTAAGGGAAAAAACATTGAAAAAGGAAAAATCATTGTATTATTATTATTATTGTTGTTTTTGTTGTTGTTATTTCTAATCAACACAAATATAAACATGTATTTTTTTAAGTGTACAGTATTTGTTAAAGCACAGGACAGGACCAGACGGAAGCAGATAGTCACAGCCTTATGTTCCACCAGGAACGAAGAGGATTAATATAATATATATTTGTTAAAATGACATATTCATGTGTTACCATATGTTGACAATGTCGCATGCTTCAATTGAGGACTTTATTTTGTGCGTAAAAATACTGTAAAATGTGTGGAACAATGACCGAGATAAATAAAGTAACTGAACTGAACTGAAGTGAACTGAACCATAGGGTGCTCTGTGGAAGACACTTTCTGTTCCTCATGTAAAATTTGTTTCACTCTGGGAGTGCACTCAGCGCACCATGTCAGTTTACATGACAGACTCACCATGTCAGTTTACATGACAGACTTACCATGTCAGTTTACATGGCATAAGCAGGAGGAGAGCGGGTAACCACTAATTCATCCATTGAAAACAGTAACTGTAATAGCGTTACTGAATGGGAGAATAGAAAAATAATTACTTTACAAGTTACTGTGTAACGGTGTTGGTCCCAACACTGTTGGTGGTGGGCAGAGATCCACCTGAACTGAAGCCACACCCAGAGCTTTAGTTCCATGATATATTAATCCTCATAAAACAATAATACCAGGCAGGAGTAGGGCTGTTTTATCCATTGCTGAGCATCATCTCAGTGAGGAAACAGACATTAGATTTCCGGCACCATGGGACTCACAACCGGAATTGCAATTATGCGACAGTTACTGCAAAAAACAACACCTCAATCCAATGTCATTGTAACTAAGATATTCGAGTGAAAAAAGTGGATATTTGACCCAGTATAAAGCCAAATGTAACGCCAAAACGACTAGCATTTTACTACTGTTTGTTTAGTTGTTAGCTTTGCCACCCAAGCCTGGCGTAGAAGACAATGGGGAAAGTTATGCCTTCAGCATGACGTCACGAAAAAAATAGCATCTGAAATAGCATTTGTTATCTCCCAAGGGGCTTGACAAGTCCTCCGCATAAACACGCATCCTTACCGTGTGGTCTCTGTAGTGGCTGTGAGGCCCACTAGGGGACAGTGTGCTGCAGGAGGTGTGGTCCAGGGTGGTGGGCGGTGCTGTTGGGACGCCAGGGAAGGAAGAGCTGCAGTTGGTTGCCAGGTAGAGGGCGGGTAGCCAGGTTGTGCCGTTGTCCACCGTTCGCTCTATGACCAGAGCATTGGGGCGAGGACCCTGTGGATTGATTGATTGATTGATTGATTGATTGATTGATTGATTGATTGATTGATTGATTGATTGATTGACAGTTTGCAGAATTAACCCATTTTTTCCACAAAAGAATCCGCAAAGATAATTTTTACGAATTGTTTTAAAAAAAAAAAAAAAAAAAAAAAGCTTGCTTCTTGTCTCAACCTGGAGTGGGACTATAATAACTGTGGGTAATACTGTAGAAGTATTTTCAACAGACTTAGAAGCACATCTATGACAGAGAAAGTGAAAGCCACTGATGCCTGTCAGTGACAATGTGGGGCAGACAGAGGCTCAATTTGTGGAACGCCTGAAATGAGCTCTTGGAAATGAGGGTCCCATGCAAAGAGGGTCACCTACTAGAATGGTAAAAACGAAAAAGAAAACCCAACAAACAGAGGACTGTTTTACAAACAAATTAATTAAATAAATAAATAAATAAAATTACTTTGTTCATTTGACTTCACATTAGCCCACACAAGGACATTTTTCTCCAGACAGGGACCAAATGATTCCGTCCTCAACATTACTACAGAATAATTTGGTTAGATTTGTATCAACAGACCTTAAAGCTCAACATCAGGGTGTCCAACTGGAACAGGCCATGGAGATCCAACTGGATGCTGACTGGATTGACATCTAAATGATATGACATGAACACTTCATTTGTGTGACACCATCACTAAACACAGGTGTATTTTACCCACTAAAAAATATTTCATAAAAAATATCTCTCATCACAACATTATGGAAGTGTAGCAATAAGTGGCAACTTGGGGTACTCTTCTTTAATATTTCATCATGACTTTTCACACACACTCACAAAAAACATTATGTTCTAGTGAAGGGAAAAGAAGAAGAAGAAAAAACTCCATTTTGAGTGGGATGTGCATGGAAACAAACCTACCCACCCAAGACCCACCCATTTCAGACATTAGCAACATTATGAAAATTGCAAATATATACAGTACAGTAATATATTAATGGATGTTAAGTGTTTTAGGGTGAAACTCACCCATGTTCAGTCTTTTAGGGTGAAAATAACTCATGTTCTGTGTTTTAGGGTTAAAACAACATTAGCTCCAACTTTATACTGAGTGTGTGTGGGATTATATCTAAATGATACAAAACAATGTTAATGAAATAAACAGGAAGGGCAGACAGACATACCCTTCTGGGACTGCCACCAACGGTCGTGTCCGGCGCCGGTCAGGACATCCTGGATGGTGTGGGCCAGGCGCCCGGCCGGGTTCCTGGAGTCACATGGACAACACTTCATCTTCCACTGGAGAAGGAGAGAGAGAGATTTAAACAATATTTCATCATGTATGTAGGTTGATGACGCTGCTGCAGAAGTAACACAAGGTTGCCACAAGGCTGACTGGCAGCATGCCATGTGGGAGACAGATCATAGGGTGCCAGGGTGCCCTGGCTGGCAGCATGCCATGTGGGAGACAGATCATAGGGTGCCAGGGTGCCCTGGCTGGCTGTGTGCCACCTCTGGTACCTCTGCATGTGACAGGAGGTGTGCAATGGGACGCCATCATTTGATTGGCTGAGCACGGAACGTGCACGATGAGTAGGCCTACGGCTGCCCCTCGCGTGACGTCACACTAGAGTGAATCATGGCCTATGGTGGAGGATGGCACTTTGTTTTAAAGCCTTTTGGGCATCTATATACATTACATCTTGGTCTCATTTGTTCATTTAATAAAATGTGTACACCTGATCTGGGAGCCATTTTTCATTTAATTAATTCTCACTATGAGCTTGTAAGGTCTGCTATTTTCTTGAAAATGTCCCACAAATCGTGTTGCTTGAATCTAGTTGGAGGTCGCTGGAACTACATATTTTCTGATAGGGGTCGACCAGCGGCCACATAGCCTACAGATGATTTTGGGGGTCCTTGATATGAAATATTGAGGACCAGAGAAAATCAGCATACCTTTAATTACAACGGCTCTTACAATGAAAACGATATTGTGGGGGTATTTTGACATTTTGGCCTACAAACTATGCACCTTTGGCCATGGAGGCAATGACCCTGAGGTTACAGATTGCAGATTGGAGGTTTGATAGTAATTTTTTCCACTCTAAACACACGCCATGGGGCGGATCTAGGCATGGGCATGGGGGGACGGGGCAATGCCCCCCTAAATGCCCTGACAGCCCCACCAAACATGATGGCATGCAAAACAACCCAAGATATTTCAAATTAAAGTGCTTATGTTTAAAATGATTTGAAACACTACTACTGCTACTAAGTAACTACAGCTGTGGCACCACTAAACCAACAGCATTTCATCATTGAAAACAGAAAACTCTCTGAGTCACACCTTTAGCTTCATGCTTGCTGGGTGTCTGTTGCAACTTGATGCTTTAGTGCCTAATAAAAGTCCTGTAGCCGAAAATGGCATGGGGCGACTTCATCGCCCGTGGCGCAAAGCGCCACAGGCCCTCCTCCTGCCCCCCCCCCCCATTGGGAAATGTTACATCCGCCCCTGCACACACCCACATGCATGCACACCCTCCTATACTTGACACAAACACCCTTGCTCTACTCCACACGTCAATGTTTTTTGCGTCCGACCAGTCGAGACAAGGTTGTCTTGTGGGTCTTGTGTTGTTATTTTAAAGCAGTGCCTTCCGGAGGTTTCTGACCCGAGAGATAGAGACAGAGAGAGATCAGAGATGAGGCGTTTGCCTTGGCCGGCAACCAAACTAAAGGGTTCTGGGTTGCGCCCCGGAAAACAACCGATGTACAAGTTCTACACAGTTGATTAGATCTGCTAAAATTTCGGCCCAGACTGTTAGCTCAACCGTCTGGGCACCTAGGCTGCCTGACGGCGTGCTGTGGGTTCGACTCCCGAGCCTGGCGGCCTTTGCCGCATGTCACTCCCCAATCCCCATCTCTCTCCCCCTTTCCTGTCTCTCTACTGTCAACTATCAATAAAGGCATAAAAAGCCCAAAAACAAACAAAAGAAAAAAGATCTGCTAATTTCGCTATGTTGGTCCAAAAGTGCCCGGAATTTCAGCCCCTTTACTGGCCCTCTAACACGCTCTGCACGTCCCTGACTTCATCCAACCCCTGCATGCATTGCTTGGGTTGGGTTGTGGTTGTGTAACCACGGTAACCGTGGCGCTGTGCAGACATGGCCTCAGGGATCAGAGAAGAGAGGGGTGCAGCACCCATGTGTGGATTCTGATCAGCTTTCAACCCAGACAGGATGTGACAAGCATGCGCGCAGCATAGCAGGGTGGCCCCGTAGGTGGTTTTCAATGTTTTCAGGCGCTCTGGACTATAGCAATGGAAGCTCTGCAGCAACAGGCAGGGGCGGATGTAACATTTCCCAATTGTGAAATGTTACACCAAACATGATGGCATGTTTGGTGGGACAGATGTAACATTTCCCAATCGGGACAGGGCATTTAGAGGGCATTTAGGGGGGCATTAGGGGGGATTAACTAAAAAAAAGTGACATTACGGGCACAGGTCTCCACCAGGTCTCCACCAGATCAGGCTGTGGCCTCCTGGTGGCGCTATAATAGGCTAGTGATGTCCCGAAACCGATACAAAAGTATCAGATCGGCTCTTTTTGTCCCTTTTATCATATCACTATCGGCAAATACTGTATGGGTATCGTAAAAGTATCAGTATTGGCCCTTATTTGTCATTATCGGGTCACATATTGGCAAATATGCCTAACCAGTGATCAGACACAGGGGTAAGGGGTTGACACCATGGCAGTTAAGTAAAATGTTGGGTCATGTGGACTTTGCTTTGGAGTTTCCTAAGTGCACATTTGAGAGAGGAGTATGTCATTCCCAGTTGGTGACTTCATATAAAGGTATTTTTTCTTTTGTATGTTATTATATATATATTCTTCTCTGGTATTGGTATTTCGTATCGGTATCGACTAACACAAAAATTGTGTTATCAGGATCGGATCGGAAATGAAAAAGTGGCATCGGGACACCCCTATAATAGGCCGTTGTGAAAAAGGTTCCATTCATTCTCATGCCTTTGATGGCAATTGGAAAATAAATAAATTCATCAAAAGGGGAAAGTATACTCATAACGCACAGTGTCCCTCTTCAAGTTTTGAAATGTTCACGAGCACTGATCGTGCATTAATATGAATAAAGTCCATTTTGGGGGGGGTCATTTTGCAACAGCATGCACACACAAGTTGCAAAATGACAAATAAACGTTTAATGCCAAAAAAAAAAACAGATAAAACTTTGCCCTTGAAGGCCAATCACAGAGTATCACTACCATAGAACACACAAATTGCAAAATGGCAAATAAATGTTTATTGCCAAAAATGTGCGTGTGTGTGCGTGCGTGCGTGCGTGCGTGCGCGCGCGTCCGTGCGTGTGTGTGTGCGTGTGTGTGGGTGTTAATTTTTTTCTCTTTTAAATCAACACGTGCGTGCGTACGTGCGTTCTCTCACCTGCTGGTACGGTGTGCAGAACACCTCGCTTCCTGTCAGGCCGCAGGTGGACGAGGCGCGGAGGTCGCGACCTCTCCCCAGCAGCAGGTCTCCAGAGGAGGGGGGGTAGCATGCCCCCACAGAGCAGGGGTCATCTGAGGTCATCACAGGGGTCATGGCAGCCACAGCTGGAAGCCAACCCCATAGAAACAACAAGACATTCAGTTGGTTCAGGTTTTCAGCCTTGCGAGGCTGCGACCAGTAATAACAGCAACGAAACATTTGCCAAGAGACAGGGCAGTGTCTTAGGCTGCCACTACATTGGTTTTTGCACAGTCCAGGTCTCGGACCAGGGTTTGACGTCACGTCCTCCTTTTTTGAATGGGTTTCAATGGGCACTTCCTGCTACTTCCTGTCTGAATTTCGGACAGCGGCCAGGCAACAGGAAAGACCCGCCCGCGGCCGAAATTCAGACAGGAAGTAGCAGGAAGTGCCCATTCAAAAAAGGAGGACGTGACGTCACACTTCCGGCCGAAAGTTGGAATGTGCAATCCTGTAGTCTGGAGGGCCAGTTACTGGTGCTTGGGGTCACGACCAATGAGCGACTCTAGCTGCAACCCGGTCACGACCACTACGGTACGTCCTTATGGTTGTGACTAGTTAGGGGGATATAAGCCTACCCAGGAATCGGGACAAATTATTGATGTCTTGATTGTGTCCAGATCAAGGCAATCCAAAACTAGGCCCAGAATATCACTTGGTTTCGAGCAACCAGGGCCGGATCTAGAGGGGGGCCAGGGTGGGCAGGGCCCACCCAAATGAGCATCCTGCCCACCCAATGAGAGGTAATATCAGTGGTTTTCATCAGTGGTCCGGAGACCAGTGATCCTTGAGAGAGGTGTGGAAAGTTGGTTAACCAGATGTAACTCTTTGAGAGCGTAATAATTAACCAAATGGACCCTTGCGTGTCCATTTGGTTTCATTTTTACACTCTCAAGAGTTAAAATATAAAACATCAACAGAATTAGCCCAGGTCTACACAACTAGAGAATGTGGAAGATTAATCCTCATTTTGATCTGTATGTTTGACTGTTTTGTTTCTCAAATCCAGTCTGGCATTGTGGACAAAATCAAAGGAAATCTTTAGTTTTGGGGTCTGTGAGCCTAAAATGTCATCAATTGGTGGTCCGTGGCTCAAATGCCGAATAAATAGTGGGCCCCGGTGTCAAAAAGATTGAAAACCACTGCTACGTATGAAAAACTTTGGAGTTGCCCACTCTGCCAATCCGGCCCTGCGAGCAACAGGAATCCTCTCCTCTAAAGACGGACGTCCCTGGATGAATACGAGTCAGATTGAGGTCAGACTAACAGAATGGATCCTAACTATAGTCAGATCAGGCCCAGAATAAGTTTTATTATTTCAACTGCGGTGAAGACATCCTGGAAATGATCTGGCCTTGTCTTGAGCGTTACTAGAGTCACTGAAGGAGATCATTTTTGTCACACAAGTGTTTTTTTTATAATTTAAACACATATTAAATTAATATTATTTCACAACGCTTTAAGAGTTTGTCAACCAGTGGTCTGGAGACCACCAGTGTTCCCTGAGATGGTTCCAGGTGGTCCCCAACTAAATGATGGATGGTATGTTGGTATGGACCTTATAGATCTGTAACTCTTGAGACTCTCAAGAGTTAAATTTATATTTAAACATCTGAATTACATAATTTTCAGGAATCTACACAAATAGAAAATGTATATTGAAAATTGAAATGTATATAGAAATTGTTATTTTGACCAACATTTTGCCAGTCATCTCTTGTAAATTGTAGACAAAAATGTGAAAATCCTTGATTTTGGGTCTGAGAGATTAAACTCAACATCAAAATGTGGTCTGTGACTCAAAAGCTGAATAAATAGTGGGCCCCGGTGATGAAAAGGGTTGAAAACCACTGCTTTAAATTAATAATAATAATTCAAAAATGTAGGGAGGGAGCCATAACAATGTCTGTGGGAACACACTTTAACAGAGGACAGAAGATGCAGACCTGCAAACATACCTGCTATGACGAATAATAATAATATCCTCATTCCGTTCTTCAATTGTTTCTACAAATCAGAGCAGAAAGGAACACAACAGTTATCCCTCAATTAATGACAGTTATATCCCTGAAACAAAAATAATCACAGTTATACCAAAGGTGGTGATTGATTGATGTTACTCTGGCAGTTTTACAATTGTATGTCGTGATATATTTCTACTTGCAAAAAGCAGATTTCAACTTTACTACTACTTTTTACTACTATGATTTGGGCAGTATTTGACAACTCTAAAGTCTACACAGAGTAAGGGTAAAATGCCAGTCAGCAACATATACACAATAGATAAATACACAGACAGAAAATAACTATTATTTTTATTACAAAACAATTCTATTATATATTTTTTTTTTCATGGAGTCCGAGGCCCCGACCTGGCCGTACTGATTAGCATACATTTGAGAGCTTGAGAACTCTATCCCTTTTAGAGCGATCTTAAAGGAGTCATGCCACTAAATGAATCATGACCATTATGCCACTAACTTAATAATAATAATTTTATCAGTTATGTTAGTAAACGAATGATGACAGTTATGTCATTATGTAACTAAATTAATGACAGTTATGTCACCAAATCAATAATAACAATTGCTGCTTCTGATTTTACTGAAGTAGTTGTTTTTGTATGTACGGTATTTGAATGCCTTCATGAAATGAACAAGTTGGCCACTATTGTAAACAAGAGTATGCTTAACTAGTGTGTCCAATCAGCTTTTTCAGGTTTGATGCAGTTGTACTTGACTTGTACTGTAACTCTAATCTCTGTTACTAAAATTTTCATTCATTCATTCACAGTTATGCCACAATATGAATAATGACAGTTATGTCACCAAATCAATAATGACAGTGATGTTACTAAATGAACAATGCCAGTTATGTTACTAAATGAATAATATCAGTTATGTTACTAAATAAATAATGTGTTTAATACATGTTACTTGACAATAATTTACGGGTAAAGGAAAAACATATGGATATATAGAGAAAGTGTATAGATAGATAGATAGATAGATAGGACTGACCTGTGAGTGAAAATTAATCCAGTCTTCAGTCTGTAGATTAGAAGCATCAGTGCCACGGGCAGCTTTTTATAAACTGTGATCACCGTGTGTGTGTGTGTGTGTGTGTGTGTGTGTGTGTGTGTGTGTGTGTGTGTGTGTGTGTGTGTGTGCGTGCGCGCATCAGCGGAGGACACACCCTGCAACCCCGCCACACCTAGCGCTACATGAATCAGAGCACACACACGCACACAGACATGGATTCAAACACACATTGTGCGTAAAGAGCAAGACCGGGCAGGTTTGTTTGTATCACACACCTCAGCAACAATTCATACACTCTCACAATTACAGACCCCTAAGGGTCCATTTGGTTCCATAAAGGAAACCATTAAAGATGGAACACCCAATTCCAACATTTTTTCAGAGAGCATACCAATGGAACCAAATGAACCCTAATGTCCATTTGATTTAATTTGTCTTTTACCATGTTACTGCTTTTTTATATATCGTTTTTATCATGTCCATGTAATGTACATTAATGACATAGTGTCACATAGTGTTAAAAGTGGTTGGAATTTCCCCTTTAACATCACTCTCCAGGTGGTGCATACATGTGTCTATGGAGTTAACATTACTCTAACAGACTCTCAGGTGTTTGATAGGTGTTTATAACTATTGCAATCGACCCCTTCATGGATGGGTGTGGTCTTGATATTAAAAATCTGTCATCCATGTGCATTGTTTGGTTCCTTCTTGAACAGTGAAAGGAGAACCAAATGAAGAATAGTTCTAATATGAACTGGCTGAGTAAACAGATAGAAGACAAGCTAGATGTCTGCATAGCTGTGGACGTTGCTGGGAGTGAGCCAAAGGGACGATTGCAACATTAAAGAGCACTCTGGCTGTGGTGTGAAACAGTATGTCTGTTGACACAGCACAGCCAGACGCGGTCACTGTCACACCTACACCCAGCAGTGGAAAGTAACCAATTACATTCTGCGTAAAGTCAGAGGCCCCCAAACGTTTCCACGTCAAAATTACTCATATTAGCCCGGCGGACCCCCATTTGAAGAGATATGCCCACAGACAGATACAGTATATAAATGCACCACTTACACCCAAAATGTAATATTTTTATTACAGCTCTAGCAGTGATTCTCAACACGTTTAGTCTCAGGGACCCCTGGTTTGACGTGAATATCCCCACATGGAAAACCGGACCTGTGCGAGATAGAGATAGAGAGATAGAGAGAGATTTTTTATACTTATATCACATGTTTTTATCGCACATTGTTTCATTTAATGACACGGCCCAGGCTCAGGTATAAATGTGTGCCCTGCAGCTACTGTACTGTGTGGTAATGCAGGCAGGATCACTGTTGATCATCATATTATAATAGCCGTAGGGGCTATGAACCACACACACACGCCTGTGCATGTCTGCATGTGTGCATGTGAGGGTGTGTCTTCTGACTCAGTCACACATATACACACACATACAGTATATACACGCACGCACAAAAGCACACAAGCACAGGGTGAGGTTAACTGTGTTCCAGTCATAAGGCCAGTCAATAGGCTGGGGTTTGTCTTGTCTGTGTCTGTGTCTGTGTCTGCTGTCTGCCTACCGCATGCCTGTCTGCCTGTCTCATGCCTGTCTGTCTACCTACCTATGTCTGTCTGTCAGTGAGCAGCTGATCTCAGCAGGCAACACTGTACAATTGAAGGCAATTTCAGGATAGTATACTTTTACATTCTACAACAGCATATTTGCAGATACTGTCAATTAAATTATTACGACTTGTGGGGATCCTTGAACTGAAATAGTTAAAAGGTATAGTAAGGGATTTCACTATATAATACTAATTTGCTTGTGATGTTCTGGTTGTTTGCTTTGCAGTTTCTGCCATCATGGGTGTACAGAATATGAATGTGATCCACAATCTATGTAAAGTGCCTCGGATAAAGTTGCTATATAAATGCAGCATTTACCTGTTGCCTGTTGCACTTCCACACACACTGTAGAGTGTGTGTGACGTAGGAACATAAGGTTTTAGAGAACAGAATCTGGTGGGTTAAGAGGCTATACACAACTGGGACATTAACGGCTTAGCCTAGATAACTTAACCACATAGTGTCCACTACTGTTGTAGTTCTCGAGACATTGTCTCGTCTCGAGACCAGTCTCAAGACAAATTTTCATTGTCTCGGTCTTGTTTTTGTCTCGCTTTGTTTTGTCTTGGTCTTGTCTCGACCTTATGGCTCTCCACTTCATTTGTCTTGTGGTCTCGTCTTGTTCTCGTATAATTTTGTCTTGGTCTTGTCTCGACTTCGGAGCCATTGTCTCGGGTCTTGATCGCCAACAAGACCTCTCGAGACCTTGATCTCGACCCTCTAGGTGCTAGTCTCGTCTCGATCTCGTCTCGATCAAGTCCGTGGGTGTCTTGGTCTCGTCTTGGTCTCGACCCTCTAGGTGCTAGTCTCGTCTCGATCTCGTCTCGATCAAGTCCGTGGTTGTCTTGGTCTTGTCTTGGTCTCGATTTAAGTGGTCTCGACTACAACACTAGTGTCCACTGTTCCCCTTTTTCGCAAGTCATTGGAAGAACATACTGTATTTACATATTTACTTTGAATATACTTATTTACGCGCCACCCTCTTCTATAAACCAAAACAACTAAAGTTTTACAAAGATTTTCAAAACAGAGGTCAAATTCTGTACGCTGATATGAAGGGAATTAAGCTTGAACACCACTGGGCTATAATGTTAGTCACACAGGATTAAGATATTAGTCACGTAAAAGTACTCTTTGTTTTGGTGACTCAACTGTAGACCAACTTTAGCCAGCACACACACACACACACACACACACACGATTGTGAGCGTGGGTGCTTGCTTTCAGTGCTTAGGGGAAAAAAAAATATATATATATATATATACTGTATATACACACACACACTGTATATGCTCATGTTAAATGGTGAACAGTGAACTTGATGACTGATACCTTTGATCCAGTCTTAAAAAAAAAGCATCATGCCATTCCTTGTGGTTGTTGCGCCATGCGGAGGCGTGCTGCAGGCGCTAGCTGTCCACCACCGACTGTTTGCACAACCTGTACATGCCTGAACTAGGTGACGGCCCGATCGGCTGGTCATTTCCCATGATGCAATAGCGTGCATAACCTTTAGCCCCGTGCCCTGCGGTGCCTGACTGGACGATGAATACTCACTGTTTATCAACATGTGGTCCAGGGACCCATCAAGCGGCACAAATGGACCTTAACTATGTCCGTAACACCGTGGGGAACCAAATAGACCCTTTATACAGGTCTTGGGGAAGCTCAAACTAGTTCAGTTCTGTGATATTTTATGTTTTATATTTCAACGTTGTGAACTGACGTTCATGGATCAACAATGTTAGATATTTTTTATCTTCTTTCAAAATTGTAACACTGACATTGTTTTAAAATTGAAACGTAGACATTATTCCTATATATTGAGATGAATTCCAACCCTTAAAGGCCCAGTGACTGTTTTGTATTCCATTTCTAAATCTTCCTCCACAAACACAGGAGGGTTTGATTACAGACAGAAATACCGATTCTGGCATCTAGACAGTGTATTACTTGATTTAAACTCAATCATCGCGGACATATACCTGAGCATTTCAAGCTGAAAGTTCAAAGTAAAATGCACTCCATTTCCTATTCAGTGTATCTTTAAAACAACTTTGGGATTAAGTGCCTTTCCATTATCTCCATTATCATTATCCATTCCTTTGTTATTACAGTTGTTTTCTACAGGAAAATATATTTCTTTACTAAGGGTCAATTTGTGAAAGCTGTGTTATGAAGTTCAGTTCTCACAGCCTACATCTCTGCTGAAAATAGCTGGTCTGGAAACAACCGGCCTACAAGCTCACAACGCGCCATGGTGCAGCACGTTGTGAGCTTGTAGATCAGCCATGTTCAGCATCAACAAGTCTAAGGATAAATCTGGCTTTACTCATGGCTTTTGCTGTATCGACAGGTTTCGGCATGTATCTCCTCGCCACAACAAATAAACTGCTCTCAGAAGCTGTTTCTCATGGCACAAGTTCATCAGTGTTTCAGTTAGGAGTCGGGATGTGTCTGTGTCTGTTTGTCTGTGTGTATGCATGTCTCGATGTCCCTTTGGTGTTTTAATCATGTTATACTTCAGCAGCTATTGAAAAACAGCAGATCTACAAGCTCATAGTGGGCTACTTCTTTGAATTTCGGGATCTGGTGGATCCCTAGAACATGTTTTCAAATGAGGGTCTGCGGCCAAATATAGACAGTTCTGGGCACTAAATATTTTGAGCATCACTGACGCAGAAACATAGATTTCTCAGAAAAAAAGAAGAATCTAGAGTCAGATGTTAGACACTAGAATCTATCATCATGAACTGAAATCTAGTTTCGGAAAACTAGAATCTAGTGCCAGAAACTAGATCCCAGTGTCGGACATTGGAATCTAATGTCAGAAACTCAAATGGAGTGTCAGAAACTAGAATGTAGTCTCAGATGCTAGAATTTAGTGCCAAAAACTATTATCTAACATCAGCAGTTAGAATCAGAAACATCAGAAATTAGAATCTAGTAGTGTCCAATCTGGGTACCCATCGGCATATATTCAGGAAAACAGCGCCATCGCTGTTGTTGACGTGAGGCGCGTTGTTGGTAGATTTATCTATGGAAACGATCATTCTTTTCTTTTTTTAGTATATTTTTGGAAAATGTAGTAGCCTCGGCACCATGTTGGTGGGGTCTGAATAATAAAATAATAATTTAAGAATAAATGAAAAGGACCCTCACATACAAACTGAATGCTACTCTTGGTCTTTGTGAACTCATCCAGATTTGGCTCAGAATCTCTGCAGAACCAGATAGTGTATCTGATCAGATAGTGTAGGCAGAGTTGCGACACCGAGGGGTAAGAAAACTGGGAACTTGAGTGGTGTGCATGCAACCTGGAGTGGAGTAGGCTACATATATATATATATATATATATATATATATATATAATATATATATATATATATATAATATATATATATATATATATATATATATATATATACAGTGTTGGGAATATTACTTTACCTTGTTAATATATTACTAGTTATTACCTTCATTTTAAAGCAATATATTATATAATATATAATATTATATTATATATTATATAATATAATTATATTATATATTATAATATATTATATTACAATATTACTGTCTGAGCAAGTGTAATATTTTAATATTACTATTACATATTACTTAAAAAATATTACACTGAGCAAGTGTAATATTCTAATATTACTATTACATATTACTTAAAACAAGCACATTTGGCTATCTGGCAAAATCCTTATGAATTCAACTTGAAAAAACGTCATTCCTGAATAAATAATTTGATGACAAATTATAGACAATTTAAAAAGTAATTATTTAACTTCTGCAGTTGTCAATATAGTTTCACAAGAACATTTTCAACGAGACAGATTGACAGAAAGTAATATTGAAAGTAATGCAGTAATGCAGAAAGAAAAGTATAATATATTAGATTGTTTTTGTTAAGCAATATATTTATATTACACGTTACTGCATTTTGGTAATATATTATGTAATATATTAAGTTACGTAGTGCACTTGTCCCAACACTGTATATACTGTATATATATATATATATATATATATATATATATATATATATATATATATATATAAACCAAAATAAAGGGATTTTAAGAACATTAAAAGTGGGCTGCTGTTGCCTGAGTCTGATGCATTTGTGCCTGTGTCCAGTCCAGGGTTTGTCCCCATGGACCGGCCCCCGTGAAGTGTATACAGATGTCGTATAACTCTCTCTTTACTCCATGGCTCTGAGCTATACATGCAGCATTGCTTTGCATCGCATGGTCAAGGGAAGAGGGGAGGAGCCTGGGAGCATGACGGGGCGGGGCAAGAGCATATAAAAGCACACTGCGGTCAGACGACAGAGAGTAAAAGCCTGAGGCAACAAGTCAACATCGGACCATCAGAACTTTATCGATTAGGCACTGCAACTCTTGTTTGGGGACAAGACAACACGTCCTTTGGTAAGTTTATACTTGCTTATCAGTGACCTCTACAGCAGGAACCGGCAACCTTTTTTTGACACAAAAGTGCTACATTTTTATTTGTTTTTTCGCTTGATAGTCAATGTGACACCGCCAAATCCATATTGCATTTAATTACACTTACTTGTTTTAAGTCATCGTTTGGTGAAATTGAGATAAGAAGAAAACACATAAAAACACATTTTCTAGCAATCCTATTTTGCAAATTGTAGAAATCTCAATTTGCCAAAAAAAAAAAAAAAAAATTCTATGAGGATAACTAAAAATGGAGTGAAAATGGGGTTTCATCCAATAACTTACTAATAATGAAAAAAATCGTCTGCTTGTATTAAACAAAATTACACACCAACATTGAAGCTGTAGGAAGAGCTTGAATTATCCTCTGTCTGTCTGGAAAGTGTTTGTTTGATAAAACTCGTACTGTAGACATGTCATGAGCTGCTTTATGTCAATAAATTCTCTGCAATTCTCTTTTTGTATAAGTCCCGGAGTTGGAAGCACTCATTATACAGTAAGTCACTGAACAGCCCTGTTTAGAATTTGCACATAATGCAGGAGGCGGCAGTGCGACCCATTAATCCTAATGAGTGCTTAGAACCTCAGCCTTTTACTTACTGACAGAAAGTAGTTCATAACATGTCTACAGTGTATTTATATGAAATAAACGCTTTCCAGATAGAAAAGGATGATTCATAATTATTAGGAAGTCAATTGCAACTCTAGATTCAACCCATTATAAAAAAAATACAGCTATAACTACAGCTATACAGCTGTGGGGCTTCACGTCGTACACGGACTAACCTTCCATGGTGCCGTTTCCCTCCCCTCTCCGCAGTTCTTCCACTGCGCCGCGTCAAAAATGGAGGCCGACGACACCCAGACGTCCACCATGCAGGAGCTGCTGCCCTTCTGCCGGGAGCTGCTGAGCCAGCGGCCGGGCCGCGCCACGCTGAAGATCTACCTGGTGGGCTCAGCCCTGGCCGCCCTGGGCTCCGTCCTGGCTCTGGCGGACGTTGCGTGCCGCGCCTTTGGTGCCAGAGACGATGGGGACGAGGACGATCTGGAGATGAGGCCGCCGCCACTCCCTGTGGCGGCCGGGGAGAGGAGAGAGAAGGCAGGGGTGAAAGCCGAGGTGAAAGAAACAGAAGGGATGTCTGCAGCCGCAGAACACACAGGCCAAAACACAAAGACTCAACCGCAGCATGCGGCCGTCAGGACTTTGGCCACACGGCAGCACGCCTCCTGAAAGGCTCCTGAAGACTCTGACTTCACAAAACGTCTCAAAGTTGCACACAATAGCAATGCGGTGTTCTGAAAGACACGCACTTCGCTTTGACTGCGTGTGGCGTCTCAAAGACATGCACTTTGACAGCAACGTTGGCGTCTCAACCCAAACACTGAACAGGGGCTAGGAGCCACCTGTTGACTGCCGAGCCTCTTCGAGCACAGCATCCCGCTGCATTAAACCCCCCGTTTGGGAAGCCATCTTGGATGCTAAGATGCTAATGTCAGTGCGCTAGCGAGCTAAAACGGGTCCAAATCCAGTTTGATGAAGCTTACATGACGGAATGTTCCGCCAAAATAGCGGAAGGCTGTTAGATTACGAATGGCAGAATGTTCTGTTGTGAGTGTGTTCTGTCTTTAACATAAAGACACACGAATGCTTTCGGACAGCTTACGGTGTCTCAAAGACACACTTTGATAGGATGCAAGGCCTCAAGGACACGGTGTAACGTGTCTCAAAGACGCGCTTTTAGCAGGCCTGCACTGTTGCATTCTGCTCAAAGACATGCTTTGAAGGCATGAATGGTGAAATATAGCAGCACAGGGTCATGTGTAGTATGTACTGTATGTATATATGCAGGGCACCGCAAATGTAAAGAGACCGTCCCGCCAGCTTCAGTGCCAACATGTTGCCAACTGGGCCAGATGTACAGCCGACAGAAACAGAATATCTACTGTGAATCGTGAATCGTTTCTTCTGAAAAAACTGTTTCTGTGTCAGTGATCCTCAACATATTTCATGCCAAGGACCCCCAGAATTATCTATATTTGGCTGCGGTCCGCAATCTGACAACATGTTGTTCATAATGCTTAGAACACCAGTGTTTCATAAATGTTTATTTATGGGTGTAAAATTCAGTTAAACACAAGTCATCTCTAGCACCCTATAGGAGAACACCTTGTGTTAAAATTATAAACACAGTAATCTTGTTTGAAAATGTAAACACATTCATGTGTTTGTGTTCATGTGTTACAGGTGATTAAATGTGCTTATGTGCTTATAATCTAAACAATGTGGCACACTTGGTTTTACAGCGCACAGAGCAATTTTGTATTTGTATTCTTGTGCAGTAAAAGTACAGTATTTGGATTTGAGAGGTAGAAAAAAAGCATACTTTCTCAATAAAGTTATATATTTTTAAAAAGCCTTTAGTTGTCATGTCTTATTAATGTATCTGTAATACTCCAATGCCACAAAATGCACAGATTCTGCACTGCTGGCAACATGCCAACAGGAAGGAAGAATGAATGATTGCAAATGGTATCAACAGAACTGGAGAAGTACACACTGCAGCAAGCTGATAACAGCTTGGAGATTTACAGTACAATTCAAGCACAACTAGAACAGATCTGGAAAAACTGAATATATATATATATATATATATATATATATATATATATATATATATATATATATATATATATATATATATATATATATATATATAAATAAAATTGTTATTATTGTCCCAGTATCTCTGTTATTATTGTCCCAGAGTGTTCAAATGGAACCAAAAGGAACCCGTAACTCAAATGAAAACGTATGGGTCCATTTGGTTCCATTTGAACACACTCAGGGTTACAGGGGCTGTTATGCAGGACCTGTTATTCAGGGCAAGCTATTTATGTGTTTCTGGTATTATTACTGTCCCCTCATTTTGTATGGCCGGTGCCAAACATGTATGTTGACCAAACTGTCCACCCCATGCCAACATGGCAATGACTTCCCTCTCCTGATGGCTTGAGCATTTTTTTTTAGATTTCTCTGTGGTGTGGTATAATCTGATTACATTATAGTTTCTACAGTTACTAGTGCCACATTCTAATATAAAAGTCTGTGGAAGTCCAATGGCTTCAGTGTAGGGAGGCTTTGAAGGTGCTTTCCTACCCCCTGTTGGTTGTTATAGGTTTAACAATGAGCTGATGTGAATGACATAATGAGGCTGCTTCTGTGTGTGTAGCAAAGCTCTGTATTTAGGATGTTTAATAATAGTGTCTGCATCTCAACAGAAAAGAGATTCCAGATAAAAATACAACTAAAATTTTCACAGCTCGAAGGCAGCTGCCATGGAAGTGATTTAAGTGAACAACTGATGAACTTTTCAATGGGCCCTCACAGTTTAAGGCACAACTTTTTCCCAACCAAGAGCATGCTTTAGGTTGTCATTACACAAAATAAAAAATAGGTGATAATTGTTTGACATTTACAGCTTTATTTAGTTTTAGCGATTTTAATCTTTTTTATCTTGTTTTTTATATTGTTTTTATATCTAAAATCTCTAAAACTAAAGAAAGCAACGAATGAAAAACAACTGACACCTATCTTTTATTTTGTCTAATAACAACCTAAAACATAAACCTTGGCTGAACAAATAAACAAACAAACACACAAAAACGCAAAGTTGTCCTTTAAACAAAATGCCTGAGATCCGTTATGAAGTAAAATATTTCAACATCATCCACTGGTTTGTTCGAAAAGAGCTTGCATGACAAGTCACTTTGAGAGACCTTTCACTCACCTCACATTGTTTGATTGGAAAGAAAGACTACCAAAAGACAAGCAAATAAGACAATCAGTGCTACTTCTGAGCTGAATGTTGTTCTGAGCTATCAGTCAAGGCCATGGCTGCCAAGGTTGTATGTCTGTGAGCCAGGTCATGCACACATGCACAGCCACGCACGTGGACTGACTACCCGTACTAGGCAGTGTTGGGAAAGTTCACTTTCTATGATTCACAGTAAGGTAATTCAAGGTAGTGATCACATCATGTGCTCCCCCAAATCCAATTGTTTGGATGTACAGTATGTCCACAGTATAGCCCATCTGTTTGCGTTACAACATTAAACTCACTCAAAGATAGCAGATGTACAAGCTTGTAGCATGCCACTCAGTGGTGCGCTACAAGCTTGTAGATCTACGTTTTTTCTATAACTGAAATACCCAAAGGGGTTCCCACTTAGAATGTGAGTTAACTGGTGTCCACATAACATTAGAACAATAAGTATTGCTTTCCATTCAGTATAGCAGTTTTCAAAGTTTTGTTTGTTTAATTCATATTGTTTAAGACTTCACAGACCAGGAGGTCACGCACAGACACACATGCACACACTCACACGCCTATGCACATCTGTAGCATTTTAAATGTGTGTGTGCGTGTGTGTGTGTGTGTGGGGGGGGGGGGGGGGGGGGGGGGGGGCACTGTATCGTTGTCACCTTTTGGACCTTAAATGTGCACCTCCCCCCCGGCGACGTACTCGGGAGCGGCACCGCACTTCTTCTCCTGCTCCTCCCCGTCGCTGCCACACTGACCCCCCGGCCCCCCCGGTAGCGCTGTGACCTCCCGACCTCTGGACGCGGCAGCGGCGGCGTGACCTTTGGCCTTTTGGCGCTGCAGGTCCATCTCCAGGTTGATCCAGTTGTGGATCACGTGATCTCTCTCCTCAAAGGCCCGCCTCTCCTGGAGGGGCGGGGTCACGGGGGTCACCGTGTAGTCCTATCGACGGGAAAAGTGCAGAGCTTTAAATTAATTAATTAATTACTGTCTGAGTAATACTATCATTATTAATTAAATATTGTGCAGACCAGTGGCATATCTACAATAAAGCAAGTCCACCTGGATATCTTGCCAATACGGTTGAATTTTCGCTCCTTTTTTTATGTCACACTCCTACTACTGTAACTCTTTAGTTATCCACTGACTTTCTTTGGTGACGGACTGGAGGGCCCAAGAACATTGCCATGAATTTTTCTACCCTAAAACATGATCATCAGGTATTAATGTTATATGAATAGTAAGATTTTTTTTCCCCAAAAAGTGTACAGTGTTTGTTAAACTGTCATTTTTATGATTCCACCCTACCAGTTCATTAAGTATGCCTGGTTTGCCTGGTGGCTGGTGATGGCTGGAGATCCACCTGAACTAAAGCCACACCCACAGCTTTAGTTGCATGATAAAGAGGGAGGAGTTAAGGGAGGGGCTGAGCACATGATGTCGCTATATTGAAGTTTTTTTCATTGACAGATTTGACTGGAAAGGTTTTAGCCCCCAGGAAGAAACCCTAAATACAAAGGGAAGACATCATTGCACATAAAAAAAACACACCAAGGGGTCTATTTACATACTGTCAGCTCTTAACATGTACAAAATTGGAAAAAAATACAAAATCACGCCACCCTAAACGATTAAAAGGACGGATGACTGGGAACAACAGAGATCATTGTAGCAACATCCATGAGTCTTCCTTTCAGCCGCAGTGCAAGTGCAAGCACTCAGCTCGAAGAAAAACAGCAATCAAAACGTGATACGCCGGCCCGTGAGATGTTTTGAGATGGTAGATCAGCTATTTTTGCGATTTGAATTGAAATCCTGAATTATTATTTTTTTAATATGACATTGAGATTTAATAATTTGCTAACCGTGTTGGCAACGCGCTTTCCCACTTGTCCCACACATGCAATACTGTCCCTCAAATGGTTTGGATGGTCACCCGATTGGCATCACATTTCTATTTTTTTTCTCCTGAATACTTTCCATTTAGTTTTAGTCACATTTTAGCCACCTGAAATGTTTTATAGTGTTTTGTTTGTTTGTTTATACTTCATTAAGGCTTTGATGCCATCGGTATCGAACCGCTACCAATGGTAAGTACCGGTATCTAATGCATTTGCTAAATAGTTACTGTATCGATTTTAAATCATTGAATCATATCGCCATAATGGACCAATATTGTCCATGTATCATATTGTCAACAAAGTATCGTGATGCGTACCAAATCGCTGTTAAAACGTATCGTTACACCCCTACTCCACAACACAGGGCTCCATTTTCGTTACGTGCTAAACCCCTTATCCCAAACCCCTTATCCCTTTTTTACTATTTTTTAAAACTTTTGGGAATAGTTCAATGTGCCAATCTATTTACACACTGTGAGCTTGTAGACTGGCCATTTGAACTATTGAAAAATGTTTTTTTTTTTAATAGTTTAAAAAGGCAAAGTAGTTAAGGGATAAAGGGTTTAGCGGTGACAAAAATCTAGGCCTTAGTCTTAGTATTTCTCATAGCTTATGTTTTGTTTAGTTTCCACTGACCTGGCGTTGGGCGGAGCAGAGCCTGACGGCGCGCACACTGAGATAGCAAAGCTCCACCACATTGAGCAGCAGAGACACACCTGCTGCAACCAGCATGAACCAGATGAAGACTGACTTCTCTGTAGGCCTGAAAACACACACAACCAGATGTAGACTGACTTCTACACAGACCTCAATAGGAGGTGCTCCTGTCGCAGGATGATGATGTCACATGAGTATGTGCATTCTGTATATTCCATCCAGCTAGACCACACAAGGACACGTGACATCATCATCCTGCAACAGGTGCAGTTCCTGTAGAGTGAAATATTCTCTATTTATGAAGAAATAAGATGCCAATGGTGTTTTTATTAGTTTATTTTAGTTATATACAGTAGGTCAAGTATAATGTTTTAAGCGTATGTTTGTCTTATTAGACAGTCAGGGATCCTTTTAAGCCAAAACTTTGTAAAAATAAACAAATACATAAAATGGCAACCAACCCACCTGGACAGGAAGCAGTCAACCTGGTGAGGACAGGGGAATTCGTTACACACATAGCGAGGCTGGAGGGTGAACCCGAACAGTAAGTATTGTCCTACGATGAACACTACCTGTAACACATAAAGATTTAAGGGTATGATATTACAATGTCCTATGATAAACCCTACCTATAATACATACACATTTAAAGGGGAGGGAGGCACCATGATTTTAACATTATTGGCGTTTTTGACATTATTTATTATTTAACAGTATTTAACAGCTGTTTTCTTAAACAGACCTATTGGGAATGAGACACTCAGATTCTCCTGTTTAGTGATGATGTCACTAAAAATGCCTTGATGATGAGTGATGTCACTAAAAATCCTTGCCCTTTAACTTTTCCTCTACCCTGCATGGAATCCAAAGGGGTTTCCACACGAAACCCCTTTAACCAAATTTCAACCTGAGAACTGATTCTAAACTTGACAGTTTTCTGAAAAACCTCTTCTACGTCTACCTATGTCTACCTTTTCCTCAATATCTATAAGGATCCTCGGAATCATCTGTATGTGGCCGCTGCCCCCATCTGAAAATATGTGGTTCTAGGGACCCCCCAGAAGCAAAACATTTGAGTTCATTTTATTTACACAAACATTTTTTTTAAAAAAACAGAAGACCTACAAGAAAAGACCTATGAGCTGAGCTGTGAGCTTATAGTTCTTCTATTTTCTCAACAGCTAACGCTGATGCTAATGCTGATACTTAAAAGACCAAAAGGGATTCCTGTTCCCGTCCTGAGTTAATATCACAGAGCAGTTATGGATTACCTCAAGGAGGATCTTAGCGAAGACGTGCAGAGCATAGGAGCGAAGCAGTTGTCCTCTCAGGCTGATCTTCCCCTCATCAGAAGTGTACTTAGGAAGCTGAATAACAGCATGGCATTAGCATTATCGTCAGAAACTGAATTAACACCATAGCATTAGCGTTATCATCATAGGCACATGAATAACATCGTAGCATGAGCATTATAATCATAGGCACCTAAATAACATCATAGCAATGCCATTATCATCATAGCCACCTGAATAACATCATAGCATTAGCATGATCATTATAGGCACATGAATAAGATCATAGCATTAGTATTATCATAGCAACCTGAATAACATCGTCAATAATCAATAAGGGTAATAATAATAATAATAATTATAATTATTATTATATAATTTCACAACCAGCTAAGGTTGTGTATGGTTGTGCACAAAAAATGGTTATGGTTGTGTAACTGTGCACAAACGGAATCAACACGGATCCGTAGTAGCCAATCTCAAAGCTCACTAACTCTTCTCCAGGGCCATAAGGGTCCATTTGGACATTTGATTGCTACTAATGGATCCATGTAGTTCCATTTGTTAGTAGTAGTCGTAGTAGTAGTAGTAATAATAATAGGAAGAACATAAAGGGCGCATTTGGTTCCTATCACTATCTCAAACTTACGTATCCCCTTAAACTCCCTCACTACGGGCCACATAGCATAGCATACCACCGTAGATGTGTGTGACTGTGCATGTCGTATCTATGGTGCATGTGCAACTATCACCACATTGTAAAGGAAGAGAGCTGAAAGGAAGAGAGATTGATAGACATCTTTCACTTTGCCCTGTGTTCACATCAACTTATAGACATTTGTTGTGTGCCCATGTTTTGCCTGCACAAACACACTGCCCTCTGCCTTATACTGTATATTGGCGTTTCCAATATTCACTTGAGTACACTGCTATTTATTCTTTGTTATGGTTTATGTTGCACATAATTACACATTACCACTGCCCACCTCCATATTCCATTTGTCCCCAGTACTGCTGCATTACCTACCTCCCTGTTCATAATCTTTCGTAATCATTTCATGTTACTCACTGCTATTACATTTCCTCTTATATGCAAAAAATAAGTTGCATAATGACGAAAGATGCAGGGTTGCAAAGTGTACTCAAAGTACTCGCCATTTTTTCTAATTGGAGTGAGCGACAGCCGCCTGTTGCCAGTTGCTAGTCGCCAGAGTAAGGCTGCACAACGGCGTGGACTAAAAGGTGATAGAGGCCTTGTGCCAGGAGGATTAGATGGGTGCCCTCTGACCGAATGAACATTTCGGCTACCACATTCCACTGCATGTACAGGACTAACAGACTCTCGCCTTTCCACCGGAGAGTATAATAATAATAATAATAATAATAATAATAATAATACTTAGACTTATATAGCGCCTTTCAAGATACCCAAAGCGCTTTACAGACTATCCCATTCACACCCTATCACCCATACATACCGTGATGGTAACTACGTTGTAGCCACAGCTGCCCTGGGGCAGACTGAGAGTATAGACCAGACAATCTAAAAGGCCTTGGAGCATGGACTGATAACTACATAAGCTACCTCCTTAGTCGTGGGCCTATGACATGTATATTGTGTTCTTTTTTTTTAATATCTCCTCGTGTCCTCCTTCACCCCCAAATCAAACAAATCTGTTAACAAACACAGTGTTTGTACGAACTAAGGTTGCCTGTAAGGTTCAAGGTTGAACGTTGAATCTTGTAAACAGACATGTTATGAGCTACGTTCTGTCCTTGCAGATGATTCTTTTGTTGTGGTGGAGTTTAACAGCCCAAGCGTAAAGCCCCCTCCCTCACGATTTTGCAAGTCGTGAAGCCCTATTCCCAACTTGGATATTCAAGATGATCGCGGTCTGAATACGGTCAATAAGCTATCAGTTAATACAACGTATTTTTACCTGGTATCCACAGCGCAAGAATATGTCGGCCTGTTCGTGTTGTTGTTGATGTTGTTTCATCTTCCTCCTCACCTAGAGACAACCACACAGAAACATCCATTATTTATTCATTTGGCATTTAAAGGGATAGTTCAGATATTTGGAACTTAAGCTGTATGAAATACTTGCCATTAACACCAGCATGCCTGAAAAAATAGGGCCAGAATAAATTCATATTTAGATTTTTTCCCCCAAGATAAACAACCTTAAAATATCCCCAAAAAATCCTAGTGGTGGGAGTTCTGCTCTGGTGGTTTTGGTCAATATTAGGTAATTATGGTCATTTTGTGGGGGTCACTGGGGCCACGCAGTAAAAGTACATTAATCCACAAAACTATCTTAATTTGTATTGTTGAATTCTTTCTAAAATATCAGGACATCCTATGTTCATTATTGACCCCCCTATCACATGGAACTACTTTTTGGGCGGAGTGATATGGACACAAAAAAACATAGTTCCCCCCCAAATGACCGGAACTATTTCATATTTCACAAAAACCAGGGCAGACCCTGGACATCAATTAAAGGGGGCATGTCATGCCCCTTGGGAGCTAACAAATGGCAACTCAGATGATAATCGTAACAAACTTCAGTAACAGGCTAGATCCTCTCTCCAACATCTCTTAACATGGAAGGTGGAAGAGTTCTTTCCCCTGATATTCCATTTCGACGACGGATAATACTACTACGCTATCAGACGGATACAGCTGAAAAGTTGAGTGGCGGTGGACTGAAGGATCGAGCCGCCACTGCCAATCACAAACGCCAGAGCAGCAACGGACCTTCCCCTCCTCCTCCACACTTCTTTGGTGAACGGCAGTTGCAATAACAACGGCTCGCTGTCGTCCTCCCACCGGTTCGGAGGAGGAGGCGGAGGACAGTACTATACGCTATCAGAGAGAGGGAGGGAGGGACCAGGGCACACGCATGGGGGGGCAATGCTATTTTCGGCTGCCCCCCCATTATGGAAATGTTACATTGATATTACAATAGAAACCCCACGCCAATAGCAAGTATTTCATGTAGCTAAACTTAAAAAAAAAAACTGAAGTATAACACAACTATAAGACACAGATCACTAGTTCTTGACATTTAGCTTCTCAGGATCAAAATTTGTCACTTTGACACTTTTGTTAACGCCAGATGAGATTGGACGTATCCAGAATTCCATGCTGAATTGATTAGTACTAGGTGTGTAACCAGGGCTTAATTTGTGCCGGCATGGCTCACTTGATTCAGTTGTGAATTAAGTAGTGAAGCTTAAAGGAGCACTTCATCATTTTTGCATACACATCTTAATGACATTTATAACTCTTTCCTGGGGGTCACTGTGTGTGAAATATGTGGTTTTAGATATTTCAGATTCTAGCAGTGAGTCCAGTGTCTCACTGCTGTCACTGATGTGATGGACACTACTTCCTTGACTACAGGTTGTCTCAATAACACTGCCACGCTCCCCTATCTGCGAGAACGAGCAGTGCACCAAACCATTATGTGAAGTGTTGTCTAGATAAAATCTAAAATATTTCAAACCACACATTACACACACCAAGTCCACCAGGAAAGTGTTCTAAGTCTTCTAAATGCCATACACAGGTTGCAAAAGTGGTGAAGTGTGTGCACATACTTTCTTCTCGGCGTGGATGACGTGCATCACGTGACCCAGGTAAAGCAGGGTGGGCGTGGCCACGCTCACGATCTGCAGCGTCCAGTAGCGCACATGAGAGATGGGGAACGCCCGGTCGTAGCACACGTTCTCACAGCCTGGCTGGCCTGTGTTGCAGATGAAGTCTGACTGCTCATCACCCCACACCTAGACAGACAGCAAGCAGGGAGACAGTTAGAGAGACAGACAGTTAGAGAGACAGACAGATGGTTATAGAGACAGAGAGACAGTTAATTCTTACAAAGTTTTTGATTGTTCAAAACATTGTGTTGTGTGTCATGATTTGTGTCATGATTTGTCACGACCCGATCTTTGTCCACAGCATAATCATCTTTATATAAATCATTTTTGTCTACAAGGAAAATTAATGGGAAATGAATTTCTGGGCTACGACAGGACTGCTCATCTATAGTCAACCTCAGGTCTAATGCAGTGCAAGGAGGAATTAAGTAAATATTAAAATTATTTATCTTCAATAATAATGAAAAAAAAAAAAAAAACACACACACACACACCTTCTCGGCTCCTGCCCCCAGAACCAGGATCCGGAACACGAACAGAACGGTCAGCCAGACCTTCCCGATGACAGTGGAATGAGTCTGGACCTTGTCCAGCAGTCGACCCAGCAGATCCCACTCACCCATGTCTAGAACGCCTAGAAACAACACAGTGATAAGGTTAAAGGAGGAATTCCACCCATTATCAACATTTTACTATGTTATTAATATACCTTAGATATGTTGTGTGGATATCATGAAAAGTCCCCCTCCTTCTGTGTTTCCTAGAAAAAATCATTAACATGTTGAAGGGGAAGTGATTTCACTTTTGTCAGATATCACCCAAAAAATATTTTTTTTCTGTTAAAATGCTCTATTATAAGGTGTGGAAACCACATATGGAGTTTCCCCCTCCCCACGTTAGCAGAGGAGCTAATAAAAGTTCCCCAGGTCACCACAATTCTCCTCCAATCAGGAGAGAGCAGCAGGTTCACATAGTGTAGCTACTTTTGGGGGCCCCTAGTGCACCAGGCTGGTACTACACCATGAATTTCAAATCACTTCCCCTACCATTAACATGTTGAAACACAACTTGACGACATCCTGAAGTTGTGTTTCACCATGTTAATGATTTTTCTTTTAGGACCTTTTTGAAAATGTGTGGAATTCCCCTTTAACAGACCATTCAGTAAACCTCTCCCCAAACTGCTATGGTCCAATCACAGCTAAGCATAACATGTGGTAGACAAACCTTTCCACCAATAGCTTTCCTATATGATAAAACATTGTTTTAAAAAATAAATGTCACACACATTTTTCCACTGCATAGGGCATGCCTTGTTGATGGATTTGGAAGAGATTTTGAAGGTCTGGTTCCAAAAATGAACCAGTATTTATTGTAGTCCATGATATTTACATTGGAATGAATAAGCGCGGCTGGAAAGTGTCCTAGGGTGGACAAGAGGGTGAGGCTTACCTAAAGTTCTATTGTACGAATGTGTGTGAATGCAAGGCACTGCAATGTAAATAATTGAATGTATAGAAATGTGCCATTCACTATCAACAAAATGACCGCAGAAAGTCTGGACTTCACCTGGCAGACAAAACGTCCATGAATAAAGATGGGCTGTGTGCAATGTACTGGGTATTCATGGATCTCATTTCTAGTTTGAAAAATTGCACACAACAAGTACTTTTAATTTGCATACTTTAAATACATTTCAACACCAATACTTTTGTAAATGTTGTATCACATGACTTGAACTTGGACACGTGAAATGACGCAGCCCTGTCCTCTCCTTCAAGGCCTGTCGTCCTCGTCTCTTTGCGCGCGCGTGCATGTGTGTTTGTGTGTGTGTGTGCGCTGCGCACGTGTGTGTGTGTGTGTGTGTGTGTGTGTGTGTGTGTGTGTGTGTGTGTGTGTGTGTGTGTGTGTGTGTGTGTGTGTGTGTGTGCGCGCATATCAATGTTTTGGGAACCAAGGTCTCTTCACCTTTGACACATCAAACTAGCTTGGAAGACAGACCGATCTGCCACAAGGAAAGAAAATTAAAAGTAAAATAAAAATATCCCTGGGGAGATTGGTCCGGCACAGCCCAGTTTGAATAACACCTTCTTTGATGGGGCGTAACAACTACAAATGAACAAAAATAGCAACTGGTACACTTTGCTGGAGACCTAACAACTACAAATAAAGGGAAGAATGCATTCTACTAGACTAGAAGGTTTTCTATCCTGAAATTCACCTTTTAGTACTTTTGTACAATAGTACTCACCGGAATAAGTAAATGCACTATGTACCACTGCTGTGTTGTGTCTGTTTACCAGGCAGTGACTTTGATTTTATCCAATCTCTTTGCAGACTGATAAAAGTCACTTGTTGGCGGTCATAAACAAAACAACAGTTTTAAGGTCGCTGTGCGGCCTTCAAAATCCACTAATACATCACGGTGGTTCTCAACCACTGGCCCGGGAACCACCGAGTAAAGGTTCCCAGGTGGTCCCCAGCGAAATGATGAGTCATAACAAAACGGACCCTCATTTAAATCTTTTGACACATTCTCTAAGGGGAACCCCTTTTTGGTGTTTTAAGCATTAGCTATAGTTAGCTATTGAAAGCATTAGTGTTAATACACCACCGAGTGGTGCACTATGAGCGGATATTTTTGGGGATAAAAATTTAAAAATAAAAAATAAAAACGTGAAAATTTGGCAAAAATCTTTGAATATTTTAATGTCATGGCGAACGTTTTCAACTAAAATATTTTGCTTCTGGGGGGAGGGTCTCTGGAACAACCTCTTTGCAGGAGGCGGTTGGTGGCCATTTACACATGATTTTGTGGGGCCTTGGCATGAAATATTGAGGACCACTGATATAGAAAACATGAGGTTTTCCAGAAAAAGGATGTAGAAGACATTTGTAGAACCAGTTTAGTGGCCCAAATGAGAATGTAAATGGGAACAGTGTGCCCCGGCTTGTTAGAGAGAACACACATTTTGCTGTTATCTGCTCTTAAACATATAAAATAAAAACAAGTGTGAAACCATATGCATAGTCCTAGCTATGTATGCATTTGGTGTAAGCATTGAGGTATGGCATTTCTAGCACATCTACACATTCAAACAAGAGAGAAAAAGTGGCTGATCTACAAGCTCAAACTGTCTGCTTACTGTTCTGTTCTTTGAATTGAAAACCTGAATAGTGTTTTACTAAGTAACCTTTTTTTTATTACATTTCAAATGCATTGTGTTACAGTTAGGTTAACATTTTGACATTTTTAAAGAGGGGCAAGACCCTTAGTAGATACCATGCCATGTCATTCCAAATGTGGCAAGAAGCAAAAAAAATGTTCCAGTGATTATAAATTGATAATTCAAAATATGCCCTCAATGACTTTGAATCAATTGTGTTTGTGTATATGCATATGTACAGAGTATGTATAGAGACTGAGGGCTGTTTTAGTGAGCAGACATCACCAAAACTCACTTGTTTTTTCATAAGAATGTGTACTGTTAATTTTACTATTTGATTACCTCATTTAGGATCCACAGACCCAGTCAGGGTTTTATTCTTAATAAAAGTAGTAAAATCCATCAGGAAGCTAATTTTTGGTGAAAAAAAAAATAGAAAAAATAAAATGACATGAATTGTTGCGATGCTCTATGTGTGTATGAATCAGCTTTGTGTTTGTATCAACTTTGTGTCCATTCGCAGAGTGCTAAAAGAGTGACTTGATTATAGAGCTGTTTTAGTGTACAATGTAAGTCAATGAGGAGCATATTTTGAATTATCAATTTGTAATCACTGGAACAGCTTTTTTTTCTTGTCCACATTTACAATTACACCGAAAATAACAAATTAGAGAATGTAAACATAATATTTGGATTGTCTGGCTGTTTTCTCTCCTAACCAACATCAAATGTAGCGCAGCAGACTATTGAAAATATCAGATCTACAAACCATAATCACAAGATCACTACAGATAGTTATAGTGATTCCAATTCTTGTGCATTTAACTTAAACAGATCAACAGACCAATGGTACTTTAGATAATGTTTTTAAACCCACCAACATACCAAGAGAACTTTATAGAAGGTTTATAAACTCACCAACAAACCATACTTCATAGAATGTTTTTAAACTCACCAACAGACCAATAGTACTTTATAGAAGGCTTATAAACTCACCAATAGCAGTATTCTCAGTAGACACAGCAGATGTGAAGGTGGTACGTTGTGGATACCAGACAGACAGAGACAGCGAGACACATGCACCCCCCCCCCCCCCCCTCACACACACACACGTAGTAGTACTAGTAATAGTACTAGGAGGATGGTTGAAGGATCTTTGATAAGGGAACAAACTCTCTCTCTCTCTTCTCAACCAAGTCAACCAGTGGCCTTGAGGGGGGGTCCGGGTGGTCCCTAGCTAAATGATAGTGGATGGAGAGAGATCTGGGCACATAGACACGAGCGACATGGAGGCATGTCCACTCCTCCACGTCACTGTTGTTTTTGCCAGCAATATTCTGATTGTAGTTTCAGTCGTGGTCTTTTGAATAGTTTTCACTTGTCTTCAGTCTCATTTTAGCCACCTGGAAATCATGGTCTAGTGGTAGCTCCGTCTCTACCTCCTTCTGTGTGCAGTGGGTACATAGTCTTCTTGAGAGCCAGGTCTGTCTATGGCGGCCTCTCTCGATTGCGAGGTGATGTTCGCTGAGCAGGGGTTGACACTAAGGTCTCTGAGGCACTTGCCCGATAGGTTCTACTTGCCCTCAGGTCATGGTCACTTGCCCCCCAATAATATATTGTAAATTTTGCAAGTTTACTTCCTACTTGGGTGCTTGGGTTGCAGGTAGTCCCCAGTTAAGTTGGTTAACCAGATGTAACTCTTGAGAACGTAAAAATGAAACCAAATGGACCCTTGCGGGTCCATTTGGTTTCATTTTTACACTCTCAAGAGTTAAAATGAATCATCTTAATTAGCCCAGGTCTACACATGTCTACGAATGTAGAAGATTAGGTCATTTTGATGTGTATGTTAATTTGCCTGTTTTGTTTCCCAAATCCAGCCTGGAATTGTGGATAGCTAGAAAGCAGGGAAAGACACAGAGGCAGAGTCAATGACTGCCTTCAAGACAAATTTATCTTGTGTTGTGTTATAGTGCACTAAGTTGCACACTTGCCCGATCGGGCAACCAGGTAGCAGTCTTCACTTGCCCCACCATTTTTTTTACTTGCCCCGGGCAAGTGGGCAAGTGTTAGTGTCAAGCTTCGCTGAGTCTATATCGGTACTTTATGGCTCTCTGGGCACAGTGATGTGCTGTCACTCCGCCACTCTCCCACCTTGACAGAGAGGATTTAATAAAAATGAACAGCAACATTTTCCCTCATACGTTGAATAGCCAATTTAGGCTTGGAGTCTTTTGCTGCTGTGCATTTACAATGAACCCATTGTAAATTTCACGAGTGACAACAGTACTGAAAATTGAAATATACTGAAGCAAAATAAAAAAAATGTTTTTTCTTGAAATATTTTTTATCCCACGATTTTGTAAACCCATTGTCTTCACCCAGTAATTCCTAATATGATCCTGGGCTCATGCTTGCTTCAATGCATGAGGAGACAAAGCTGCCTTCTTTTAACCTGACAGGGGGAGTTTCCCTGGTTGGACCTAGTGTGGAAGGAACACATTATTCCAACTAGTTCCTGTCTCCTCCATCAGGCGCCCTGGCTGGCCAGGGGGAGGCAGTTTAGAGCCCAGGATTACTGCTTGTTTTTGTGAGGGTATCTACCCTAGGGGACACGGGGAGAACATGCAAACTCCACACAAAAAGGCCCTTTCGCCAACCCCGCCTCGGGTATGGGCACTGATGACGCGGAGGAGGAAACACACTGCCAGCACCCACAGCGGTGTCCCTAGCGAGAATCGACCCTGGACCTTCTATTATTTCCAAACATCTCTGAAGTATGGTAATAAAATGTTGAAAATGGGTGAGGACCATTGATATAGAAAATATGAGCTTTTCCAGTTTTGGAAAAGCACATATTTGGACCACCAGTTTAGAGGTCCAAATGAGAATGTAAATGGCAACAGTCTACCCCGGCTCTTATGAGAAAACGCACATTTCTACATTTCGCTGTTGCTACACTTAAACATATAAAATAACAAGTGTGAACCCATAGGGTCCACCCTAGGGTGGGCTATAAATGCACAATGCTAAGTTTAAACCAAAGTAACATTTCCACAAGTATGTTGTAAAACTCAGCAAGCAGTAATCTCACTTGACGTGTTCTCATCTAATGGACATTCCTTCAGAAAACCTGTTTGACAATCTCTCTCTCTCTCTCTCTCTCTCTCTCTCTCTCTCACTTTATCTAAACCAGGAAGGTTAGAAGTCAGTGTATTCTCTTCCACTGTGTGTTCATTTAAACACTTGAATTGATCCCACAGTTAAATCAGTCCTGCCTTAGTGATCTATGGACTTTATACCGTGGGAATTAAAGAGTGCATCCCAGACCCGGACAGCATTATGATGATGACAGACAGGTAAACACAACATTCATTCATACAATACAAATGATAACTGTATGGTAATGTGAATGTTATGCTGAATTATAGATCAGATCTATTTTAACAAGTAGTTGGGGCCCTTAAGGAGATTTTAGGCTGTGTTCGCACACTTAAAAGAGCCAAATTTGGCACAGGCGTAGCTTCTGAATGTATTTGCAGTGAGGGGCCGAACCATTTAGGCCATTACTGTTCTATCAATCACAACCAGAGTGGCATTCTTAGCTGTTGCTATGCAGACATTTTGGACATTCAAGCATTCTGTAAACTCAATTATGAGATTTCAAATCCAAAGGAAATTCTAACATGTGGGGTGTCTAAATGGAGAATTCAATACAATATATATATTTTTCATATATATATAATAATTAATATGCCAATCTGCTTGCAGTGGAGCCACCTGAAGCCATCCTCCAAACACTTCTCGAATAATCAGAATGAAATGATTGTGGGGGTGGAGAGAATTCCAGCATTGCACAGTAGAGCCTCATCTGATTAAAAGGTGTGCCTCTCTTCTGAAATTAAGATCTTTATCAACATTCCCATGGAGGTGCCTAACTGGCCTTGCCACATTCAAAGTATTGAGAGGGTGGTCAAAAAGGTGACTTGGGCTTCTGCTGTACCTGCTTCTTTCAGAAAATGAGGGATGGAGGAATCAGGGCTCAGGAGAACAGTAGGAGGCTGACGTGTATGGTTGAATCAAAGCAGATTAAAACAGACAAAATGTGCAATTTCAATATATGTGTGTGTGTGTGTGTGTGTGTGTGTGTGTGTGTGTGTGTGTGTGTGTGTGTGTGTGTGTGTGTGTGTGTGTGTGTGTGTGTGTGTGTGTGTGTGTGTGTGTGAGTGAGTGAGTGAGTGAGTGAGTGAGTGAGTGAGTGAGTGAGTGAGTGATAGAGTGAGAGAGAGAGAGAGAGAGTGAGAGAGAGAGAACGACAGCACATGTACGCATTCACACTTCATATTTTGTTTAGAGCTGTCAATCGATTAAAATATTTAATCGCGATTAATCGCATGATTGCCCATAGTTAATCTTTGATTAATCGCAATTTAATCGCATATTTTCATGAGTTCTAAATATACCTTAAATGAGTGTTTTTCAAGAATATTCATATCAAGGTCAATTATTTATTCTGCATTTGAGCCACAGACCACCATTTGATGACATTTATTTAGACTTCCAGACCTAAATTAAAGAATTTGTCAACGATATCATTCGGAACGAACATGCACATTTTGTAGAAAGTTCTCTACATTCTCTAATTGTGTAGACTTATTTTAAAATAACTTAACTGATGCAGATATTTAAAAATTATTCACCTGCATTTGGCGAAATTGAACCAAATGGACCCACTCGGCCTTTGGTTTTACTGTGAGTTAATCTCGCACTAAAAAAATTAATCGAGTTAACTCATGGCTGAGTTAACTCGCGATTAACTAGTTAACTCGGACAGCCTTAATTTTGTTACTTTCATCGCTAGCGCAGGTACATGCCTACACGGGTAGTTTTTTTTATTACTTCCTAAACACTTCTCTGCAGTCTCTAGGTAAAGGCCCTTTTGGCTGTAGACTAGAACTAGGACGTCATATAAACTCACAGCACAGCGCAGTACAGCGCAGCACGGAACAAGCAGCGTTTTGTGATTATGATACAATTGTAAGCATTTATGTGCGTAAGATGCCCTCCAGGGTCAGGTTGGGAGGCAGTGTTATTTTCCTTTTACAGCACATGAATGATTGACACTTTGCCAGGAGTGACCTGACAGTGGAGGAGTGAAGTTTACAGTCTGGACTTTATTTAGGTAAACATTCTGAGTGACACCTGTCAATCATTGCTAATGCCATGCATTACTCATTACACACAAAGCTGTCAATATAATTTATATATTATTTATCAAAACTATAAATGCACTATGAAGTCTGGAAGATTCAAAGATGATTTTTGTTGCCAGGGTATGATTTAAGCTCTGCTAGCACCACCAACCTGGTAGCTTTCTAGCTGTTAGGTGAAGACGGTATGGGGTGACTTCCACACCCATACCATTTTCAGTTACTGGACTTATATTAGGCAAGTAAAGCATCAATAATAGCATCAGTTGTTGTTGAAGTTGCAACAGGCACGCAGCATGCATAAAGCTAAAGGTCTGACTGAGAGAGTTTTCCGTTTTCAATGATGAAATGCTGTTGGTTTAGTGGTGCTAAGGGTAGTTAGGTAGTAGCAGTAGTAGTGTTTCATATCATTTTAAATATAAGCAGACTGGGCATTTAAGGGGGCAACCCCCCCCATGCCCATGCATGGATCTTCCCCTGGCTGCACCCGCTTCGACCTCTATCTATCGATTGAATAGACACTTATCAACAGAAATGTTACGATCCAATCGTGCCGGTATAGCAGATATTCAGATACCCGCCGGGCAAGTAGATATTTTGTATTCATTGCATCGGTGGATCACGGATACTACTAGTAGGGCGGGGCGAAGGAAGTTTTACTGAAGTTATGGTTAGGGTTAGGTTAGGTTTAGGCATAAGTTTAATGAGGTTAAGTTTAGGGTTGGGGTTAGGTGTAGGCATAGCCTAGTTTTACTGGGGTTATGTTTAGGGTTTAGGATTAGGCTAGGGTTAGGGTTAGACGGTGCTTTATGCGGTAACTAACCCTAAACAAAACTTCAGTAAAACTATGCTTCGCCCCGCCCTACTAGTAGTATCCGTGATCCACCGATGCAATGAATACAAAATATCTACTTGCCCGGCGGGTATCTGAATATCTGCTATACCGGCACGATTGGATCGTAACATTTCTGTTGATAAGTGTCTATTCAATCGATGGATAGAGGTCGAAGCGGCCCCTGGCTGTTACCCCTGCAGCACAGCACACATGGAAGCGTCCACAGAGAAAGAGTCTATCACAGATCTGAATAACAGATATTCCTTGTCCTGGTCACACCCAGTGCTCTCCCACTGACTGCATGTGTGTCCACTAATCTCCAGCCATGTTAGTGATAACATCCTAAATGCTGCTACGTTCAAATAGTGAAATTAGTAAGATGTCGAGCTTTATAGCCATGTTGAAGCACTGAGTGTTTAAAAACGCACAAGCACTCTAATGCCTGCTGCTCGGAGCGTGAAAATATAGAGGGCAAAACATTTCAAGGACCAATGCAGACTGTAAATCCTGTTCAAATAAAGAAAAATAAAAAGGAAACCACAACTTCTATCCACACTACTAATGTGATGAGGCCAGTGGCTATGCCCGTTTTCAGGCAATATCCGCTTACTGGAAGGGATTCAGAATTATGAAAACACTCTTCCTCTTTAGATTCCTCTATAACATTACACAGCGTACACATTGAAAAGCATCAGACAATAATGTGATGCGCAGTGACGTCACCACCCCTGTTCCGGAAGTCTTTTCCCAATTCATTTTTCTCATAGACTTTTCGAAAATAATTTATATCGAGACGATTACGCCGCGGACACAGCCAACTCGAGTCGTGACGAATCATGATGACACACACAAACTTTTGGGACAATAAAATAATTTCTAAGATGAAAAACGAAACAAAAAGTCTTGTATCATGCCGTTTTTTACTTCTTCCCAATTATATATTATATGACGATATTGTGTTTGTTGTCATGATTTGTCACGACCTGAGTTGGCTTTGGCCGCGGCGTAATCGTCTTGATATAAATTATTTTCGAAAAGTCTATGAGAAAAATGAATGGGGAAAAGACTTCCGGAACCGGGGTGGTGACGTCACTGCGCATCTCTATAATGTGTTATATAATGGGTCTTCTGTTATTTTCCAGAAGTGCAGTAGAGTGGCATCATGGATGCGGTTAAAATGACAGAACTGGAACCTCTGAGAAGGTCTAGCATGGACAGCGTAAAGGACATAAAGATCGACGTTGAAAAGAAGCCAAGCACACCTGGAAACACACTTTTCCCTGACAGTGAGAAGGAGAAGAAGAAGAAGGTGAGCATACTGTATATACATAATAGTATATGTGTGTATATGGGTCAAAGACGAGACGCCCTTTTTTTTGGGTACGGACACATAAAAGTACCATGACATGAAGAGGATTACATTTTGGATACATCAGGTGAAAGTACATGGTCCACTTTGTAATGTCAGTAACTTTTGATGAAAAAAAGAATTAAGAGCATAGGTGAAATAAGCTCATAAAGTCCATATTTGTCATTCAGTGTAAGAGTACGAACTACCATTTCAACGAAACATGTTTAAATATTCATGTGAAAAAATAAACAAAGGTCTGTTTTAACTGTCCTGGCATAATTGTACTGGTGTTGGTCATGTTATATTAAAAGCACATTGCAATACTCCTTTGTTTTGATATTCAAATCATTAGGGGACTTTTGTGCCCAATACTCAATTAATTACAGATCATTCAGTGTAATGAGATAAAGCTGGCCTTTTTAAACGACCAATCTAGTATATAGTCAGCTGAACACCTGTGCCATTGTTAGAAAGACTCCTGAAGACTTTGGAGGTGGTATCAGAAGGTGAGTTTCCCTCTCTGAAATATGTGATATATCCATGTTGTTATGATGTGGTACCAGTGGACACAAAATGGAATGTCATTCAGTGAAATGTCAAAAGTCACTTTTATAGTTGAAATTTAATGGAAACCAAAAACATGTCAATTTTAGGTTCAATGAAGACCTTAAACATAGCTGATTACTATGAAGTGCATTTCATTTATTTATTTTTATGTCATACACTATCTTTGCATTTTACTATATTACACCGAATGGTCACATCTTAGAAAATGGACTGAAAAGGAATGTTGTGTACGATTTCCTGAACAGAAAATATTAAACTTAAACAATAGACACTCTAAGCTACCCAAAAAAGTTAAAACATTTTGTAAGAGAATACTTTTATTTTTTTAGGCTTGGAAACGCTTATTCGTCTTTGACCCATATATACTGTATGACACCGAGGTTGTAGTGATGCATGGGCCGGCTTTTTTCATAACCCACCCCCCTGCCAAGGGTGCCAGCCCATCCGCAGCAACCCGTCCCGTGACATTTATTCAACGGCCAGCCCAGCCCGCAGCCTGCAAAAGTAGCCTATAACGACGTGCAGAAATATCTTATTTTAAACAGAAGAAAATGACCCAACCTGCAGCCTTTCCTGCAACCCAAATTAGCTGGCTGTCAAGGTAAAATGAGCAGTTGTAAATGATTGTATAATCGAGAGAGTGAACGAGCGAGAAAGCGAGCGAGTGAGCAGGCGAGCGAGTGAGAGAGATTACATTGATGTTGTAGCCTAATAAGTTATTTAAAGACCCCGTAAACCAAATTCAGCCTTTTTCTTGTAGACATGAAAATCATGTACAAAAGTCATTTTTATACCCCTGGACAAAAAACTAAAACTTTAAATTTTACAGCATTGTAGAATAGGACCACTTTATGTGTTTTGGTTAATCTCATGGGTAGGTTTTGTCTCATTAGCATAATTCGTCTTGATGACGTAGTCACGACGAATTATGCTAATGAGCCTACAGTACTACTGTATATAAATCATATTCCATATAGTCAGTTAGAAGCCGAAGCCCCGCCCCCTCTTCTTCACAGCGGAGCGGAGCTGGTGGTGGTGGTGTTGGTTGATAGCTAGCTAGCTAGTAGCTACTAGCTACCATAGATATATACAAGAAAGCGTAGTTACTACAGTGTGTTTTGCCTGTAGGCTGACAAGCACTGACATTTGTTTGCTCTCGATGCGCGATTTTGTGGATGACAGCTGAAAACTACTGAGTGTTTTTAGTAACGGTCGATGGAGAGCTTGGCAACGTTTTCACATTCACGGACTATCTAACTGCTGCTGCCTGTCAGCAGTATTGCCAACTGCCAAAATCCAAAATGCACTAGTGGCACTTCCAAACTGCACTAGAATGCGCTAGAGCAGTGGGTTTTCAACCATTTTCATACCAAAAAAGCACTTGGATTTTCCGCCAGGAGTTTTTTCATTAATATTGGCGCTAGTGGCGTCTGGGGAAAAAAAGTAAATATAGTGACAAATGCGCCAAGTTGGCAACACTGCCTGTCAGCCCCGCTGCGTACTATCAGAGCTATCTAGTAGATGAGTTGCGACATCGAGGGGTCACAAACTGAGTGCTGCAGCGCTGTTCATGCAGCCCGAATAGGGACACACTGGAGATGGAAATGCATTGTTTTCAATGAGGGCAGCAAAATAAAAGAGCCGCCATTGGACTAACCCCATGAAGTGGACGGAGTTGTCGTAACTCCTGTCCCATAGCCTGGACCGACCGTGGCCGTCCCTACAGGCTATGGGACCATGATGATGGGACCGCTGTAGTCAGTCAATCTCTTTTCTCAGATCCGCATCTCTCTCACACACACACACACACACACACACACACACACACACACACACACACACACACACACACACACACACACACACACACACACACACACACACACACACACACACACACACACACACACACACACACACACACACACACACACACACACACACACACACACACACACACACACACACACACACACACACACACACACACACACACACGACGCTAGTAAAGTTAGCGCGCTGTAGTACTGGCTTGTTGTTGACAGACAGTTAGGCTGTATGGTTTGGACGGCGAGATATGCTAATTAGCATACTGCTCATGAATATGCTAATGAGCTTACAGCACTGGCCACGCCCCTACAGTCCTGGAGAATCAGGCCAGAATTTTTTCCATTGTATTTCACACATGTTTAAACATCATTTCTGAAACATAGCGACTTTTTCAATCATAAATATTTGGTCTGTGGGGCTATAATACATTACTCTGTGGTGTGACAAACTGGGAATACATTTTGTATCATACATTTTTTTGCTTTACGGGGTCTTTAACTTGAATCTTGACATGACATTCTGTTGTGGCATTCTGATAGCCACTTTACAAGCTCACAATGCCGACGAGTCTGTGCACGAGGTCCGGCTGCAGAATAGAGTGACTGAGGGGGCCCTCAAAGTTTTTGAGGGCAGAGCAGGACACTTTGATCAAAAGGCCCCCTTTCATAAGCAACACCCATTGATGAACAATAGAACAGGATTATAATTTCAGGAGGGGTAGACACAGGAGAGCAGATGACCACCATTTGGGCCAGCCCCCACATCACTACTAGTTTGCTAGTGCTATTGGCTAAGATGGAGTCTAAAGACTAAAGAGGTGGTGTTTTCAGACTGCGGCATGAATCTGCAGTTCTGACTGCAATGGGAAGTTCAATCCATAGTTTGGGGGCCAGAAGGGAGTGTTAGCCAGGCGTTTTTAATGGGGATACCGGTCCTTCAAACTCCCTGTGAGGGCTGATCTGAGTACACGGGAGGGGTGTAGGAGACTAGCACGTAGCACGATATGGTAGTGACATTCCTTTGGTTGCTTTGAATGCCAGTATCAATGGGCCTCCTGCACCAACCATTCTTAAGAAGTTCTTAAGAGGAAATTTGTTCTTAGGCCCAGTTAAGAAGTTTTTAAGAACATTTTGGGATGCCTAAATATTTTCTTAGCCGTGATTTGTTCGTAGGTAAGAACAAAATCTATGCACACGGTGGAGGACTTTTAGTGTGGCTATTTTGTTCTTCAATGCAATCTGAAAAGAAAAGGGAAAACAGTGCCCTCTACAAGATGTGTAAATCTGGACTGTGGACATCAAGGGGTCCTTGAGGACATTCCAGGCAGTCCACAGCAAACATTTTACCGCACTCTTCTAATGGTTATCTAATCCCAATTTTTACTTTGAAAATAGGTAATCTACAAGCTCACAGCGCATTGACGCATTCCATTACTGCCACAGCCCATTTTGATCTTGTGGATCAGCTAAGTTGAGAACCACTGATGTAATAATTTATTCCATGAATAAGAGAAATTACAGTCATAACATCCCATTGTCTGCATGTCTGTGCAATGTTTTTTCTCCTTCAGAAATGGATACCACAACATATCAATAAAAAATCATGCAACACCTTTATAGAAGATCCTTCCAGGTAAAATCTACAAAATGTTGCAGAAAATGTGTTTTTTGTTTCCTTAAAAAAGGGTGGTATAGGGTGTCTAAACTGCTACTCCTTTGGCTGCGGACCCCTTGGACCCCACTGGAAGACCCCTGGGGGTCCCCAGAGGACTGATGTATGGTATTGTACATGTATTGTCATGTTGTGTCCTCAGTGATGGACGGTGTCAGTGTGGACGTCCCAGAGGTCACCCCACACACATCAACACAGCTGTAAAGGGCACTGAGTGGAGCAGTAAGCTGCACTGCTCTGAACATCCCACTGATGATTATGGAAGGTTGACGATGCAGGGAGCAAAGTGGTACAAACATGTAAGTATCTGACTGACAATGTGTCAGTGTGTGATCTGCAGGGGCAGATCTCGGCATGGGTATGGGGGCCTGATTGCCCCACCTGCCCCACCTGACTGCCCCACCAAACATGATGACATGCCAAACAACCCAAGATATTTCATATTAAAGTGCTTATATTTAAAACACTACTACTGCTACTAACTCACTACAATTGTGGCACCACTAAACCAACAGCAACTGATGTATTGATGCTTAGTTGCCTAATATAAGCCCTGTAACTGAAAATGGTATGGGTGCGACTTAATCGCCCGTGTCGCCCCCATACCATTTTCTCCTGCCCCCCCAAATAGGAAATGTTACATCCCCCTAGTGATCTGTATTTCATGATGCTGTCCGCATCATCTATGACACACACACACACACACACACACACACACACACACACACACACACACACACACACACACACACACACACACACACACACACACACACACACACACACACGCACACGCACACACACACACCATATTGACTAGAGAGTACATGAGTGTGTAATTTGTGTCTCTCTCTGCAGTTTTTGCGTCTGTCATCAGACACTCAACCCTCCCTGGTCTATGACCTGATGACAAGGAGGAGCATCAGTGATGGCGGATGGGTGTGGTTTCCACCCCGCTTGGTGGTGTCTGTGGTTGGAGACGGCAGGGCTGAGGTCAAACCCTGGGTTCAGAAGGTCATCAGAGAGGGATTGGGACAGGGACTGGTCAGAGCCATGAAGAAAACTGGTGTGTGTGTGTGTGTGTGTGTGTGTGTGTGTGTGTGTGTGTGTGTGTGTGTGTGTGTGTGTGTGTGTGTGTGTGTGTGTGTGTGCAGGGGTCGACATTATAATTGGCCCGATGGCCCGAAACAGGTTTGAAAACACGTGCGGGCCACCAGATGGCGCCCTATACTGGCCCGATGGGGCCAGTGGTGAAATGCCACCGTTGGCGCCTACACATTTGTTGTACAAACCGTTGGTGCACCCCTGATATACATATTGTATTATTATTTTTATTTCACAATATGTTGGTGTTGTTTTGTAATTGTTTAAGTTTTATTTATATTTTGTTTATTAGCACAAAAAATATTTTAGGCATTCTGCATTGTATAAGGGTCAGCTTGCTGAACGGTCTACTGGTTTTGATCCCCATGAAAAGAGTGCTGTTAACTTGAATGCATTTAATGCATTAATTAATAAATGGTGGTCTTTTTTGCAGACTATGGGGATCGATTACCTGGGCCAGTGGTTACAGTTGTGGGGCCAGTGATTCTTAAAAGCCACTGGCCCGAAGGGCCCGAAGGGCCAGTGGCAAATTTCCCTTAATGTCTACCCCTGGTGTGTGTGTGTGCGTGCATGCTATTGCGTGTGCACACCCATATTGTGCACCCATGTGTGCTATTAATTGTTTGAGATGAATGCTGACCAGACAGACAGAATTCTAAGATAATTACATAATTTAGTATAAATAATATCTCAGTGTGATAATCCAGTAGAGGAGTTGTAAAGGTCAGAGGAGGTCAGTAGAATACTGATGATGTCATCATTCATACACAATTCATTCTCATTCCACGTCTGTAAAAAAAAAAATCAACTTTACGTAAAATCACTTTTTAACTGAGATCATTTACAACTATCAATTCTCTCTCTCTCTCTTTCTCTCTCTCTACAACTATCAATTCTCTCTCTCTCTCTTTCTCTCTCTCTGTGTAGAGAGAGAGAAATCCAGATACTGGATACTGACGGAAGGTTTTGATGAAGGCCTATGGAGATGTGTAGGAGAGGCAGTGGAGGACAGCCTGGTCTGTGCGTTGGGCATCTCTCCCTGGGGTGTTGTACACAACAGAGGCCAGTTGGTCAACACTGAGGTATTTACACACAGACACTGTTTGCACACACTTTTCCGTCACCTAATTAATCATCTTCATGAAAGGATCATTCTGACTAAAGGGCTTTACAGACGGGGAGTCTGAAACCCATGCATTATGGCAGCGATTCCACTGTGCTGCTCAATGCCGACAGACGAGAATCGTGTAGCAAGAAAGAAAAATCACAGGAATGAGGTCTAAAATAAACCGCAGGTGTATGAATAAAATTAGCATGCACATAACAAACACAGGACGCCGTGCAATAACGGCGTCACACACTTGCTTTATCACAGGGGTCGACATTATAATTGGCCCGATGGCCCGAAACAGGTTTGAAAACACGTGCAGGCCACCAGATGGTCCCCTATACTGGCCCGATGGGGCCAGTGGTGAAATGCCACCGTTGGCACCCACATTTGTTGTACAAACCGTTGGTGCACCCCTGATATACATATTGTATTAGATACCAAACATCGGATAGTCATCCGATTTTAGCCTAAAGTACTCGTACTCGGGATCGGGGAAAGGGTCCGATCATTAATCCGATGTACAAATAAACAAAACGAAACGAGACGCTATTGCAGCACACACACACACGTGATGGAACACCAGCGCACACACCCATGTATAACAGCAGCAGAGAGAGAGAGAGAGAGAGACAGAGAGACAGAGACAGAGACAGAGAGAGAGAGAGAGAGAGACAGAGAGAGAGAGACAGAGAGAGAGAGACAGAGAGAGAGGGGCACAGAGAGAGAGAGACAGAGAGAGAGAGAGCTAGCAAGCGCAAAGTTAGCCTAAAGTTAGCCTACCTTAGTGTCATTATATCCACTTGTTGCTTGCTACTGCAAAAGGCTATGTATAATGTATAATCCACAAGTGGGCCCGTAATCCTTTGCATTTAGAAGGCCTATATTGCCAGCTTGCACGTTGCATTGTACTGGCAGACAGTTAAAAGCAGTCTGCTGCTGCACTCAAAACACAACACACGTCGCGTCCCGCGGTTATATGAGGAGCCGTGACCCGTTTAAAAACTGTTACCACTATCCTTTTGTGGTGCTAAGGTGCAGGTTTCTATAGGTCACCTTTATGATGTGACATACAACACGACAAGTTGTCTTGTCTGATTAGGAACTTAGTTCCTACTTTTGTGTGTCTAGAACATATTATAGCTACTTATGCATTGAATTAACTGAGCCTATAGCATTGAGTTTATAGCATATAAGCCCAATACAAATGCAATCAATAATAATAATAATAATAATAATAATTAATAATAACTAATAACTAATTAATAATAATGCCACCCCATGGCAGGGGTGATTGTTTTTATTGCCTAGGCCTACTTTGCTTTGATTATAAGAATTCAATAATGCAAATGCATGTCATTCGATTGTATTATTCTCCAGTACAATAATATAGTAAAAATATAGCTGCAAGCAGCAATAAAACGTGACCAAGCAAGCAGCAATAAGGAGTCAGAACAATACGCAGAAGAAGGAACATAAAATCTCAGAAGCAGATTATTAAAAAAAAGTTGAAGAAGCTGTTTGTTTCTGTGTCTACAATAAACACTACAGTACTACTTGACAATGATTCACAAGTCTTGACTCCTGTTATTGTAAATAATCATTGCATTATCTTTACAAGTAGTAGTTATGACATTGTAATCAAGTTGGAGGAAAATGGAGTAAAATAAGTGGTTACTAAAAAAAATCTTGGTATCGGTAATAGGTATCGGGAATCGGATGACTACTGAAAGAAAGGTATCGGTATCGGTTTTGATCCCCATTACCTGGGCCAGTGGTTACAGTTGTGGGGCCAGTGATTCTTAAAAGCCACTGGCCCGAAGGGCCAGTGGCAAATTTCCCTTAATGTCTACCGCTGTATCACATAGCAATTTCTGAACACAAAATGCTGCTGCCATTGAACACGAGCTAGAAGGCATTCAAGGCATCAAACTTAAAAAGATTAGTTTCTCCCTTAACGGTTCCTTGAAGAAATTTGACGAAATCATTTCTGAATTACATTGACACCTTAACCATAATGGAAGATCATATTTGAGCAGATTTTATCCACCACACAGGCCCACACACCCTCCTTCCCCTCCGCTTTATCCCCTGTATGAATGTGTTGGCTGTCTGGTTGTTTTGTCTCCTTTTCTTTGGAAATTTCAATTGTATCTTGCCTGTTCTTTGTTTTGTGCATACTGCATATACTGTATATGTATAAAGAAAATGAGGTAAAGGATGCAGATTTTCTCCCCCATTAACTCTGTTAGTGACATCACGATCTGAACTATACTGAAAATATGTTGTATACTCATAACTTAAGGGCTCTCTATATTGCCTCTAATCACTGATCTTTTCTGAAAGATTCTGTACAATGACAAAAAGTTCTGAAAGCTGCACTCCCAAATGTTGTGACTCGCCAATCTCTAGTTTGGAAATGTTTTCAGAAAATGAGAATAAAAAACACTGTGATCTTTCCGACAAAAAAGTTTGGTCAAAGACAGTATGCACGCATCCATGCACGCGCACACACGCGCACACACACACACACACACACACACACACACACACACACACACACACACACACACACACACACACACACACACACACACACACACACACACACACACACACACACACACACACACACACACACACACACACACACACACCTTAATCTCAGAACAACACATCAAACTGTATGTCTTGTTTTCTCAGGGACGTGATGTTCAATACTCAGTAGTAGAGAACACACCCAGTGAGTCGTGTTCTCTGGAGAAGAACCATAAAGGCTTCCTGCTGGTGGATGATGGACTTGAAGGTCACAGAGGAGGAGAGAATAACTTCAGGGTCAAATTAGAGGAACACATTTCTACACAACACATCAGGAGTAAGAGAAGCATGGACACAAATGACCTGTGTGCTACTAGAAGTAAAATAATCAGACTTGGGCCTGATTTTCTTAACATGCGCTGTCCGTGACACGGCCCGCAGCGCGTAGCGCATTCCGTTATTGTTATTTTCGCCACCTTTCTTCTTCCCTTAGCACTATTCCTTGTGCCGACACCTTTATTTGCGACTGGATATGTCTGGAGAAGACGAGTTTTTGGCGGCGCCTATAATATAGCATTTACCAATTGTTTTTGCAATTTGCTTTTTATTATATTATAATGTTTTGTCCATTTTTTGTGTTTTTGAGTTAATTAGTTGACCAGATGATCATAGCGCTCACTCACAACAGATACACATTCAAAGCACTGTCTGAGCCCTCAGGGCGCTACAAACAGGGCCGTGTACAGTAGTCTGTAAAAGGGGGTGAACGACCCTAGCGTTTTCACAGTGAAAAATGCTGTCAACAAAATAATTCCCCGAGTCTGCCGAGTCGCTGCATAATCAGCGGCATGCCGTTACAGCGTGCCCTGCATAATCAGTTGCGCTCATAACGCTGGTGGCTGGCCACATGTCGAGAGGCTCAGAAAGGAGAGGCAGAGGGGAGGACACTTTGGTCGAAAGGCAGTAGATAAAAAAACCCTTTCATAAGCTACAGACATTGATGAAAAATAGAAGAAATGATGGTTTCAGGAGAGTACTGGAATGTTTTTTTCTCGTCCTTTTGGGGAGGCAGCCTGCCCTGCCCCCCAGGCCGCTAAATGAGTCAAAAACCTGAACCCATCCGCCTAACCTGCGGGACAACCTGCGGGACCCGTCACCATTGGGCTGGCCTGCGCATCGCTGTGGTGGTGCCTTGGTGAGCTCAGCCCAGAGCCATGGTGTGGGGGTTGGTTGCTGGTGAGTCAGGTTCGGCAGGGCCAGTCGTGCGGACCACCCCCCGGCCCCTAGTGGTTATGCAAACTGGAGTTGTAAATACAATGTTTTCAACGAGGGCGGCAAGAATAATAATTTTAGGACATGTATGCAACATGCCAACTGTTGTAGTGTTCATGTTGTAGCCTACTATTACTAGAAAACGATTTAAAACAAAAGGTTTTACAATCATTAAAGCTGGGCTGTTGCCTAAGTCCAATGTAGTTCTACCTATTCAGGTCCAGGTCCCTATTTGTTGTCACCATCCTCAATAGAAGTCTATGTAGAAGAGCCTCCATTAGACTGGCCCCATGAAGTAAGCGGAGTTTGCTTAACTCTGTCTATACTTATAAGCTCTATCGCAGCCGAGTCGTGTCGCACAGACAATCACACAAACTAAGTGACTGCTGCTTTGATAAAACCTGTAATTTGGGCTACAGGGGCTAGGATTCTGTTTATATTGTTAGTTACTATTGACGATGAAGTGATATAAAGAGAATCCAGTGAGCAACAGGGCTGTGTTCCATTGTTATTCATAGAATGATATAGAGTAATACAGTACAGTTGAATAGCTCATATAGATCACCAGATCTTTAGAGTCTCAAAGCCAAGTCTATGGATTTTCTTGTTCAGAACATTAAAACCAGTGAGGCAGCCACAGTGTCAGTGGTCTAACTCCTTTTTTAAGTTGAGAGCCTGTAGATTTAGCCAAGATCAGGTATTCTGTTAGATTTGAATTGAAATCCAGAATTATTTTTGAAATATTGACATCAAGATGTTAATAATTTGCTAACCACATTTTGTCCCCTTTCCTACTCAACCTGCAACACATCTGTCCTTCAAATGAACAGTTTGGATCTGGTCACCCTATCTGGGAGGCAGGGGAGTTTGATGGAGATGAGGGGTAGAGGGATTTGTGGGTGCAGCAGGGCAGTTATTGACAGGAAACCACGGGACCACGACTGCTTGTGGCCAAAATAATGTGGTTTTTCCTTGCCTTATCAGAATGTAAAAGACATGGACAAAAACACATTTATTCAGCATTTTTTTTTACTATGAAAGCCCTTTAAACACATTTGGAGGACCATTGCCAAGAGGATAAAATTATGTTACAATACATTTAAGGGAAATACTGTAGGATGGTAATGAAAATAACAGTTTTAGCGTGGGAACACCTCTTCCCAAATGCTAGATGCTCTAATTGCGTATAAAGGCTGATGAGATGAAAATGGAGCCCATAGTGTTTACCATGACCAGGACAAAGCAGAAAGGGACTTAACCCATTCAAGCCTGACCTAAGGTTTTTGAAAAACGGTATTTATATATCAGCATAAAAACAAATTGAATATTTGAATACTGTACATACTGTACAGGATCCAAATATGGATTCCCGTCCTTAATGGGTAGTAGTAACTAGTCCAACTCTGGTATATGATGTAAATGGCATTGTGGTCTTATCCAACCAATGAATCAATCCATGCAAGGTTATCATTTATCATATAATATTAATATTTTCTTACAGAAAGCAACCACGTTACCGTTCCTGTCCTCTGCATGCTTGTAGGAGGAGAGTTATCTCTGCTGGAGGTACGTCACTACTGCTCAAGACTTTGATTGTTGCAAGATAATCATAATTCTTTTCTCAGCCGAAAAAATACATTTTATAAACATGTTTATACAAACATGATTCTTACTTATGGCTGTATAAAGACAAAGATTGCTTAAAACACAACCTGGGAAAAGTATAAATGAATAAACGTATAGCATCTTTCATACTGTGGTCTCCATAGCACACAACATTTTAGTTTCAGGGCCAACATTTTAGTTCCAGAGACAAAATTTTAGTTCTGGGGACAAAATTTTAGTTTCAGGGACAACATTTTAGTTCCGGGGACAACATTCTAGTTTCAGGGACAACATTTTAGTTCCGGGGACAACATTCTAGTTTCAGGGACAACATTTTAGTTGAACAAAGCCAACTATGTTCATCATGACAACCACCAAAATATTATCATGCAATATCAAATTAGCATGAAGTAAAAACGGCAGGATACAACTCTTTTTGATCCTTTGTTTTTCATCTTAGAAATGATTTTATTGTCCCAAAAGAGGGACCGTGTCTATGTTCCCTCAGCTCTATGTTCCCTCAGCTCTATGTTCCCTCAGCTCTATGTTCCCTCAACCAAGTTTAATAGTAGTATGTAGTTTAATACAACATGTAGCCTATGTCGTGCTGGGACTATAACTGATTAATTGAGATTAATTAATCACAGAAACAATAACACAATAAAACAATTAACTCTTTTTAATCGCAAACAGATTTTGCACCCAGCACCTTTTCCACTGGACGGAGTTCAGGGGCACCGACCATGTCATTATTCCGACCTCCCATAATCCCCAAATCCTGTTCTTCCGATGGCCAGAAAAACAGCATGTTAGACCTATGGGAATTCTTATTTTTTGGCTTTTATCAGAACTATGGGAGGTCGGAATTATGGGAGGTCGGAATACTGGGTGGATACCACCGAAAGCGTGCACTCAAGGGAAAAAGAAGCCAATCAGGGTAACCAATAAGGGCTGCCATTGATCCAAACCCCCACTGTTCTGTCCTCCCATTAGTAAAAAAAAAAATACTAGCTCTAAAACTCACCCTCAACATAACATGTTGTAGTGTGGACACAGCTTTGATTAAGAAAAACTCACACACTACCAACCTGCTTTAATTGACCATATAAATGCTTCTAATTACAAAACTTCAAATTAATTAGATAAAAAAAATGTTTAATGTTTAATTAGACAAAAATGTTTAACCCTTTCAGGCCGGGAATCCATTTTTGGATTCTGTACAGTATGTACAGTATTCCATGATTCAATTTTTTTCAGATCATTTCAGATCATTTTCAGATCATTGCATGCACCAGCATGATCAGTTGACTGCGCCTGGAATTCGTCCAGTGAAAAGCACTTTAAAAAAAAAAGAATATCATGGAAAAGTTGGTTTATTTCCACAATTCCATTCAAAACCTTGAACTTTCATTAATTATATATTCAGTGCACACATTGTAAATTATTTCAAGTATTTATTTGTTGTTGTTTTTTACAGAATTTTGACTTCCAGCTCATAAAACCCACCAAAACAGGATTTCCAAAAAAATATTATTTTACTACACCACTAAAAAATATGTTTTAAATAAAAAATGTTGAATATCTTAAAAGTATTAATCTATGCAGTAATACTTGGTCTGGGGAACAAATTATTTCATCAATGGGGCATGGCATGGAGGTGATCAACCTGTGGCACTGTTGTGCCAAGTGTTATGAAAGACCAGTTTTGCTTTTATAAATGAATGTAAATGAATTTATATTGTTCAGTCTTATGTCTCACACCTTCCTCTTGGCCATACAATCCAGATTCTCTGTTGTGTTAAAGTCAGGACAGTTGGCAGGTCAGTTAAGCGCAGTAATACCATGGTCAGTACAGCAGTTACTAGTAGTTTTAGCTCTGTGGGACTAAATCAAGCTGGATAGGAAAGGTAGCATCTCCATAAAGCTTTTTAGACTACCCTGTGCTTCAGTATTTTGACAAGCATCATGGAGAAGCTCATTTTCCTTTCCAGCTCGATTTGGCACCTGCCCACAAGGCCAAAACTACTAGCTGCTGTACTGACCATGGTATTACTGCGCTTAACTCTCCAGCCAACTGTCCTGACTTTAACCCAACATAGAATCTGAGTTGTCAAGAGGACGGTGTGAGACATAAAACTGAACAATACAAATTAATTTACAGCCAGTATCAAACCAAAACTGGCTTCCATAACACCTCTACAGTGCCACAGGTTGATCACCTCCATGCCCTGCCCCATTAATGAAATAATTTGTTCAGAATTAGCCCAGACCAAGTATATTAGTGTTTAGTGCATACATTAATATACTTTTCAGATAGTCGACATTTCTTGTTTAAACCATTTTTCTTTTTAGTGGTTTCGTAAAATATTCTAATTTTTGAAATCCTGTTTTGGTTTACAAAACATTTACATTGTGTGCACTGAATCTATAATTAATGAAAGGATGGAATGGAATTGTGGAAATAAGACAACATTTAGTTACCAGGGGTAGACATTAAGGGAAATTTGCCACTGGCCCTTCGGGCCAGTGGCTTTTAAGAATCACTGGCCCCCCAACTGTAACCACTGGCCCAGGTAATTGATCCCCATAGTCAGCAAAAAAGACCACCATTTATTAATGCATTAAATGCATTCAAGTTAACAGCAGTCTTTTCATGGGGGTCAAAACCAGTAGACCGTTCAGCAAGCTGACCCTTATACAATGCAGAATGCCTAAAATATTTTTTGTGCTAATAAACAAAATATAAATAAAACTTAAACAATTACAAAACAGCACCAACATATTGTGAAATAAAAATAATAGGGCATTTTACCACTGGCCCCATCGGGCCAGTATAGGGCGCCATCTGGTGGCCCGCAAGTGTTTTCAAACCTGTTTCGGGCCATCGGGCCAATTATAATGTCGACCCCTGGTTACCATACCACACGTAGTTACCATATATAGGCTGTTGAAAATAACGAGTTAGTTAATTATTTTTGCTGATTAATCTGATTAAAAAAATTGCACACTGACTCAACCGACCATGAGTCAGTGACCATTTTGAAAAAAAAAAAAAAAAAAAAAAAAAAAATCAGTAGAGCACGATTTTACAGAGACATAGCTGTGTGTCTCCCTGTAACCAGAGCCATAGAGTATAGCTGGAGGATGGGGCTTGTACAGTCGATTACCTATTTTGAAATAATTATTCATCAAATAAGAAATGAACAGATATTTTTCCAAGATTCTTTTTCTTTTTTAAGTGTTCAAATCCTGTAAAGGAAAACATGCATATTTTAGAATTAGTTTGAACGGTGATTAATCATGATTAATTAATTAATTTTGAAGCTGTGATTAATTTGAATAATTCTTAATGATTCAACAGAAATAACCTATATACATGCATTCAAGAAAAAAGTTGCCTTTTAATGCAAACTTAATTATTTAATACCTCCCACTCTCTTCACAAAGTGAGCGGTGCAACTGTACTTGAATGAATTGTTAGTTACTGTAACATCCCCACCCTGTTCCTGTGAGCACCAGAACGGTAGAGAAATGACATACAAAGGTGCACATCTAGCTATATAATGGGCACACTAAAATTATTATTATTATAAATAATAATAATCATCATCTGGGGACCCCCAAAATCGCAACACCCAAGGGGTCATGGAAAGCTTGATCACACCTCCACATGACAAAAGTTGCTTTCATGTGCATAAGCATGAGGGAACATAGAGCTGAGGGAACATAGAGCTGAGGGAACATAGAGCTGAGGGAACATAGACATGACCCCCCAAAGGATTGTGTGTGTCATCATCATTTGTCACCTGAGTTGGCTTTGTCTGAATCGTCAAATCATTTTCAAAAAGTCTATGGGAAAAATGAATGGGGAGTCCATTTCTGGAACAAGGGCAATGTCACAAGGGGGCGGGCCTGCTCAGCTCTATTAAGTCTATGCTGCTCGCCCTCTCTCTCTCCTGTATTAACTATGCTTCTACAGCAGCTTTCATTTTTTTCAATGCATTGTGGCTGAAGGGAAAGCCAAAACAAATGCACAGACTTAGCGAGTGGCAGGCACACAGTATAATTTCTTAAAAATGTGTGTCTCTCTGTCTCTCTCTCTCTCTCTCTCTCTCAGAGGGTGAGTGTGTCTTTGGTGAAATCAACTCCCTGGTTGGTGCTAGCAGGATCAGGAGGCGTGTCTGACCTATTGAGTGACATCTTGGAGAACCAATCAGATGGCTCTGCTCGTGTTGATGTGGCAGAAGTGGTCATGAAACATTTCCCTTCTGAAGTCCAGACAGATCAAACTGTTCAACAGGTAAGACATCATGGGTTGATCTGTATTCTGTTGCTAACGGGACGGCCACATCCTTAACCTGAGAATCTGTTTTTTGACCAATGAACATGATTGGCAAGGCTGTTTTCCACCAATGCTAGTATGGTGATGATCAAAAATATGACCTGCTAAATAGACCATTCTACTTGCTGACTCAGTAGAAAAGCATTTTTTACATTAGGGATGTACCAATAATCAGTATCATCCCTTTTTTGTCATATCGGGTCATGACGTTATTGACAAAAAATATCAGACACAGGGGTAAGGGGTTGACACTATGATGAATGCCAGTCTCCAGCAATCAGAGACAGGGGTAGGGGGTTGACACTATGGTGAATATGCCACTCTAACCAGCGATCAGACACAGGGTTGACACTATGGTGAATATGCCACTCTAACCAGCGATCAGACACAGGGTTGACACTATGGTGAATATGCCACTCTAACCAGTGATCAGACACAGGGGTAAGGGGTTGACACTATGGTGAATATGCCACTCTAACCAGTTATCAGACACAGGGGTAAGGGGTTGACACTATGGTGAATATGCCGGTCTAACCAGTGATCAGACACAGGGCTAAGGGTTTGACACTATTGTGAATATACCAGTCTAAGCAGTGATTAGACACAGGGGTAAGGCGTTGACACTTGACACTATGGTGAATATGCCAGTCTAACCAACGATCAGACACAGGGGTACGGGATTGACACTATGGTGAATATACCAGTCTAAGCAGTGATCAGACACAGGGGTACGGGGTTGACACTATGGTGAATATACCAGTCTAAGCAGTGATCAGACACAGGGGTACGGGGTTGACACTATGGTGAATATGCCAGTCTAACCAACGATCAGACACAGGGGTAAGGGGTTGACACTATGGTGAATATGACCTTTAGATTAAGAGCATCATCCAGAACAAGAAGCTGATAACATTCTACCATGAAGAGGACGAGAGACCAGAAGACTTTGATACAGTCCTGATCAAAGCCCTGATGCCAGGTATAATACTAAATACGTTGTATGAATATACAATATTTAATATTAGCATTGATACAGTCCTGATCAAAGCCCTGATGGCAGGAATAATACTAAATATTAAGTCATAGTTGTTCAAATACTGATTTTACTTTTTCAGAAACTTCCTCCACATATTTTTAGCACTGTCCACTGTTTTTAACCCAGTTGATGCCTATGACGCCTCATGATGTGCTAGACAATAAAACCGACGGGTGTGCATTAGTCTTGGGCAATACCATTTCCTGCAATATCTGAAATCAATACCGACCAATATCGTGGAGTCTATAAAAAATACTGAATACCGAAGATATTGTGATTATACTGTTACAATTTTACAGCTTAATCAACTATGTCCAGCCTGTAAATGACACAATGCGCAGTTCACCGTTATTATTCTCACCTCCTCCTCCTCTTTCTGTTTCAAGATAAACCATATTTATGGAAAGACATATTTCATGGTTATAATTACGTTCAGGAGAAACAAATGAACCTTCCTTTGTTTCATTTATTTTTACAGAGTACATCATCACATTCCACTTTACTTACAGTACTATGAGCTGTCTATGAGCTGTCTATTTAGATATCCTTAATGTGAAAAAAGTCATTATGTCCCCCATCATGTAATCTATCCGGATATAATCCGAATGAATCTGCACTACCAATACCGATTGACTGACTGACTGACTGACTGACTGACTGACTGACTGCCTGCAAAACGGAGCCAAACTAGCCTGTCAATACTGTCGTACTCATAAATATGCAAGATTCAATTTGATCCTTGCCATTGTACAGATATTGTACTCCATTCCTAAACATACAATATACAATAGTAACTGATTAATTGAGATTAATTAATTACAGAAATAATATTACAATAATCCCACATTTTGCACCACAGAACCTTTTTCACTGGGTGAATTTGAGACTGTCATTGATCCAAAGTCCAATTGTTTTGTCTTCCCATTGTGTGTGCGTGTGTTTGTTTTTCAGCCAGTAAACAGCATGCATCAGGTAATTCATTCCCTTACAATAAGGAGCTGTTTCTAGCAGTGAGATGGAACAGATTTGACTTCACCAGCAGTCAGCTCTTCTCTTATGACATCTCTGGTGACAAGAAGGTGAGAAACAACATCATAATCACTGCATGTAAATACTGCATCTTAGTATACAGACATACAATATTACTACTGTTGTGTATTTGGCTGGCAGCGGCCCAGGGGCCCATAACTTCTAGATCCCCATAACTTCTGGAATGTGGAACAGTTTTTCACAAATGTTTTTCATGTCAAGGAAATGTAAAAATATATCCTAGGGATCCTCATAAGAGAATACATTTACAGCCCTAGCACGTGATTCTCAACCTGTTTAATTTCAAGAGCCCCCATTTTGGCCTGCATTGGTCTACAGACCTCCCATTTGGCATTTATATCTCTGAGACCCCCAATTTAAATCACAAAACTAATGTTAACTCTGAGAGTGTACGAATGGGACCAGATGGACGGACCTGTTAGGGTTTTTTTTTTTTTTTTTTTTTAACTTAAAATTTTTATTGATTTTTTAAAACTTGATGCGTGAGAGAAAAGGAAAAAAAAGAAAGGAAAGAGTTTGCCAGACATCGATAAAAAGATTAATATATACAAGCGAGTGGACAATGTAAAAAGGAAGATACAGGCACTGATGGAATATGATAGTATGATAGGGGGTATAAAAAAATAATGAAAGCTAGTATTGCCAAATAAATGTTGTTAGGGTTGGTTTTATACTCATAAGGGTAATTTTTTTCGTTCTAAAGTATCCTTTGGCTGAAGACCACTTGGAACTCCATCAAGAACGCCAGGGGGTCCCTGGACCAGACTTTGGGAACCACTGAGTGAGCGTGTCTCTGTTTTATCCCCCCACTGTGTCCAACAGGATGAAGCTCTGATGGACTGCATGACGTTAGCACTGATCAATGGCCGGACAGAGTTTGTACGCCTCTTCATTGAGAAGAAGTTCAACATCCAGAAATACCTGACGTATGGCCGTCTGGAGACACTCTACAGGGGAGTGAGATATGACTCACTTCTCTACAAGATGCTGGAGGAGAGACTGGTGTACAGGATCGGAACCTCAGACTTATTCTCTCTAGAAGAGACCAGCCTGCTTGAGGTGGGTTTAGGTTTAGTCCTTACAAAGACAAGCCTGTTTGAGGTGGGTTTAGGTTTAGTCCTTACAGAGACCAGCCTGTTTGAGGTGGGTTTAGGTTCTCACCTTACAGAGACCAGCCTGTTGACCAGCCTGTTTGAGGTGGATTTAGGTTTAGTCCTTACACAGAGACCAGCCTGTTTGAGGTGGATTTAGGTGCAGACCTTACAGATAGATGCGCAGATAGTGAAGGGATTGTTTAAATCGTGATTCAAGTGTCAAAATTTGGTACATATTCAAACCCCACTATTTGAAAAAGTACCACATGCCATCAAAAATTCCAAGATGGTGCCCCCCATAAACCGACAAGATGTCTGTCCAGAAATGTGTTTTTTCTTTTATACATTGAAATTCAAGTTATTTTATGTCCCATAAATACCTTGAAGGTTAATATAAAGTTGGACATTACGGATGATTTGGTACGAGTTACATGTCTGTATCTCATGGTACATATACGCTTTAAACCCCACTGTAGTATATTGGGTTCGGAGTATAAACTTGTATTTATATATAGAGACACTGACACAAGCTTTAGTCGAAATGCCAGGTAGTTTACTGAATGAATCAGGCAGGAGCATGCATGGTTCTCTTGCGCATGTGCAGTAACACTGAACGGTACCATCAACACACTGTCGACAGGGGGAGCTCTAGTATAGTTGAATTAGCCAATACATTACACCCACTATCTTCATGTACCACACATGCCATGCAAAATTCCAAGATGGCGGACTCCAAAATCCAAGATGTCTGTGCAAAAATGTCTTTTTTCCTTCATAACCCGAAATGTCAAGATTTTAAGCCGCATAAATGTGTATTGAAGTTGGGCATTAGGGACATTCGGGTATTAGGGACATGTTCTTAAGTTACAACATATTTGTAGCTACACTATCGCTGATACTATCGGCAGAAACGCAAGCTGTAGATTATGTAACATCATACCATTACTAGATGGTTTTGGAGGCCTGCTTAAGACTAGTTGTCAGCCGTGACTGTCCGGATTACGCAGCGCTGATGGACTGTGTGATACTTTTAATTGTGTGTGACATTTTGTGATCAATATTTTAACAAAGAGTAACGCTTTTTGCAAGTAACTTAGAGAGAAATGACTTCTGCACACCCGTTCTAGTTTTGGGCAGGTGCGTTGGTCTAGGGCAGGCGAAGCAGCAGACTTTAGAAGGGATGAGACCCGCACACCACCACTTACTGGTTCAAGAGCATTTATTTAGGTCAACGACGATTCAGCCTTATGGCCTTCTTCAGGCATCATGTATGTGTGGTAACTGAAATGATAAATAAGTAGTACTGTATGCATTTATTTTGAAACAGTCCCATCGCCTTAATACAATTTATTATGTATTTGTGTATATAGCAGGGGTTGACACTAAGGTCTCGGAGGCACGTGCCCATCGGGCAAGTGCAAGTCAGGTTCTACTTGCCCTCAGCTCATGGTCACTTGCCCCCCAAAAATATGTTGTAAATTTTGCAGATGTAAATTTTGCAGATGTAACTCTTGAGAACGTAAAAATGAAACCAAATGGACCCTTGCGGGTCCATTTGGTTTCATTTTCACACTCTCAAGAGTTAAAATTCATCATCTTAATTAGCCCAGGTCTACACAACTAGAGAATGTAGAAGATTAATGGTCATTTTGATGACCATTTTAATTGTGTGTGACATTTTGTGATCAATATTTTAACAAAGAGTAACGCTTTTTGCAAGTGGGGTAACTTAGAGATGTATGTTAATTTGCTTGTTTTGTTTCCCAAATCCAGCCTGGAATTGTGGATAGCGTGCAATGACTGCCTTCAAGACAAATTTATCTTGTGTTGCGTTATAGTGCACTAAGTTGCACACTTGCCCGATCGGGCAACCAGGTAGCAGTCTTCACTTGCCCGACCATTTTTTTTTTACTTGCCCCGGGCAAGCGGGCAAGTGTTAGTGTCAAGCCCTGTACAGTATACTACATACATATTTATTTTTACTATTTTCAGAAATCAGGTTTTTTTTAGGTTGGTAGATCACCTTGAGCTGGCAATTTTCAAAGTAGATCTCAAGACAAAAAAGTGTGGGCACGCCTGGCAAGAGAAAAATGGCACCCTTTTCTCGTCCGCCTATTATAGCGCCACCATTTTTTTTTAGTTTTGAACCTTTTTTGTGACGTAAGAAAGAAAGAAAGAAATGAAAGGACTTGTGTCCTCTGTTATGTCTGTCTCCAGGTGTCAGGTGTCCTGAGGATGATCATGCCTGATGTGAAGCCTTTCTACCTCACCGTTCTGGGTCTGAAAGACAAGAAGACTCTGGAGGTATTTCTCTGAGATCTACTATTTACTGTAAACAAACATCTGGTTACCTAGGTTAATTTAAACGCCCCATGGTTACTGTAATCACATCTGGCTATCATGGTTTCATCCACTCTTTAACAGAATTAAGACTTTCCTCTGTAAGAGGTAATCTAATTAATTACTTCATCCAGTGTTATAAGACTGCTATAATTGCAAACATGACTTAAAGGGGAATTCCACCCACTTTCATTTTTATGAGGGTGTACAAATACAACCAAATGAACCTTAAGGGTTCATTTAGTTCCATTTGTACGCTCTCAGAAAAAAAGAAACGTCTAAAGAAATCCATTAACATGGTGAAAATACATCTTGATGATGTCATCAAGATGTTTCACCATGTTAGTGGTTTTATTTAGACCTCCATTTCTTGGGAACACAGAATGAACTTTTTTTTTATCATGTCCACCCAGCACCTCTAAGGTACATCAATGACATAGTAAAATATTGAAAATGGGTGGAGTTCCCCTGTAAGCTGCCGTTACTAAAATGTGTGTGTGTGCACACGTGGGCTGCTTCTGCTCGGCACTTTTGGACCAGCTCATCATCACAGCTGGCTGTGATTTAGAACACATACACAGACCGTTTATATTGACGTCTAAAAAGTTGCACGACTGACCCGCCTATATGGCAATATAATGTAATAATAAAAGTTATACCACTTTTTCGAGTCACATGTTCAAATACAGGATTGTGATTGTTTTTTTTTTTTTCAGTGGAATGTAGTTCCAGCCAAGAGGCCAATGGCAAGAGGGGCATACTCGCTTCCCAAATCTATGTGAAGGGGGCGGGTACAATATTAGGAGAAGGGAAGAAGGAGGGAGTCTATTCATTTCCAATGGTAGAATGAACGTGAACACAACTTGAATGGAATGGAATGATCCATTCCTTAACTCCATGGACACTGAACTAAATACTGGACCCGTTCATCAAAAGGCATATAATATTTAGAAGATATTTAGAAGATTTAGAAGATGAAAAACATGCAGAGATCACAGAGAAAGACACAGGATCAGCGGGATTCTGCTGGCATTACAAGCACACAAAGCGTTATGAGCAGCGCCATCTAGTACAGTTGTGACATTGACATTCAGCTTTTAACTGTGACAAACTGGAGTTGGAAATACATTGTTTTCAATGAGGGTGACCCATATAAGAGGTATTTTACGTCATGTGTACATCATGGTGACTGTTTTAAACTATTGCACAGTAACAATTAAAGTCTGTTTAATGTTTGTGTTGTAATATTGGTACACAACGATCTAAAGACAGTCTGCTGTCCCTGTGCTCAATAGAAGTCTACATAGAGCAACCACCATTAGACCTTTCCATGGGAGTGAACGGATATGTTCCCTCCTCATAGCTCTGTTCTTCTGTTCTCAGCTGAAAGGAGAACCTAAATACAAGAACGAGCTATGTGAATCCCCCTGGACTCATCTCCTCATCTGGGCTGTCCTACAAAACCACAGTGACATGGCTGTCTTCTTCTGGAAGAAGGCAAGGTTTCACCTCCTCATCTGGGCTGTTCTACAGAACTGCAGTGACATGTCTGTCTTCTTCTGGGATGGAGCAAAACACCTGATGCTCAGAGAAGACAAAAGATATGTTGCTGTTGCTGTTTGCATTGACATGTGATGTCTTTAACTAGTCCACTGACTCTGTCCCTTTGTGTCTCTCTCTCTTTCCACCCGTCTCTCTGTATCTCTTTCTTTCTCTGTGCCTCTCTGTCTGACTATGTCGCTGTCCATTTCCCAGTCAGAGGAGCCAGTGCTGAATGCTCTGAGTACTTGTAAGATGCTGAAAGAGATGTCAAAGTTGGAAAATGAGACGGCTACCAAAGTTTCCATGAAAGAGCTGTCACAGAAGTTTGAAGACCGTGCATATGGTGAGAACTATAATAAATCATCAAGCTGGGGCTTTTCTGGTTGTGGACAATAGGTAAACTATGGAAACATTCTTCTACATGGAATGGAAATATATGTTTCACCATATATGGTTCACATACAAATATTTCCAATGAAGTAATTGTACAGTATGTATTTATAATGCTTTTCCTGTGTGCCATCTTCCTAACCTCAGGTACATTGAGGTCATATTACAGGAGCAATGAGAGTCTCTCCTTCAAGCTGCTCAACAGAAAGTCTGCAGTCTGGAACACAGACTGCTTCCAGATGGGCATAGCTGTTGGAGCACACCTGTTCTTCAACCATGATGGATTAGAGGTTGGTCCATCTCTGACTGGTTGGTTCAGCTGGTATCCTCATTGTACGCGGTGTGAAAACAGGGATTGACTAGCAATTGGGCACAATTTTTTTTTCATAAACCTTAAGTATGGCAGGCATATACACAGTACAAGAGTAATGTACAGGTGTTGGTACATTGAGCTCTATCCAATCAAAGTGACATTCTGAAAGAACGACTAAATGCATGAGCGTTTATCAGTCTGCACTAATCATAGAGGCAACATTAATTTAGTGTAGTGTGTGTGTGTGTGTGTGTGTGTGTGTGTGTGTGTGTGTGTGTGTGTGTGTGTGTGTGTGTGTGTGTGTGTGTGTGTGTGCGCGCGCGTGCGTGCGTGCGTGTTGTCAGTCTATGCTGTCACAGGATTGGTGGGGTGACATGGAGAAGGACACAGCATGGTGGAAGATCCTTCTCAGCATTGTGTGTCCCCCACTCTGCTGCACCAAGCTCATCTCCTACAGGTCGGCACTAACATGATGAACACACTAATACACATGTTGTCCTGCATGAATATTATACTTGATATTAAAACTATATATCAGTTCACTTTGATTAAGGCTATAGTTAGCTGTGGTTATGATGATGCTTCACCTTGCAGGGAGAAGTCGCGGCGTCAGTTCTGGAGTGCTCCCGTTACTAAGTTTGTGGGAAACGCAGTGATGTACCTCCCCTTCCTCTTACTGTTTGCCTACATGCTGTTGGTGGACTTTAAGCCAGCACCCCCTAGTGGGCCGTCTGTCAGTGAATACGTGCTGTACTTCTGGGTGTTCACCTTCCTGTGTGAGGAGATTTATGAGGTGAGCACTCACCTCACACATCACAACACACTTGCTTACTACTACCACAATGTTCTTATCCACTCATTGTGCTCCTACTCTATCCACATTGGCTAATATAAAATAAATCTAGCTACTATAATGCAAGAGCGGCTTGCCTGTTTATCCGTTCGCCTTTACGCCGCGCTTCTCCTACCAAACTACAATGTTTGCACACATCTCACTATGCACAACACCTCCAGCACCTACTGTATGTCCACTCAGCATAGGCTATATTGCATCCATGTAACTTCATGTCATATTTACTGTACAGTGGCAGTTTTTATGAAAATCAAATTTGTGCCAATGTAATGGCCAGATTATTTCGATGTTTAATGCGATTGAAAGAAAATGGACTCATGTAAACATTCGGATCATTCTCGTCTATCTGGGCATGCTCATTACAGCGGTCAAAGCGCTCATTTCCAAGGCGTGCCATGCAGGGGAATTGGGAATGTTATCTTTCGAGGAGTTCAATATACTGTATCCCAGGGCCAGCGTTGCAATGTCGTCAGCCTGTGCACACACATGCACACGCACTGCCACAAGAAAGAATAGGCTGTTCACTTGCCTTTGTACTATATTTTCAGAGAATAGTAGATAAATAAATAACCACTAAACTCAAATTAAGGACTGAGAATAATTCCCAACCAAACCAGGCAATGGTGAAAAAGTAGATGATGGATGAAAATAGCAGAGATGATGGTTTGTTCTTCCCTTGAAGACCCTTATTGTAACAAAGAGGGTTTCCCTGCGTGGGCCCTTAAACAATAGAACAGTAATGTAAATGGCTAAACCCCCAATTTGGAGCTCCCAAAGTTGCAGACAAACCGTCTCTTGACTTTGTTAATTGAGAAAAGTCACCAAATGAAGTTAACTTGTCTCCTGACATTGCAATACATGAGAAATATGGAGAAATATGGGAAATATGGATTCTATACATACAACACCTTTATTCCTTCAAATCCTGCAACTAAAATCTCTGCAGAAATGGCCCGATGGCTTTTTACTTTCCAAGGAATTAGCCAAATATAGGCTATGCTACGGTGTAGGCTACATTGTTGTGTCCAGTATATAGTGGCCTAGCCTGCCATTATGCCTTGACATATCTGCCACAAGAAATGGTTATCTTTAGTGGCAGGATGGACGGTGTTGTGAAGACGCAGATAACAGCATTTATATAGCATTTATAGCCCACATGTTTTATGCTGTTCGGGACAGGGAAATGTGGACCCCCCCCCCCCCCCCCCCCCCCCGACCCGACCCGACCCGACACTGGATAGATCATGGATGGATCTATGGATGGATGGATGGATGGATGGTTGGGTGGATATTTGCTACTTCTAACTATCAGATTCAGCTTGGGTAAATGTATGTGTTTATGACTTTTCAGGTATTCTTCATGAATGACGACATGACATCATACCACAGGATGAAACAGTACTTTGATGATATCTGGAACTGGTACGACCTCAGTGCCATCATCCTGTTCATCATTGGTCTCATCAGCAGGTTGGTACACATTCATTACTAGGACATGCAGACAACTACAAACCATAGTAAACACTAGAGATGCCCGATATTGACTTTTTTACCGATATCCGATATCCCGATATTATCTTCTTATTATCTTCTTCTAATTCTCGATACCGATATCAACCGATATCAACCGATACCGATATATGCGGCCTCCAGTGGTGGAAAAATAACAGAAACTATTACTATTCAAATATTTAATATAAATAAACATTTAGTATAAATATGAATTCATGTTATAGCCTAGAAATACTCCATACAACTATAAATTCAACATGTAGCCTACTTGAGTAAAGTACAAAAGTAATGGTATAAACATGACCGTAGCGCTGAGTCTACATCTCTGTTAATAGTCATAATTTCCAGTTTGTAAATACCGATACCGATATTTTCCGATATGAAATTTGAAAGCTTTTATCGGCCGATAATATCGGAGGGCCGATAATATCTGCCATCTCTAGTAAACACTGTGATGACTTTCATGTTGTGATTAGGGCTGTTGAATGATTAAAATTTTTAATCAAATTAATCACAGCTTCAAAATTAATTTAATCATGATTAATCACCACTCGAACTATGTCCAAAATATGCCTGTTTTCCTGAACAGGATTTCAACATTTAAAAAAGAAACAGAATCTGTGAAAAAAATAACTATTTATCTTTCAAATATTTATCAAAATAGGTGATCTACAAGCCCTCAATGCTTGTAGATCCTCCAGCTATACTCTATGGCTCTGGTTACAGGGAGACACACAGCTATATGTCTCCGTAAAACCCTGCTCTATCCATTTCTTTCAATGAGAAAATGCTCAGTGGGTTGAGTCAGTGTGCACATGAGTTAATTGCGTTAAAATTTTTAATCAGATTAATCAACAAAATTAATTTAATCCCATTAATTAACTATTTTCAACAGCCTTTCAAGTTGTGATCCATGCTCACTTATAGGCTACATCCCATAGCATCTTTCCTGATGCAAGAATAGTGTGTTAAAATGTATATTCTTGTTGTGTCTTTCAGGATGTTTGAGCGGTCCTATGAGTTTGGACGAGGGGTTCTGTGTATCGACTACATGGTCTTCACACTCCGTCTCATTCACATCTTTGCTATAGACAAACACATGGGACCAAAAATCATCATAGTTGGCAAAATGGTAAGAGATATACATATAAGACATACTGTGTATGTCTGTGTCACAGACTTGTTAAATAAAACCTAAATTTCTTGTTGTTGTCCAGATGAAAGATGTCGCCTCATTTATCTTCTTCCTGGGGGTGTGGATACTGGCATATGGAGTAGCCAATCAGGCGCTGCTCTACTCCTACGATCCCAATCCAGATCGTATCTTCCGCCGAGTGTTCTACAGACCATACCTGCACATCTTTGGGCATTTTGCTGTTGAGGAAGTAGATGGTGTGTGTGTGTGTGTGTGTGTGTGTGTGTGTGTGTGTGTGTGTGTGTGTGTGTGTGTGTGTGTGTGTGTGTGTGTGTGTGTGTGTGTGTGTGTGTGTTGCTCTGTGTTGTATACTGTATATGGTTACAATAACACAGATGTGTTTCCACAACAACTACTGGTAGCGACAGGGGGCTGTTCAACAAAGATTCCAGTAACGATGCGTTTTGGGGCTGGTCTAATGAAAACAGACATGTAAAGGAATTGAAAAAAATCCCATGAGAGTCCATGGGAGTCAATTTCTGACCAATTTCTGTGAAAACACGAATGCACACAGAAATACAAAGCCAATGTGTAAAACAAAGAAATGTCATCAAAGTGGGCAAGTGGCCCTTTAAAGTAACTGCACAAGGCATGTTCAAATCAATCAGATTAGTTCCTCAAAAAAAAAAAATAATAATGATAGAGCTGTTGTTTGAATCACAGCGGGATTACAATGGGACATGGATCAGAACTGCAGTAACAACATGACGCTGATAGAGGGCGGTGCTGAGCCATGCAGGAGTGAATACAACAACTGGCTGGTGATTGTTCTGCTGGTGATTTTCCTGCTGGTTACCAACATACTGATGATAAATCTGCTCATCGCTATGCTGACGTAGGTACACTGTCTGTCTGTCTGTTCTCTCTTTTCATCTCTTTCTCGTTTCAATAATAATCCAGTTTTGTTTCATTGCACAATAAAGATATCAATTTACATAATTTTAGAATGATTCCACTGCTATGCTACCAAACGCAGAGTCATTTATGAATTAGTTACTGACGCGCCCTCTTACCAATCCTCTTACCAATCCTTTTCATTAGAACGGACAGAGATAACATTTCAATGTTGCTTTGAAAATCTTCGTGGAGGTGAGGAAATAGTTTACCCCCCATACTATCCGGAGTACAAAAGCACTACAGTAAAGGTCTCAACGAGATCACTAGGACACAAAGATAGCCTGATGAACACCATTTGCATATATAGCGTGATGAACATCCTGATGAACATTACTTGCGTCCCATTGGGTGGGATTGTGAATTGTGGATCTGAATGAACGTGGTCATTTTGTCCTCTCTTTATTCTCAGGAGTGTTTTCAATTCAATTTTTATACAACAGGAAAACGTGGGATTCCCTTTTCACGGACCGGTGGTACATGTTCTGTTCAGAACTAAAGCACCAGGTTAAAATCCAACCAACCCTGGATATGACTGATTCTTTTTTCCCCCAACCTTCAACCCTCCATGTATGCAGCTACACCTTTGAAATTGTGCAGGAGAAGAGTGACCCCTACTGGAGGTTCCAGTACTACAAGCTCATCATGGAGTATCAGTCCCGTCCTCGTCTGGCTCCTCCATTCATCGTCATCAACCACCTTAGTCTCTTCATCTGCTTTTTAAAGAAGACTTTCCACGGGGGGTGGAACGAGGAGGAGGACAGACGGAAGACAGAAGAGGAGAGGATGAGACTTAAGGAATGGGAGATAAAACAGACGCAGGAGTTCCTGTCAGTCCAGAGGGAGATTGAGGCCAGCAGTGACTCTGAGAAGATTCAGCAGATCTCCGACAAGTAAGACGATCCTGACCATGAAGTGGACACCATTAAACTGTATTTACCTTAATACTCTACTTCAGGGTTTTCAACCAGTGGTCCGGGGACCACCAGTGGTCCTTGAGAGGGTTCCAGGTGGTCCCCAGCTAAGTTGTTTAACCAAATGTAACTCTTGAGAACGTAAAAATGAAACCAAATGGACCCTGGCGGGTCCATTTGGTTTCATTTTTACACTCTCAAGAGTTAAACTATTCATCATGCAAATTAGTCCTAATCTACACAACTAGAAGATTAATGGTCATGGACAGAAGCAAAAGAAATCTTTAGTTTTGGGGTCTGTGCGGGTCTCAAAATATCCTCAATTGGTGGTCCGTGGCTCAAATGCTGAATGCATGGTGGGCCCTGGGATGAAAAAGGTTGAAAACCCCTACTCTACTTCACTTGAATATTTGTCATTTTAGTGAATTTCACCTCACTGCAAAACAAATACTAGTACTTTCACCTCACTATAAAACAGTTATTGGTACTTTCACTGGACTACACAACAGATACTAGTACTTTCACCTCACGACAAAACAGATACTAGTATGATCAACTTGCTACAAAACAGATACCCGTACTTTAGGCTCCACTACATTTCTAGGAAAAGAGAACGTACACGTGTACACAGTGTAGTAGTACTACTACTGTACTGTATAACTTGAGATCTATTTCACACAATGTGTTGTGAGCTTGTAGATCTACTATTTTTATCTATTGATACTTGTTTGAAAAGCTCAGAGAATGCTTTGATTACTACATTTTTACACATTATAATATGTAATTTACTCCCATTACTTAAATACAAACTTAATACAAGTAGAATAGAAATTACTCTGTAGAGTAAGTAGAGAAAGAGAGAAACTTACTATTTTATGTATGTATGTATGTATACTTTATAGACTGTATTCAGCTGCAATGACCTGTACTGAGCTGCACTGAGTTGTAATGAGCTACACTGAGCTGTAATGAGCTACACTGAGCTGTAATGAGCTGTACTGGGCTGTAATGAGCTGTACTGGGCTGTAATGAGCTGTACTGAGCTGTAATGAGCTACACTGAGCTGTAATGAGCTGTACTGGGCTGTAATGAGCTGTACTGGGCTGTAATGGGCTGTAATGGGCTGTAATGAGCTGTACTGAGCTGTAATGAGCTACACTGAGCTGTAATGAGCTGTACTGGGCTGTATTGAGCTATACTCCCCTGTACTGAGCTGCACTGAGTTGTAATGAGCTACACTGAGCTGTACTGGGCTGTATTGAGCTATACTCCCCTGTACTGAGCTGCACTGAGTTGTAATGAGCTACACTGAGCTGTACTGGGCTGTATTGAGCTATACTCCCCTGTACTGAGCTGCACTGAGTTGTAATGAGCTACACTGAGCTGTACTGGGCTGTATTGAGCTATACTCCCCTGTACTGAGCTGTATTATGCTGTACTGAGATGCACTGAGCTATATTAAGTTACACTGAGTTGTACTGAGCTCTATTGAGCTGCACTGAGCAAACAAAGGTAAATGTTTAATTGCTCCCTTCCTCCTGTTCCAAGCCAAGGAACAACGGAAAAGAAACTTGTGTTAAGGAAATTGATAAATCAACTTTTTGGTTAATGCCCTAGCACGCACACGCGCACGCACACACACACACGCACGCACGCACGCACGCACGCGCACACACACAAATGTTAATTGGCTTACTCTGAAATAACATGTGTTTTTGGACAGAGTGGACACTGCGTTGAAACTACTGACTGAAAAACTGACAGAAATCACAATCACTGCTGACCAGAGACACAGAGCTCTGGAGACCAAGGTAACCTCATCTTAATGGTACAGCTTCACTGTCCTGATTTATAACCTGGTTTTAGTCCTGAAAAAGACTTTTAACTCCGTCTCCAACTACACTTTAGCAGCATGTAGGTCTCCATTCTGTCAAAGACCTTCATGATCATTTAAAATGTTCAACGTTCATCATCTTGTTTCTCCTGTTTGTGTCCACAAGGTGGAGCTAATCCTGGATCTTCTGACCAAAGCACCCTGGACCAAACCCCAGTCATCCTAAACATCCATCCATCCATTTTTCTCATACTTTAAAAAAAATACGCTGCGTACATAGCCAACTCGTGCCGTGACAAATCATGACAACAAATAATTTGTAAGACAAACAAAACAAAGTGTTGTATCCTGACCTTTTTTTTACTTGCTAATTAAATATTGTATGGTAATATTGTGTTTATAGTCATGATTTGTCACAACCCAAGTTGGCTTTGTCACAAAGCTTTGGCTTGGAAAATGAATTCCAAGCCAAAGGATTCCATTTCTGGAACACGGGCAATGTCATGAGGTGAGCTGTCAATTTTATTTCAAATATTATTGAACAAACCTCCTAATAACAATAAAAATAAAAATTTAGAAAATTAAAAACTAAACTAATTAAAATTATGCACAACATAGTTTCAAGACATTTTCTAGTTTGTAAAGAACTGAAAATAGTAATTTGTTGAATTCATAGCAATAATGAGGTCATATGTACTGGAAAAAAAAACAGTTCAGTGACCTTGTGGTTAGAGTGTCCGCCCTGAGACTGGGAGGTCGGGGTTCGATTCCCGGCCGGGTCATACCAAAGACTCTAAAAAATGGGACCCAATGCCTCAGCATCAAGGGATGGATTGGGGATAAGTCCCTGCGATATACTAGCGTCATGTCCAGGGGGTGTACTTGGACATCAAGCTGCCTCACGCTACAGAAACAGGAGATAGGCTCCTGACCTATATGGGCCTCAATGGCTCAGCTGGGTCTCCTGACATCATGGCCTGGCAAGGCTACTTTTACATGTACTGGAAAAAATGATATTTCAATCCATAACATCTTAACAGGTCAAGTTACATGTTAACATAGGACCCCTTGTTTGATAGCAGCTTGCGCCCATAAAACTCATCAGTGAACAAGACTGTTTGAAAATTGGTCTTCATGTAAAGTATGGGGGTGGGAGGCAGTTCACACCCAAACAGCAACTCTGGGAGGCTGTTCTGACATCCTGCAAAGACATTCAAGCAGAAACTCTCCATAAACTCACAGGTTTTATAGACGTCCTATGTTGACATGTAACTTGACCTGTTAAGATGTTTTGGATTGAAATATCTTTTTTTCCAGTACATATGACCTCATTATTGCTATGAATTCAACAAATTACTATTTTTAGCTCTTTACAAACTAGAAAATGTCTTGAAACTATGTTGTGCATAATAATTTGGAATGGTGTGTTTTTTGTGTTTGTGTTTTTTATTTATTTTCTAAATTCTGTTTTAATTAGGAGGTTTGTTCAATAGCATTTGAAATAAAAATTGACAGCTAATGACTTGAAAATTATGCTGATCATCATTTGTATTAAATATTTTGGAAAATCAAACAAAAACATGATTTGCATAATAATTTGGAACACAGTGGTAGTGTGACCAGGAGGCCACAACCTGTTCTGGTAGAGACATGTTCCTGGAAGGGCATTTTTTCTAGTTCCAATATTTATTTTGACATCTCGCCTACAAGATGCGGTGCACGTGATTCAAACACAAGACCGATACCACACCTCAACGCACAAGACTGACACATGATCCCTCATCGCACAAGACCGACACATGACCCCTCATCGCACAAGACCGACACATGACCCCTCATCCACACGACAGTGAGGATGAGGTGAGGATGACAGTAATGAAATCTCATTAGTTGTTTTTCAGTCAGTCTGTCCTGACCTACCTTTTAGCGTTTGCAGCACTAATTCCGATGCTATTTATCAACATAGCATCAACAGCGGTGCGTGTGATTCAAACGCAAGATGGACACATGAGACCTCATCGCACAAGACCTGACACATGACCCCTCATCGCACAAGACCAACACATGACCCCTCATCGCACAAGACCGACACATGACAACTCATCCTCACTGACAGTGATGAAATTGTTTTTGTAATTGTATTTTGGGATTGTTGTTAAAATGTACTTCAGTCTTAAGGCTTTTAAGAAAAAAAAGGGAAAAAAACAAGATTTATCTGTGGGCTTTTATTTTGAAAATCGATGTAGAGCTTATTTTAGAGCTTAAAAAAGTCTTGTACCTTGTATTTTTGATAACAAAATCTAGAGTTTTGATTTTCGTGAATAACGGTTTACCGGCATACAAAATGAGAAGAAAACAATGTTACCAGAAACACATGCATGACCTCAACAGCTCTGTTCTTTTAGCTCCTATAGGCTACCACCACAATGTTGAAGGCCCTACCAACAGTCCCTCCCCCCTCCACCACTTTCTCTTTTATATCTCATCCTCACCCTCCCAACTGTCACCCAGTCTGACACCATACAGAAGAGTTTTCAAAGGAGTGTGTTGCGAATACAGTACTACTCTGAGGAACACAGTAGACATGTAGGAACAATGTCACAGATTTTGAATCTTAAAGAACATGAACTGGACCAAGTGGGGATTTCATCGTGGACATAATATTAAGAGTTCACTGGGAGTATTATAGACTTCCAGAGTCAACAATCAAGCTAGCAAAAATCTCTAAATCATTAATCGCCATGGAGAGCACAAAATGGATCGTGAGGTTATAGATCAGCTTTATTTCTGTCTGTGCACGCCTTTCGATTAAGAAAGATTGTGTGCAGTTGTGCTCATTACTATACCCTGGTGGCCGACCACAGGTCCAGAGGCTCAAAACGGAGAGGCAGAGCAGAGGACACTTCAAAAGGCAGGGGCTGAAGCCCCTTTTATCAGCAACACACATTGATGAACAATAGAACAAGATCATAATTTCAACAGGAGTAGACACTAGACAGTAGACACAGGAGAGCAGATGGCTACAGATTTTTTTCCCCCCTTTTGGAATAGTTCAACGTGCCTATCTATTGACACATTGTGAGCTTGTAGACTGGCCATTTAAACTATTGAAAAATAGTTTAAATGAAAGATCTTTTTTAATAGTTTAAAAAAGCAAAGAAGTTAAGGGATAAGGGGTTTGTGACGAAAATGGAGCCTTAGTGACGAAAATGGAGCCCGAAATGTTTTGTGACAACCCTTTCAGTTGTGGCTATTGCAGCACTGACAATGATTGGAGTGAAGCGATTTAGGTCTGGGCCTGAGCTACATGGGCATGGTGTGTCCACTGTCCAGCCATACAGTAAGTAGCTGTGCCTCACATTGACTCTCCATGTTTCTATATGTTTGGTACTGGTTACACACTGATTTATTCCATTCATGTAATATTTCAATCAACAATTTACCTCGTTAGAATATATATTTGTAACACCCCCATACACAAGTATAATGGATGGATAGTACATAGTTGAAAATATAAGCTTATGAAAACAGCTTCATTAAATACAAAATAATATATAAATGTGCACTACATTTATATATCCCCCCAGCTTAATATGAACAGCTTTGCATGAACAGCTTTGCAGCTTAATTATGAACATTTAATGTTAGTGCGGCCCGGGAGTTCACCCCTCAAACGTCGACCAGGCAACCAAAAGGAGGATTTGCGGGAGAACGATCTGTTACTATTGACTGCTGAGATCCTGTTTAAAGCCCGCTTACTGGCTTTGCAACAGGAACCAGATCTGCACCCTGAAACACGCCCCTCCCAACTTGCAGTTTAGTTCAGTCTGATTTGTCGCTGAACTATCAATCTGGCAAAATGCAGTAATGCCTTTGGCTGTGGTGCGGGTGAGCTTCAATCATGGCTTACATCTATCTACCCTTCCTTTCTTGTTTACACACGTGTGGGGGAAAGAAAACCTTGCCTTACATACCGAGGACTGCGTTTGGTCCAGGTTTTATAAATAATCATAGCAGATGGCCACCAACATAATCAAAAAGGTCAAACAAAGACACTCTGAAGACCATAACTGGAGCCCTGGTACAAGGTTTCTTTGACTATGCCTGCACCTCTTGGTACCACACCTCAAAAACCTTAAAAACAAGGTTACAGACCTCGCAAAACAAACTTGTCAGACTGTTACTTGGCCTCACCCTGAACCCACCTCACCCCTGCCCACTTCGACAGCCTGGGTTGGCTTAGGGTTGACGAAAGAGTACAACATCTCGCAATGGGTTTGGTGTTTGGTCCACAAGATACGATACTCTACCAAAATACCATTGTACCTGTCCAAATACTTCTTTAATGTCAATGAGGTCCACTCCCACAACACCAGAGGGAGTGCTACTAACCATGCCCAACCCAGATTTGGCACAAACAAGGGTCTTAATTCCTTCCGCTCATATGCCACCAAAATGTGGAATGCCCTACCAACAGTCATAAAGGCATGTGAATCCCTTGACTCCTTCAAAACCGCCCTCAAAGGGCACCTACAGATGGCTGCAACTCGAAACTGGCCTCTGTAAAACAAAAATGTATATAAATCCCCCCAACCATCCCGACTCTCCTCATTGTACATTTCTCTTTTCCATTTTTACCTCCACTATGATTTTACCTCCATGATTTGCTGCTTCTGATTTTACTGAAGTAGTTGTTTTGTATGTACGGTATTTGAATGCCTTAATGAAATGAACAAGTTGGCCACTATTGTAAACAAGTGTATGCTTAACTAGTGTGTCCAATCAGCTTTGTCAGGTTTGATGCAGTTGTACTTGAATTGTACTGTAATTCTCCAAGCTGTTATCAGTTTTGTAGCAGTGTGTACTTGACTTGTACTGTAACTCTCATCTCTGTTAATAAAAATTTCATTCATTCATTCAGAGCCAGTACCATAACTAGCAGAGGATGGGCCCCGGTGCGAGGATATTTTGTGGGCCCCTACCATGGCCATAAACAAGCAACCACACACACACACACACACACACACACACACACACACACACACACACACACACACACACACACACACACACACACACACACACACACAGCATTTTCAGAAGCATGACGACATGGCCAGATGCCAAGCTCAGTATCTAGCCTCCATCATAATACGAATATATAACAGCCTGCCCTGAACTCGCTCAAAATGGCACAAAAAAGATGTACACAAAAATGATATGAACTTCCACAGTATAAGCAACAAGCATCAAGAACACAGCGCATACATGCTTTACATTTACAAAGACAGCATTCATGAGCGTGACTGTACTCACTCATTAGAAGTTTATCTTAATGGTAGTGGTTTGTTGTCCCTGGGGAATGGTCCGGTAGGCCTACATGGACTTGTTGCTATTGTAAAACTTTTTGTCTTGTCGTCGGGATGCCGTGTCATCATGTCGTATAATCCTCGTTCTGTGCTGGGAATTCGGGGTTCATTAGGCTGTGCAAAGGGTTCAATGGTGGCGGCCGCCGCGGGCACATTCATTGTCACCAAGTCCACTAGCCCCGTTCGTGACACTCTCATCTCGCTGGCGATGCTGACTACAGCTACGAGGAGAGAGTCACGTGTAGCTCGGTTGCTGCTGTGGATGACCGGCTTGAATGGCTTGCGCTAGCAATTAGCTACATGCTAGCGCTTCCAAAACATGGTACTGCCGTCTTCTAAAATTAAATACGCGTTTTCTGTGTTCCGGCCCTCAAATGTTAAGGTCCGGCGTTGAGTTTTTTTTTGTTGCAACTCTATCGACACCATTCCCGTTTGCATTGATTACTGCTAAAGGGGTTTAATCCGCCGTTTCTCGCCGGGTGCACCCGGCGGTCATCCAGAAAGGTAACCGAGCTACACGTGACTCTCTCCTCGTAGCTGTAGTCAGCATCGCCAGCGAGATGAGAGTGTCACGAACGGGGCTACAAGTCCACCAGCTCTGTCTCCATTTGGCTGCCTGGAGAACTGGCACGGGGCGGTTGGGCTCGTTGTCGACTCCGAGTCCGACCTCTAAAGCTGGGGTGTCGCCGGGGAAGACCGGGACCAGTCGGCGGCTAAAACGTATCAAATTTGGTCATTTTAGCTTCCCGCTGCTCTCTTTCCATTCGCCTTTGAAACCACTTGAATTTGAATTGAATTTTCTTGAACATGTTGACGCTATGCTACGCCGAGCCTTCAATTCAATCCACTAGCGCGCTTTTTTGTAGGGCTTTTTTGTTGTGTTCTTTTTAAGAGGAACTGACAACACTCGTGACTGACAGTTCACAGGTATCAAGTTGATTGGACAATATCATTACCCCTCCCACTGCTAGGCCCGGCCACTCTCAGCGTTTAACCCAGAGCCTTATAGTAGAAAGAGTTGCGTCACTCCATAGGCATGTAGTCCAGAGCCTTCTAGTAGGAGAGTTACGATATTGAGGAGTCAGAAACGAGAGCGGGAGAAATTCGTCACCTGACTATACAGAGCCTCTCCAAGTGCAGTCCGAGTCCTAACTGTCATTGGGAGTACATTGTTTTCAAATAAGAGCTATTTTAGGTACCTATGCAAAAAGACAACTGTTTTAAAGTATTGTTCAGTCACGGCTACCGTCTCTGTAATGTTTATGTTGTACTATTATTAAAGAACAACTGGTTTTAATGACATTAAAGCTGGGTTAAATCCATGAGCCTAACGCATTTCTGCATACTTCTACTGCTACATTGGACTCAGAGCAGCCTCACAGACAGTGAGGGGTTGGGAAAATGTTATTGAATAGCAAGCATATTTAAATAATAACCCTGTTGTGGAGGGGACTTTTATTGTTTTTTAATTCATAGGGAGGGTGATGATTTTTTGTGCAGTTCACATTTCCTCCATATACCTCCAATATTCAATTCACTTTAATAACATAGTCCCTTACTACTAGCAGGTTAGGTGGAGAATTTATTTGGGTAACCATGGAAACCAACTCACAAGCTTATTTTTCTGTTGCGCTAAATATTTCTTATCGCCACCTACTGGCCTGGCATACATGTTGGAGTCCAAAATGTCCGTTTTGGGTTGCATGTGTGGACACGGATATCTGTGTCGTGTGGACAGGATTTTTTTTTTCAACGGAGGAGGAAAAGAACGGATATTTTCCTCGTGTAGCCGGGGCCTTAAAGTCTGGCGATCTCCTCGCTCATAGGAGGAGATAGGAGAGATTGAACCCCTGTACATATTAAGACAAAGTCAATAATACATGCCATTTTGTATCATGAATAATTATGAGCGCCTGTATTTCAGTTGTTCTCAACCAATAAAAATGCAGCTTAAAGGGGAGGGTTCTGTGCATGTAGGTTGTCATCTGGAGGGGGGGGGTCGCCCTGCCTACCTGAACAGTCAGGTAGGCAGGGAGACGGCAATTGTTGAAAATCATGACAGAATAAAATGCCCCAAACCGACATTTTGTAACTATCTCCACAGTCCTTTAATGACTTTGAAAAATTGAACCGTGAACTCCATGGTTTATTTTCAATACAGTTGCTCGTCCCCAGACTTGTCCTGCGCTAGATACAAGTGCTATGTATTATCTAGGTAAAAAAAAATGGCAAACTTAAAAGTAATGTAGTTATTTATCACACAGCATGTGAATAAAATCACAATTTGTTTTTAAATGTCTTTGGTCCAAAGAATCCTTAAGGCACAGGAGACCCTTGAAACTTCAGCATATCTGTGACATCATTTACTTGTTATTGAGCACCTACATTTTATACACATACTAGAAATCCAGCTTGCTTCATTCAAAAGCACGCACACACACACGCACACCCACAGTCTTTTATCGTTTCAGGATGGAATAAACACTGATGTATCACTGAGTGACAGAGGTACATATGGAGAGCCTTTCGGCTCTAAACTATTCGTCACTTTTCAGAACGCAAAATGTCCCGAGCACTTTAATACAAAAGAAGTACTATAGATAATATAGTTTCACAGTGAAATACAAAAAGGTAGATGCCCTGAGAGCAAACAAAGAAAGGAAAAAGACAATCTAAATGTGAGAATTAAACCCCTCTTTGGTAAACTGGAAATAAGTATGCAATTCATTCTGTATATTTGCCTTCGCTGTATGCGGGCAACATAAAATGATTTTACCTTTCAAAAGAATAATTAAAAGACAAATACACCCTATGCCATGTACTACAACAAGCTTAACTGTTCTCAAATGCAGCCTTCAAGCTTTCCTCCTTCAAGCTAAATTACACTGATGATAACTTTGGCTGTGACATCTCCGACTTCGCAGAAAGACAAAACCAGGGATTGTCTGTCTAATAAAGGACTTGATTTTGTTTGATAGACCGTGCAGTGGGGGAACACTGCATGGCTTTGTCTGGACAGCCTATCAGCCCCAAAACCAGTGGGCCACTTTGCAGAATGCAAAAATCTCCAAAACCTCCGAAAAAAGACCATCTGAACTTCAGAACAACAGCTGCTGTTGTTATTAGTGTTCTTTAGTGTTCCTTTCAGCACCTTCTTTTGACCACCTTCCCTTTTCCGTCCTTTGCATTTCCTTCCCGTTCTCTTTCTCGATTCCTTTTTTGCCACAGTTTCTCTCTTCTCTCTCTCTCTCCCCATCTATCTGCGGGTTGTGGTAGATTACATGTGTCAAACTCAAGGCCTGGGGGCCAAATCAGGCCTGTGGATGAATTATCTTTTGCCCGCAGATGATATTTAATTACTATTAGAACTGACCCTCTGGTATATTGCACACAGCATGAATTGATTGAATGATTGATTGATTTACTATGAAAGCAGTGCTCGGTGAGGATCGTAGAACATGTCAGAGATTAGCAAAGGATTAATAAATGCAATGCAATCTTTACATTTATCTTGCTATTGAGGGACATTTGTGATTTTTTTACGGAAATTTTCCAGGGACCTCCTCGTAAACCGGTGCTGGTGTGTTGAAACAGTCCCGTGGCCCCCGGCCCTCTATTTTGGCCCGTCGTGTATTTGAGTTTGACATCCCTGTGGTAGATGATTTCAGGCTTTGGCTTCTCCTCTCAACACCAACCCATCCTCTGGGGCAGAGCTCTTCTTCTGGGGTTCCTTGCCAAGAGCTTCCGCCTCCTCCAAGGTGTTGGTCAGCGGCTTGCCCAGAGTCTCAGGCAACATGAGCGTCAGAACTCCAATGATGAACGCCAGGATTCCCACAATTAGCTACAGTTGGGGGTCAAGGGAGAGAATTGCTGTTTAAAAAGTCAACATTTTACACTTTTGAAGGTCACTATTCTGGGCATGTCATAATAGTCAAAAATCAAACGCAATATAGGCAGCTTTAGGCAGAATCTTCCCTGAGGTCGAAAGAAACAAAGTTCTGGACCATCTGGAGGACAAAGCAAGTCTGTCTGCAGGGAAACAGCTGCAGCATCAAAGTAGAAGCAACATAGAAGGGGGAAAGGCAAAAATATAGGTGTACTTCTATTTTGATTTTTGGCTAAAGTTGCCTCTATTACTTTTAAAGACTATGTTGTGGCAGACTACTCTAGGTATATTGTATTTGCTCTCCCCTGTCACCACTTCCCAACAGTTGCTGTGCTTTCAAGTAAAGCACAGGTTCTTAAACATGCTTAACCCCCTTTTTGGTGAAAATAATTTTAAAAGCACATGTTAATTATTACTACCAATAAAAGCAACAGAAGTGCTCCTGTACACATATTTGTACATTTGAACTGCTGGCTGGCCATTTCTTTATTTAAAACAAAAAAAGAAGAGAGAAGGGGGAAAAAGGCTGCCTTGGAGGAACACCATCTAAGAGTTGGTGCTTCAAGACTGCTTTAGCAGTGCCCCCCCATGTTACGTTCCTGTGTTCCTGAGTTGGTTAACCATCAGTGTGCAAGATCAGCCATGAGGAATTATGAGAACTTTGACTCTGAGGTAATGGGAGTAGCATAATGAAGATTTTTGTATAGCACTTTTGTAGAGAACAACAGCAGGGTTAACAGTACAAATCCTCAGAATGTGTTGTAGCTACACAAAGGAGTGAATGTATGAGTTAATGAGTAAAGGCCTACCTGAGGAAGGTACTTCCACACTTCAGACAGGTAGACGCAGAAGGGAGCGACCACGCTGCCCACACGGCACATCATGCTGCCACTGCCCACCGCCAAGGACCTGGTGAGAACACACACACAGGGCTTGACACTAACACTTGCCCGCTTGCCCGGGGCAAGTAAAAAAAAAATGGTGGGGCAAGTGAAGACTGCTACCTGGTTGCCCGATCGGGCAAGTGTGCAACATAGTGCACTATAATACAACACAAGACAAATTTGTCTTGAAGGCAAAATTGTTAGGAACCTCTCGAAAACGAGATATTGTATCTCAAGAGGCACACCTAAATAAAGAAATTCCATACAGTCATTGCACTCTGCCTCTGTGTCTTTCCCTGCTTTCTAGCTATCCACAATTCCAGGCTGGATTTGGGAAACAAAACAGGCAAATTAACACATCAAAATGACTAATTAAGATGATGAATTTTAACTCTTGAGAGTGTAAAAATGAAACTTCTCAAGTGCCTCGGAGACCTTAGTGTCAACCCCTGCACACACATTACCAGTAGACATTTTACAGCGCAATGCATGTTGCACAGCCATTTCTTTTCAGTGTTTGGATAAATTGGATTTGAGGTATTATAAAACAAGTCAGTTGAAAGATTATGCAATGCCACTTGGTACCACAAGGTGGTGCTTTGGGTTTGTTTTGCTGCTGTTCTTACAATAGACCTCTAACTTCCACACTATTCTGCTAGTATGTTGATTATGCACTGTTCTATGTTCATATATGTGATTAAATGTGTTATTGCTGTGATGGCAGGCTTCATGTGGCTGTTGTTTTTATATTATTTGCTGCTAAATAAACCAGCTATGTTGACATATTATATCTCTGGTGTCTCAACTACTTGGACCTCTGCTATAAGTCTTCTACTCACTTGACCTGCAATGTCCCCAAACATTTTCAGCCTGAAATCCAACACAGTTATTTGGTGTTAAAATATGATGAATGAGAAACAACGTCTCAATAAAGAGAAGCTGTGCCTCACCTGATGATGGTAGGGTAAAGTTCACAGCTGTACAGATAGATGAGGCCAAAAGCGATGGCGACGGAAAACTTCCCCGTCATGCTGAGAACGATGGCCAGCACCTCGATGTCCTGCAACACACAATGACCAGAAACATCCGTCAGCTGGCAGTGTTTATAAGCACTGGACTGGCTCGTTACCTGGGGTCCAGAGACCCCCAGGGGTCCTTGAAAGGTGCTCTAATAACGGTACACTCACACTGGACTACTGCTCTTGGCCTAAGGTTTTATTTCACCACAAGGACATGCTTAAAGTCCTCCATTAGGTATGTTTCAATATCTACAAGCTCCTGCCTTGGGAAAAAACACTTTTGGTTGTAGAACGTCAATTTTAGTTGGGATTCATTGGTTAAAATCCCCTCACAACTGCAACATTTCTCACAACAATGACCTGTCTGGAGGCACACATCCAAGGAAAACATAGGTAATATGTAGACGTGACTCTTGCCACCGGTGAGATGGCAAGAATTTCTGGATGCAAAGTATTTTAGCCTGGAATCTCTGGCATGAATCTATGGGCCCCATAGAGTGCAGCTCTGGCCCCACTGAACCACCCAGGGCCTCCCCCCAGTGCCTCTGAGGACACCAAGTAAAGGTCCAGCCGAAAACAAGGGACAGAACACTCCCTGTAGCAGCAGAACAAAGTGGTGACACACTATGTTCTTTCAGGGTCGGGAGGGAGTTTCAATCAGACATGCAAAAATAAACCCCTGCTGGTTACTAAGGACAACTCCAAGTGGATTCATTTCATATACTCTGTTTGTTGACTTTTCCGCCTGCCCCTCTAGGTTGCCATTCCAGGCCCAGGCTGCTAATTCACTTGCCAAGAGGTAGGTCCATCCATGTGTAATAAATAAGAAGAGTGTGCTTCTGACACGCGGGAATGTGTGATTACCTTAGTGAATCCCTACATATAAACTAATGATGCAGCCGTTTTCCTGCAGATAGACACTTGCTTCATCCTGCAAACGGTCCAGAACTTTGTTGTTGTCAAAAAAAATTGTGAAAACAAAATGACAAAATGTTCATCAGACTCAAATCTGTTTACAAACAGTTTTTGTTCACACTAAAGCTTCCTCTATTACCTTTAAGAAAGAAAGAAAGAAATGTAACCATACAACAACAAATCTCACTTGGATTAGCCTCTCCCCAAACTGCCCTTGTCCAATAGGCACATTAGAAGAGGAAAGCTTGACCTGGATAGCAACACTTTCTAAAGTACACCAAAGGGTGGGGTTTTGAGAAGGGCTCATTGGCATGCAATACTACAATTTAATCAGAAAAAGATTAAACGGGACGCCCCACAGTCATGCGTGCCCTGGACTGTAGCCCATCCTGGCAAAATGGTAAATCCAGGTGTGTGTGTGTGTGTGTGTGTGTGTGTGTGTGTGTGTGTGTGTGTGTGTGTTCTTCCAACACTCACACATACTGTACCTGCAGGACTATAATGACTCAAAGTGTTCTTGTGACACAGCAGATACAGTAGACCTTTGCCAGTGCTGGTCAGTACAGTACACAGCGCTTAAATGTCACAAATGGTACCCACCGCCCCACACCTGCTCTATTCCTACACACAGCATGTATTTTTAGACCACTGGGCGAACCGAATCTGTGGTTTAGCGTGTGCGTGGTGTCCACTGGCCTGCTTTAGTCTGTCCGTCTCAGACATTTGGAGACTGCAAAAAATTGTAACAACCAACAGGTGGTGCGGTAGTATGACTGGTATCTGGTGATATATCCCTTTTATTTCTTGTTTAAGTCTGCATCTATCGGTTTCCTTGGGGGCTCATGTCATGCCAAGAATGCAAACATTGGTCATGTGCACATTAACACACTGGGTTCATTACAACCCAAGCCTTATCACATACACACTGCAAAGCAAACGCAACAGAGAAGGGTGAAGAAAACACATAAAGCACATGGAGAGCAAATTCAGACACAGCTGAAAGCACTCAAGATAGGCTGACGCAACATAGCAGGCTAAAAATACTCCACTAGAGCCTTGCTAAGGCACAGTTGATCAAAGCTATCTTGAGCGCAGAGTTGTGTAGTGTTTATAATAGTATAATAGTTTTAAGCTAGTTTCAGAGGGTTATTTTGATATATATAGATACATATACCTATTTTGAAGCTAGAGTTTTGACTTTTGTCTTGCCAATCATTAATTGAATTTCAGACCGTCTTCATTAAATTGGCCCTCACTAATGAATGATCATGGTGAAATAGCACAAATCTGTTCTACTCATAGAAGAACAACTTCCAACAGTGACACCACTGATGGAGAGTACTTGCTAATAGAAACTAAAGGTCTTCTATTCCTGAAAAGTTGGAAGCAACCGTTCTCACAATAATACAAATCCAAACATTCAAAAACATTTCAGTCTGTTTCACCACTTTTATGTTTACAAGGTAACCGTGGTGGTCGGATGACAGTAATGGAAATATCTTTACTGATCCTTGTTTATACAGACTACATACAGTAAGCTTTGATCACTGTAGCATATTGTAAGTGCAAATGCAGTAACACGCTCCAGTCAAAAGCTGTCAATATGAAACATTGTACACTAGTAACGTGACTGTTTTGCTTTGCCAGACCGTGTCAAAACACTCCCTGACTCCCCCATAACCCACTCCTGTGAAACCACCTTAAATATTTACAGAGGTATGGCACAGCCTTCCAGGATGAGATAGCAGGAGAGGTTAGGCAGCTGTTGTTAAAGACCCCCAGAATCAGAGCCACGTATTAAATCCCTCTTGAAAACCCCAGTTCTAAAGAATGGCCTTTTTACTTTGAATGACAATGATGACTTGTTCGTTATGGCTGTGTGCTATTGAAAACTACATTAGTAAATAATAAGTAAACAAACAATAAAAAAGATTCCTCCAAAGGTTATTGAGGTTGGCAGCAGAGAATAGGAGCAGACGGGGCGTCAGTGAGCTCACAAGTTCACAATATAGCTTCCATCAGAGATCTCTCAGAGATTAGCGTTCAAACCAATGAACGGCCACGGTGGGCGGGATCTAGACAAGACCGGGTGTGACGTTATGGATAAAGCGCCTGTTGCAATTCTATTTTGTCGCAACTTAAAATTGGAAACATTTGTTTGTGGAATTTGTTGACTTTTCTGCTGGCCAATATGACTGACAGATGCTCCCCTCCAATCACTTACCAACTTAAGTAGCTTTAAAAAAAAACACCTCATTCAGGGCAATCACAGTTTATAGCTTGTGATAGCTTTCTTCAGTAACTGGGCTACATAGGTCCAGGATGGAAGTTGCTTGTGAAATAAGTGTGAAGCAAGCAAGCCTCTTCGATCTGGCACGGTCATGTGTGTGTGTGTGTGTGTGTGTGTGTGTGTGTGTGTGTGTGTGTGTGTGTGTGTGTGTGTGTGTGTGTGTGTGTGTGTGTGTGTGTGGTTGCGGGGCGCAAATAGCTAACATTTTACAACATCCCTTCTCCCTTTATCACCAGTACTGCAGCAGCTCACTAAACACCACCATCCCCTAAACAACTTGTGAGTGCTTATCTAACTCCAACAAGGTTAATCTAAAGGTATTCTCCAGTCACACAGGTCATGTATGTTTGGATATCCATTTATTGGCTCTCTGCCAATAAACACACTGAGAGGTAATCATATAGGTCAGTGGACCTAATCAATGTAGAAACGTATGCACTGTATGTATAAAACAGTGAGAATTCTGCTTGTTATGTTTTGTCTGTTGGGAGAGAGAATTTACGATTTGATACGATCATTTGGAAACTAATTTAAATGCATTTTAATTCAATTTGGAAACACTCGGCTTGGCAATATATATTTTTATAATGTTATTGCAAAAAATAAATATGGCGGAACTCTTAGTTTTAAAGCCTTCCATTTGGAAAACTGAGACTCGGGAATTGAATTATCGCTGTGGTCCATGAAATGTCATCCAATTCACCCACAACATACATTTTGTAACCAGGATCAGATCATTTAGAGAAATGAGCAACAAATCAAACTTTTTTTGACCCAAAAAGAAAATTCCGAGATATAAAAACACAGCCGGAGTGTTGTGAGGACATACTGTACAGGACACAAGTTGTGAACCGTAATCGAGTGCCATTAAAACAGGGACCGAGGGCGGCGGCGAAAGAAGAGTAGAAGAAGAAGAGTAAATACATCAACGTGGTCATCCTGCCCAGCCCTCCACAAACATACACAGTGCACAAAAACACCTGCACACGCACACACACACAGTATAGTTGTAGTATACATACTCCAGGCACCACGATGATGAGCATGCAGGCCACCCCGGCCAGCAGCAGAGCGGGTGCACACGTCCTCTTCCTGCCTACTCGGTCCATTAAGAAGCAGCCAACCAGATAGGCGGGAATCTCCACTGCACCTGGAAACAGCCAATTACAAAGGGCCGGTGTTGGTCAGAGGTTACCATGGCAGTGCTCTAGGAACGCACAGTGACATTCTATCCGGTGCAGGAACAGACAGCTGGGGGACGTTTGGCGCCTGACCTAAATGACTTAAAGATAGGGGAAGTGATTTTAAATTCATGGTGTAGTACCAGCCTGGTGCACTAGGGGCCCCCAAAAGTAGCTACACTATGTGAACCTGCTGCTCTCTCCTGATTGGAGGAGAATTGTGGTGACCTGGGGAACTTTTATTAGCTCCTCTGCTAACGTGGGGGAGGGGGAAACTCCATATGTGGTTTCCACACCTTATAATAGAGCATTTTAACAGAAAAAAAATATTTTTTGGGTGATATCTGACAAAAGTGAAATCACTTCCCCTACCTTTAAATATTTCATAAGCAACAGTAGGACCATTGTGAACAGGTCGGGCGTGATGTATATTTAAGACTGAGATTGTCCAGTTACCTTTAAACGGTTCAAACCTCGCAAACAGGCCAAACTAAGAACTAGGAGTTAGGACAGGAAACACCTCTTGGGTTTTTAACTTGTTTGGTTGTTGTTGTAGTAACACGCACACGCACACACACACACACACACACACACACACACACACACACACACACACACACACACACACACACACACACACACACACACGTGTGTGTGTGAGTGTATCAGGTATATATCAGGCTAAGGTTACAGGGAGACACACGACTGCCTATATGTTTGTAAAACTGCTCTACCCATTTTTTCCTATGAGAAAATTCTCAGTGGCTTGAGTCAGCGTGCACATGAGTCAATTGCAGAACTTAAAACAAACAAAAACAGCAAAAAAGGAAACTGTCGTCATTTCCTGTCTCGGTTCATATTGGCTTACAACGTACTGTGATGCAATGAAGCCTGTAGATTAGTCTTTTTTAATAATGGTGTGGAAAATGTCTGTCTGTAAAGACAAAACAGGCACAGTATGCCAGGTGGATAAACATCAGTTATAGTTATCAGTTTAGTTATTTTAAAGAGGTTCCACCCTGAATTTAACATTTTTGTTGTTTTTACCATGCCTGGTGTATTTTTACTGCCCAAAAAGTAAACAGTCAGACATATTTGGATATATCTGTGTTTTTCTGTGTCTGAATGGGGGCGCATGAATGGGCACTCTTTGATTCTTCTGTTTAGTGATGTCACTAAAAATACTACAGGTATTTTTAACAGTTCCTACCCCTTTATCTTTGCATCCATCATTTAAGTCATTAGTATGCATGGGATCCACACACCCTCTCAAAGAAGCCAAATGAAACTGACTGAGACCATATTCTAATGAGACATGGAATAACAATGAGGTAGGCTCGAAACGGTGAGGAGGAAGGGGGAGCTGTACAGGTATTTGTGGACAATTCTGGTACTGCAGCCAAAAGGGTACACTGAGTTCGCCTGGAGGGCTCACTCTTAAATGACATTTGAATGCAAGAAAAGTGACGCTCACACACACCAGAAAATGCAATATGCACATTGCACACGCGCAAACACACACGCGCACACACACACACACACGCATGCACACACACACACACGCATGCACACACACACACACGGATGCACACACACACGCACACACACACACACACACACACACACACACACACACACACCTGCCAAGAAGAGGTTGATGTACTGGTTCCCTCCGAGGTTGACGGAGCCCAGGGAGAAGACGTAGTAGCCCAGGCTGCCGATGAACCAGATGGCCCACACGGTGCAGGTGCGGCCCGCCATCCTCCAGCTGCCAAACAGGTCCAGGATGGACAGCTTCTTCTCGGGCGCCGTGGCGGACGACGCCGGATCTCCGCCGCTCTTCTCCAGCAGGGCCTTGTCGGCATCATGGTCCTCCGGCTCGTCCAGGAGCTCCTCCGCCTTCAGGCCACATGTCAGGCCGTTGCAGCGGGCGATGGCGTCCAGCAGCTCCTGGGTCTCGCGCACGCGGCCCTTGGCCATGAGGTAGAACGGCGTCTCCGGGAACTTCCAGCAGAAGAGCAGGAAGGGCGACGTGCAGACCGAGAGGATGATCTGGTAGATCCACCAGACGCGCACCAGGTAGCCCGTCAGCGCCACCACCATGATGCCCACGGCGAAGGCGGCGTGCACGTGCATGGAGGTCCACGTGCGCACCTTGATGCCGGTGAACTCCGTCACGTAGACGAACGCCACCACCAGGTAGCCGCTGGAGACCTTTTTTACCCCCCAAGGGAGGAAGAGAGACAGAGAGGAGGTGTAGAGGTCAGTTTAACTCTCTCTACACCTCCTCTTTCTATAAATGATTTTTCAATCATTTATAGAAAAATCCTCTGTTGTGAATTTGTGCAAACGGCTGATTTCCGAAGACAGCTTAAGGTGTCTACTGTAAGAAAATTTTAAGGAAAATTCTACCACAGGTCGTTTTGAGGAACTAACCTGATTGGTTGAAACAGGTTTAGTTACTTTAAATCACCACACCGCCACAATCATTACAAAGATTTCAGCTGGTGTTTTTTCTCTCAGGGCACAGCAGACTGGGCGGCTAGGCTAGATAGTTTGTGGTCGTTTAGTGACTACATCTGTTATTGGAAAAATATTATTTTTCAGCAATTCTAGTTTTAAGGGTAACTGTGGTAGAATAGCCATAATACACTCAGTGGTGTGGACTAATGTGATTTTTGGCACTTTGATGATGCTTGCGGAACGTTGCATTCCTGACTGCGTCACTGTCGTTTTTTATATATAAATTTGACAAAAACAGCCTGTATTTTTACATTTCACTATTTTCAGGACTCGTTCAGAGATAAATGCATTTAAATGTATTTTAATTTTATGACTTAAACTTGTGTGTGAGGAGTTTGTGAGGTTGTGAGGAGTTTTCTGGGTTATTGTAGTGCAATCAACACTTAAAGGATGAACTGGTGAGTTTATCTGAGCTTATTAGGCTCAAATAGACTTTTGGAGTGATAAGTAGATGATGGTTGTAAATCAATCACTCCAAAAATCATGCTAAATCTGTCAAGGAATTAAGTTTCCAGCAATGCAATTATTATTATTTTCTCAGTAAAGTGCTTCTCTTAGTAAAGCACTTTTTTTTTTCCTGGAGGCAGGACAGCAGGCTCTCAGAATGATTTGTTGCTCTAAGGCAGGCAGCAGCAGGCAGACCGCACTGAGAAGCTATGTGCGTGTGTTGTTGTACTTGTTAATAATAATTATTTTTATTTAATATCAATATAGCATTGTTAATCATGCCACTTGATATTTTAAACACGCGTATAACCGTTTGTTGTTCTCCGCCCATTTTTTGTTTTTCTTTTTTGCAAAGAGTATGAGGAGGATGAGAAGATATAGTATTTAAATCCATATTGAATGTGTATGTTGGCAGAGAATATGAGGAGAATGAGATCTCATGATCCCCACCTGTTTGTTGTTGAATGAGAAGATATAGTATGGATGTCCATATTGAATGTCTGTAGTGTCTATATAAGGGTCCATTTGGTTACCAATCCCCTGTATGAGAAGCTAATTAGTTTGTATTCTAATCGATTTGATTCCCCTGTTTGAGAAGCAAATATTAGCTTGTATTCTAATCGATTTGATTCCCCTGTATGAGAAGCTATATTCGTTTTTATTGTAATGCGCTTAAGGAAATAAATGCTGTAAAATAAAGCTGCAGCAATAATAAAGCGGTGATCTCTATCAACCTTTTAAATGGAATGATTCCAAGCCAAATCCTCATTGTCATCAAGACACCCAAAATGATGACAATGAGGATGAGATACAGCCAGCAGAGATGACACAATTATGGCTGATGTGATGGAGATCATTCTGCAGGCTGTATACATTTCTCTTCTGTAGGCTATGTGTTGTTATTTCACATACTTATTTCTGGAGTTACAAATAAAGACCTTGATACAATAGCTGTTGTTCCATCTGCACTACTGCTAACGTCAATAACAGTAGCTTGCTGATGATGCTTAACCGTGACGATGACTGACCCAGGGCCATTACAGTGGCATGGCATTATGCAACTTCAATGACCAAATGGGCACATTGGCATGCATGGAATGCACTCCTAGTTACTTGCAATATATTCGCTAGTTACTTTGTAAAGTAGTTGAACTAAACATATTGTGTTGTTGTACTTCCCTTTTTCGAAAAATGGTGTTCCTTAAAATCGCATTAGAAGACAAACTAATATAGCTTCTCATACACGGGGATCAAATCGCTTTGGCGTTGGTAATGGACCCTTGCATAGATATTAGAAATGGACTCATATACTAATGCTTCTCATTCTCCTCATATTCTTTGCAAAAAAGAAACAACAAATGGGCAGAGATCATATTACGTGCAAAAAAATAAAAAATAAAATAAGCAGTCTACAACAACGCAACGCTAGTTTCCCAGTGCGGTCTGCCTGCTGCTGCCTGCTTGGCTGACATCCTGCTGTCAACCAAGACAGCCTTGGGCCTGCCTCCAAGAGCAAAGGCCACGCCCAATGTTTTTTCTTTTTGATGGAATCCGAACAATCGTGCCCTGGGCCTACATCTGTGCAAAATGTGTCACTTTTAGACAAATGAGTGAGAAATAGCCCTCAACTAACAGGCAGGGGGACAGATGTTTTCGTCCTTATCTTGTGTGTGTGCGTGCCCAAATCAAATCCTGGCGGTGCACATGTGTAAGTTAAGGGGGTTCTCAGGACTGTCTGAGTCCATGTGAAAAACAACAGCTGTGTAGAGAAGGAAGGGGGTGGGCGGGCAGTGGAAACAGAGCCAAGAGATAGGTTGGAGAAATAAAACAACTGCAGATCTATCCATGACTCTTTGTGCATCAATGTTGTTCAATTGCCTGAGCCAACCTAAAATGATTTCAGCACATCCAGTGCTGTGCTACATCACCGATGGCCACTCAGAAGGGTTGGCTCCCACTTCTAGGCCACCGTGTCCAACAATCTAGTCCAGGCTTTCCCATTTGTCATTTGTCACGGCTAAAGGATTAGTTGTCAAAGGGCAAATTAAGATTCACGCTATACTTTTGGCATTCATATGTTAAAGTTATGTTTAGGAAGTGCAACCTATCCTGTAGAGAGGGTGCCCGTAAAAGGCAGAATAGACAAACAATTAAGATTCTTTGAGAGTCTTCTGGGACCAGTTAGGGGGGGTGGAGTGGTGGAGTGGATTTCTTTAGCTTTTTTTGTCCATATACTCTGGCCCTGCTTCAAACACTAGTCATGTTTTGTATGCAGAACATTATAGATTGCTGCATTCAGGAAGGAGCATACTAGAAGGTCAAACTGAAGAGGTCCTTTGTCCCTCAGTCGAACTTTGAGCATTAATGGGGACTCAGGAGTTTGGTAAGGACTAGACTGAGCTATGGACATTGCTCCAGTGTTTATGTATGCAATTATGTTTTCTGTGTCATATAGAATGTGAGTATATGTGTTGCATAGAGGGCCTGAAGGCAAAATTCAGTACGAGCTGATAAATAAAGTAATATATCAATATCATATATATGAATACAGTAGATTTGCCACAATGGCAGCATCTCAATGGTTTGCCAGAAGCTCTAGCTCGAACACTAGTAGCACAGCAAAATAAACCTATTGCGATGCACTTTATGAAAAAGGCATGACATTTAAAGAATCTAATTATATCATATTCATCGCATCTGGTCTGTGTTGACTGGTCCGTGTTTATCGCGCATAGAGCCATTACGTTGTTGTCACAACTCTCTTTAGAGAGCTCCGCCTATATGCTGTTTGCTCCCTCATGCCTCTCCGCACATGTTTTCAATTTGTCATTTTCTCCCTCCTGGTGTCAACCTTGTCCCCCCCTGCCCTGGCCTACATCACATGCATGTATGCACACACACACATGCAAGTTACTACTCACCATAGCAAGGAGGAAGCGTAGCACTACAAACAAGTAGTAGTTTCCGCTGAAAGCCACACATACCCCAAATGCAAACTGACACAGACTGGTGATATTAAGAATCCTCACACGACCAACCCTGAGAGACAGACAGAATACACAGTGAGTACAGGTGTTCAGTCCATTGAACAAGTCGCTCTCTTTATGCTGTATTTTAGAGATGAAACATTTGAGGCCCAATGGCAAACCAAAGGGAAATCCTATACTTCCTGCCTGTGATGCAGCAGAGTGTGTTATTGCAGCACATTTTATTTTGTTTTTTATTTTTCTGCAAAATCTTGTCCAGTCTGCAAAGACCTTTATTTTTTATTTTATTTACAAAAATTGAAAGCATTATATTCTGATTAATTGCTGAGTTTTCAATAATAAGGGTGGCCCATCTCTCCAGAATCTGATGACAATACATTTTCAGGTGAGTTGCAATACTTGCGTCCGCTCATTTCTTTGTCACCACTTCTAATTTCTCTTTCTCCTGATTGGAATAAAATTGGTATTGTGATCTGAAAAAGCAAGTCTATTTATTAAAAAGAGCACTCTTATAGCAGTGATTAATATCAGAATTTAAACAAGGGAATATTACTTACCCTAAAATAAGCTCTAGTGTGTTTTTTTAATCCAGCTCTATATTCCCAGTTCCCAAATGTAAAAATTGCATGACACAAGGGAAATTGGATGTGACTAAATTGGACCTGGAACGCATAAAATTGAAGCTGATGTATAGGTTCTCTTTACCGATTGGATGAAATTGGCAACCCAGATGAAAATTAATTGGTTAATTATGGTTGTCTTTATCTTACCACGTGACTCACATGGGATTGGTAATGGAGATGAAGCATTTTGGAGGGAGAGAGAAACAAGCAGCCTCTCAAAACAGTGACAGAGCAGACAGAATGGCTGCAGCCTGTAGTTGCACTCTGAGCACCTAGGCTGCTAACACACAGATTCCACTCCCGATCCTTGCTTTATGCTTTTGATGTGTCCAATGTATGAGCTAGGAAATGTTGCTCTGTATTACCAAACATAGGGCTTTTCTCAACTGTTACAATTTGTCTGCCCTCGTGTTCTTGTGAACTAATCAAGCATCAGCCACAGTTCAAACCAGCATATCAGTCATAGCCCAGTATGTCCCAATTTGAACGTTTGGAAGGCAGTAGACTGCTATATAGGTCATTCCGAGACTCCATATTTGTATTGTTACAGCTGTTTGTGTGCCAGCATGTCATTGAACTTACAGGAACTGTCCACCACACTGGCAGATAACGCCTAAAACACAACCAGAAATGCAACTCTTCAGCTGCAATTGCACACCAAACTGGTTGCTGCGAAAAGGGTCCATTATGCAGCCTCCAAAAATGTCTGTGTGACATTGCTTTAAGGCAAGTGATGCTATTATCCTTGATCAGTCGTGAAAAGTTTGTAATCGAATAGCCGTGCACGCCAGTTTAATCACATTAACCCGTGGCCATGAACAGATACAATAACATTGACACTGGATATTTATGGTATTTCATAGCCCCAAGAATTTAAAAAATATCTTCCCCATACAATCCAAAAAGTCTGTGTAGCAGTGAACAGAGTGAGAACATATAGATTTGCTGAAGCCCTGCATGCTCACTTGGAATTAAAACAAAATATTATCTAAAGAAAGGTGGCAGATGTTTAGTACTACAAAAATGAATAGTCATAATGAAACGGTCATAGTTGTACATACACTCACACACACAACTTCTGTAGAACTTAGTATATGATGCTCCAGTTCTAGGCGATAAGCTTAGTAAAAACAGAGAGAGGTGTGGGGCTTATCCAACAAGGTTGAACCGGTTCAGTTCTTTTTGGTTTTTAGTCCAAGAGCCAGACCTCCAAGAGTACGCTATTCCACTTTTTATCTGTATTAGCCCACACATGGTACGACTGTAGGCAGCCATGGGGTCTGGACCTACATTAAGTTCTCAAAGAAAACAGTCAGTGCCCCAAAACAAGACAAGAGGCTGCCTTTGAGATAATAAATTTAACTCTACTCCAATTAAAAATTAAAGGTTATATTTACCATTTGATTCCTCTCCTGTCTGTATATGCACTCAAATGTTTAGTAATATAACAGTGACTGAAACAGTGTACCTGGAGGATATATTTACAGCATAATGTAATTTATCAGTTGCATAATATCAGATATTGGTTGGTATACATGTAGTCCTATTGGCTCTTTAAAAGGTTTGAATTTATTTGTGTATGCATTGAAATCTGTTCAGAATCAGAGCACACCTACACGCCTTCACTCGCCTCTAGCTGGTCCATCGCGCCACTCTCATCATTAAGCAGTGAAGCTATGGACCAGAGCCTTTGGAGCTGTAGGGCTATACACGGGCGGTGTGTGCGGCATACTGGTGGCCCCTTCACTCACCGGAAATATCATTTGATCCATACCTGTCAGCGATGTCTCCGAACACCAGCGCGCCGATCAGCACGCCGAGCATGAAGGTGGGCTGGCACAGCTTGGCCAGCCATTCCTTCTCGCACACCAAGTCCCAGTCTGTCACGATGTTCTGCTCCACCTCGCTGTGGTCGAACGTGAAGTCCCGACCGCGGCAGGCCGTCACCGACCTGTTGCCGTCAAAGTCCTGCGCGAGGAGGAGGTGGTCGCCATCCGACAAGGAGGGCGCGATGCGCAGCGCGCGTCGGCAGCGGCCCAGCTCCCACTGGTCGCCGTTGGCCGTCCGGACTACGATCGGGGGGCCTTTTTTGGTGCCCTCGTCGGCGTTGAACAGCGGCAGGACCTCTCGCAGGCTGGACGCCGTCACGTTTCCGTACAGGACGTGGGTGATGTTGTCCGGTGCGCCGCACACGAAGTTTGGCGTCTCCACCAGGAACACGGACGCGAGGTAATGGATCCCGCAGGCGACGGCTTGGAAGACGACGGCGAAGTACAAGCACGCCTGGAACCTGGAGAGAGGATCGGAAAAAAGGAGAAGCTTTCAATCAGGCTGCTGATGGAAAACAGACGGACTAGTCACAGCGTAGCGAGTGCAGCTGCCACCCTAGTACAACTTAATGTCCATGATCGCTTTGTGTGCTGTGCATGTGTCTGATCAGCCACCCAACATCATGCTATGCTGTAATGACTGATATAGCATTACCAAGTTCTAACAAACTTGCCTTAGTGCATAATAGTCGAAAAGGGGCGATCACCTCTACTTGTGCGCACTTTAGAAATCAAGTTACAATGTGGGGGGAAAACAAACTTCCACCGACTATTAAAACTACGAACTATATTATAGCAGATAGATCGACCGATTGCACTATAGCAGTATGACTTCTTATTTTAAATAAGACGTTTAAAATTAAGTGACTATCATTCTTGGATAGGGAGATAGAGTTGAAAGTGGAGGAAGCTAGGCAAAACATGTGCTGGATGATCTTAAATGCATCCGTATAAACTATGTAGATCTTGATACAGAATAAAGAAAATATATGGGGTATACCTTTTAAAATGTCCAAGCTCATCGAATATTCGCTCTACGGTCATGGTTCTGTTCTGTTGGGTTCAACGTACGCGCGTCAGTCGAATAGCGGCTTTTCTGGAGGGATATACTATGTCTAATTTGTTTGGCTGTCTGGGAGGAGGGGCGCACACACACTGTCACTGTCACAGTCACACACACTCACTAAACGGTTGTCCACTCTGAAGTCGTGCTACACGATCGAGCACTCAACTGGGGTTCCCAAACCTTTTCATTTCGTCAAGGATCCTCCTATTTAACCTGCATTAAAGGGGAATTTCACCCATTTTCAACATTGTATGATTTTACTATTATCTTGTCTTTCGTAAGGGTCCATATGGGCTGGAAATAGCTGGAAACATTGATTTTGGTGGGTTAAAAAGCATTGTAACTTTTGCCACACGATGGCGCCGCCTCCACGGGATCTGTATGAGGGTGAGCCTTCGAGTAAGGAGTGAGCCCCCCCCCGACAATTTTATACTTATTTAATTATATTTTAACAAATCTTTCCAACAGAGTCCACCATATTTTTTTATATAATTCTTTTCTAACAAATCTTTATAACAGACAGAGCTCACTGCTCTGCCAAAGTTGTAAAAACCTGACAGTGTTTCACAGACTTTATCAAAGACTTTCAAATAGACAGACAGACAGACAGACAGACAGACACATAGATGGATAATCAACCTTGTGTGAATTGAATGGCACTATCAATTCATCATACATCAACACAATTGTAGTGTGTCCTTATTTTGGTTCTCACTTTTTATAGCAGCAAACAAGTATGACAGTTCAGGCCAAGACATTTTTTTCTTATTTCTTTCTGATTTCACTTGATTTATTTATCTGTCTGACTGTCTGTCTGTCATTTATTTATGTGTTTGTTTGTTTGTTAGTTTAATCCTCCCATAGTGTGCTGAGTCTGACTATACAATGTCACCTTACGTGTGCAAATAATATATTATAAATATAATATAATACATTATGAAGAGATAATAAACTAAATGTAGTTTTTTGATAAAGGAGTTATTAGTTAAAGCTCATGAAAATGAGGAAATAGCCAGCACACAATAAAAGTCCTCTTCACATGGTTGTATTTACCCTGAACTCGATTGCATCACATAGGCCTGCCCTACTATATCAACCCGTTCACTATATACACCTACAGTACCAGTAGTTGTGCTGACACAATGCTGAGGAAGACCTGTTTGGGTGAAATGCAGAGAGATGGTGGGATGACACGCATAAAAATAAGGATAAGGACTCTTATCCTGCAGCCAGGTTGTGGGTCTTCTGCTTTGCAGTTATTTCTCTCAGACTAATAACTTGATATTTAAAACACATCTACTACTTGCTGCTGCAACTACTATTCTGGTCTGGATGCTTCTGGTATTGATGCCTCATCTAGCACACTATTGTAATGTACCGAAAGAGAAGAGTACCTATGCATTTTATTATGGAACTCTTGTTCTTGATATGGTAGAACAAGCATGTAAGGCATTCTAGAATATTTTGTTTCTCCTCGAGCCTGGGATTAATGATTGATATGGGGGAAGTGTTATATTGACTTATCGCCTCTCGCCTCTGCTGGATAAAACAGGCCTTTCTTGGGGGCCGTTATTACTCTGAATCACATTCTGAACATGTGATGTGGATTAGAGGTGGGATACCCGACCGAGGCCCGACGTGGCCCGACGGGTACCCGACGGGCCGGGCCGGGTTGGGCTCATTTGCATAATTAATGGTCGGGCTTTCGGACGGGCCGGGCTGGGCTATGTTGTTAATATATTGATAACATTAAAGTTGTAAAATAATATATTATTTTACAACTTTAATATTAGCATTAACAACATAGCCATTTTTATATATAAATGAAAACAATCCAACTATTTATCCATTTCATGTAGTAGTAGATTACGCACGTGGCTCTTTCAATGATGGACTCACCACATGGCAACATGGTCTTTTTTTAATGGATAAAAATAGCATTTTTCCTTATCGGTCAGACAACAGAGAGGGGGAAATGTGTGCTTTCATTTTAATAATTAAAGTGCCTTCCTCAAAGAAAATTTAGGGCTAAAAAGGTGTCGGGCTGTCGGGCCGGGCTGCACATATATTTTAATAATTATATTCGGGCTAGGGCCGGGCTGGACAGAAAGCTCTCGGGGCCGGGCTAGGGCCGGGCTGGAAAAAGTCGGCCCGAACCCAGCTCTAATGTGGATTATCACTTTTGTTATTTGTATTGATTAATGTCTCCACCGGAAGGTGGTGACTATGTTTCGCCCCCTGACCGTCCGTCTGCGCATGCATCCGTCTGTCCGCACGCCTAACAGTTGCCTGCAGGGGTGAAACATAGTCACCGCCAGTGACCTTCACCCTGACCCAAGACGGTGGTTCGGGGAACACCAGTACCAGTCACCACCAGTGACTGGTACGTCACCCTCCAGTCACCCTGTGGGGGTGACTGGAGACATGTGCCCCGAATGGGCGCAGGTCTAGTTAAACTACAAATACAATACAGAACACATAATCTTGACTGAAAAAAAACCCTAGAACTGCACTCTGACGAGTGCCAACATTGCACACCAGCAGGCCATGGCCAACTTGTGCACGAGCAGAGTGAGCGAGCGAGCAGTGGGAAAGTACCGCCGGCACCTCCAGGAGATGATACTCGTGACAATACTTAATTACCTTAATTACATCGTCATTGCATCATCAACTAAACCAGCCAATCAGTGATGATCGCAAACTGGTCACAATATAAAAAAGCCTGAAGGGAAACCACACTGTTATTGTGATGCGTTTTCTCTGTAACATATAATTCATTCGATTGGCTGAGCAAGGAACGTGGTGATAACATATAATCATTCGATTGGCTGACCAAGATCATCAAAATGATTCGATTGGCAGATCAAGGAACTTACTAAATCATCGCCCTGCCACGTGGCATCACGCCCTTGTATATGGTCACACCTCATGACACATTACACCACTATACATGGAGAAGACTGTTTTATTATCCAGATCTGCATATTGTGGCCAGACAATCCAAGAGTAGTCAAATCAATATTAACTAGTTAGATCTGGCCCAGAATAGCTTAGCTATAGCTATAATTTCAACTGGGACCTCTGGGACCTCATGGGACCGGTTTAGGTGATGACGAAATGATGATCATTTCTGAGTAAGAGACATTTATAACATTTAAGTTAGTTTGGCCTCAATCACGGTATAAAAAGGAGGTGTAATACCTTCCCCAGGTGACGGTATTGACCTCCACTGACATCCAAGGACGTCTGTCTTTAGGAGACAGGATTTGTGTTGGTTGAAACCAGATTTGACTAGTTGTTTCCCCCAGTATGGTGGAGAGTATGTTTTACCCCCTGTCCGTCCGTCCATCCGTGTGTCCGTCTGTCCGTGCACGCCCTGGCCGTACCCGATTGGCCGGTTTAGGTGATGTCATCATATTAGCTCACTCCGCTCACGTACAAGTAGGCCATGGCCTACTTGTTCGCTCCGCTCACGAATGCTCGCTCTGATGTCATCAGAGCCACAACCTGGTATGGCCTGGTGGAGACCTGTGCCACGAAGGGACACTGATCTAGTCTTGGATTGCCTTGATCTGGCCACAATCAAGACATCACTATTCGTCCCAGTCCTGACTGTGCTTACCGGGTATAGTCTGGAGGAGTAGCCTGATTAAACACACAACCTCTGTCATGATTTGGGCAAGGGTGGTGTCGACACACGCTGACGTCACTGTGACCTTTCATAAAGTCGTATTGTAGGTATAACCAGATATGCAAGGGTTTGAAGTTAGATATAACGAGGTGTCATGGCTGTGGCACGTAGGGTAGAAAAGGAGGTGGATTACCTTCCCCAGGTGACGGTGTTGACCTCCGCCGAATGGAGCAGAATCAAAGGCAAGTCAAAGAGGGTGGAGGAGACAAACAAGCAACACTTACTTGAGCAAGAGAAGGCCGACCTGACGAGACAAAGGAACGCGCTGGAAGCTGAATGCATCGCCAACGCCAAGAACCGTCTGTTTTGCGAGAGCGAAAGCATCCGGAAGTTCCACAGTGCCCTCATGTTGACCGAAGTTCTGAAGGAGAGGGAAGCGCAGATCGAAATGAAGCGGAACATCAAGAGGATTGAGGACGATTACCTGGAAAAGGAGGAGTTGAAAAAGAATCGCGACGTGGCTGCGCAAAAGGAGTTCCAGAAGTACACGGAGGGTGTGCTCACCAAAGCGGCGGAGGCCAAACTCAACCTCATTCCACTGGTCAGGTCGGCGATGGCAGGAATCAATACGCACGGAGCCATTGTCGGCGAATTGCCCGTGTTTTATCAACCCGTCTTCGACAAAAGGGGTGAACGGGAAACGGTCAAACAGGGCGACAGTGCTGCGGTCGAAGTTGGGATATCGGGTCTCGGTTTCGCCGAGCCCGAGAAGCCCCTGGAATACGAGTACCCGGATTTGTCGAGTAAGAGGATAGGCAGGTTCTCCAGGCTTCTTGTGGACACGGACCGCCAAGACAAGAGGATGAACTTCCCCAAGCGGGAAGCGGAGCTCACGAAATTCGTGGCCAAGGCCTGGGCCAAGGGACAAGGCAAGCCTGGCAAAAAGTAGGCTACATACCAGTCCCATTTTCCTTTAGTATTCATTTAATCTAGAAGTAGTTTTGGAATAGTATCGAAACGTTTTCCTTTAGGATTCTTTTAATCTAGGAGTAGTTTTAGAATAGTATAGAAGCAATTTTCCTTTAGTATTCTTTTAATCTAGGAGTAGTTTTAGAATAGCATAGAAGCAATTTTCCTTTAGTATTCTTTTAATCTAGGAGTAGTTTTAGAATAGTATAGAAGCAATTTTCCTTTAGTTTTCTTTTAATCTAGGAGTAGTTTTAGAATAGCATAGAAGCAATTTTTGTTCAATTATGAATTTTATGTGTTGTTGAATCTTATTTTTTCATTTATGCATTTCATTTGTTTATTTATTCATTAATTCATTAATTCATTTGTTCATTTATTTATAATAACAGAATATTTCCATTTGAAACTAATGCTCCTTCGAGTATGCAATGCACTTTTTTTTCAAGCGTCAGAACACTTATGCAGGAGGCAATCATTTGCTGACCGCGGTCGCGACCGTTCCAAAGCGTCCACGACCGCTCCAAAGCAGTCGCAAAATGATTGGAACGGTTGCGACTGTTTTGGAAAAGATTCGACCGATTTTCATTTTATGGCTAATACTTGGTTTTGTGCACCACACACTCATGCCCGTGCGCGCACGCACGCATGGTGCACATAAACGTGCTCTCGGAGAAGACAGCTCATCCGGAGAGCATGTTGAGTGCGCCATGCGTGGTTGTGTGCGTGCTGCGCAAAAAAAATATTAGGCATAAAATGAATAAATTATTAAAGCTTTTCAAAAAGCCTTTTGGAAAAAGCTCGAGGCAGCTTGCAAAACAGTCGACTGTTTTAAAAAATGGTCGACCCTTTTCAAAAACGGTCAACCCTTTTCAAAAGCGACTGCGGTCGCAGTCGCAAAATGATTTCGCTGGCTCTACATACAGTATATCAACGGTTGCATGAACACAGATTTTGCACCACCGTTCTTTTCTTTTTATCTTTTTCTATTGCTGCAATGCCTACCTAATAAAACAGCATTTCAAAACCAATGCACAGACTTTAAGGAAATTCTTCATTGTGGAAGTGTCAGCATGAGGCCCACAATAGATGGAGATCTATAAACATCTGGCTATGTGACACTATACTGAGCAGGGAGCGACCCTTCACCCGCATCCCGATTTGATACAATATCGATACCTAGGCTGCCAATTTGTTTCATATACGATTATATTACGATTCTTAAATGTTTTGTGACTCAATTCAATATTTTGTGATTTTCTCCCGAGTTACGTTCTTTTATACTAGAACAACAATTTAAAAAAGAAGCGTGCCACCGTGTGGCGTGCTTTGAGCTTCTAGATTTGACATTTTTTGAAAATGGTGAAAATGTGGCACAAATATTATTATTATAATTATTTTTCATTTCAGAATGGGTTAATAGTAAGTATTTCATGTCTTAATTGTTGCTGTAGTAAATCAAGCATGACACAATTGTTTTTGAAAATGTTCAATATTAGACCAGTTAATATTAGACTTGTTATAGACTTAAGAGGATTAGTGCTTTTGTACTTGCTAGTCATGTGCTTGCATGAGACATCACTGCACATACTGTACACTTCTCAACGCACGGTCCACTGACTAGTAATAATGACTCCACCAGACATTCGGTTTGGTGCACTTCCCCCTCTTGAGATTCTTGCTCCGTTCTCGGTTGAATTTCTTGGAATCAAACTGGTCAGCGAGTGACCCCATGATGTTTGGTAATCACACGTCACGTCTGTGCACGGACAGACGTGTGAACGGACGGATGGACAGGGGGCGAAACATAGTCACCACCTTACGGTGGAGACAAAAATGTCATTGTAGTTTTGGCACTCTGGGCAGGTGCCAAATGCTGCTGGAAAAGGAAGATCAACATCAATGTGTTTGACAATAAAGCCACAGAGTGCTGTCAAATAATAGCTTTGTTTTGTCATGTCCAGTCTCACACAAAAAATCTAACATTTTTGATTTTTCAGCTTCATGGAGATGCTAATTTTCCTTCCCAGCTAGATTTGGCTCCTGCCCACAGAGGCAAAACTACTAGCAAGTGCTGTACTGACCATGGTATTGGGGACTGTAAGAAAGCAGTCGACACAACGAGGATGTGAACAAGCTCCGTCGCAGTCGCCACAGAAGCCCAACATAGTTGCATAGAAACCAGGCGATGCCGACGGAGACGTCCTCTTCCACTGGCATCTCAGGTATCTATGGTGACGCTCTACAGCGGGCCTCTCATCCACGTTGTTAACAAGACGCCAAGAGCTGCGTTTTGCCATCGGAGGAGAGGGTCGGACGGCCGTGAGGCTTAGATATCGAGCACAGAGCCATTCATTACTGATGTCGCAGGTCACACATTGGACCGATCTTAAATAGCCTATTACTGCGCTTAACTGACCAGCCAACTGCCCTGACTTGAACCCCTCAGAGAATGTGGGTTGTATTGTCAAGAGAAAAGTGTGAGACATAAGACTGATCAAAACAAAATAAAAAACACACTTTAATTTAATTCAGGCAACACCGTTGGTGCGGTGTTGCCTGAATTAAATAAAAGTGTGTTTTTGGAGCATAGAAACAGTGTGCGGGCGTTTCTTCCGTTTTCTAAACTTTGATGCCTTGATGCCCAGCACCTGGCCTGAATATAGGTGTGAGATTTGCACACAATCCGTTTGCCCAAAACAAAATAATTTATGGCTGCTATCAAAGCAAAACTGGGCTTCCATAACACCTCAACAGTGCCGTAGGATGATCACCAACGTGCCACGGCCCATTGATGATTTTGATGAAATTTGTTCAAAAGTAGCCCAGACCAAGTATTAAGTGCACACTTATTGCACGATGGGGCATTCTATTTTGGAGAAAAAATAACTTTTACACAAGATTCTAATTTGTTGAGATGGACCTGTATATTTGCGGCTCCATCCAGATTTCGAAATTTGTGCTTTTGGTCCAAGTTGTCTCTTTAGACATTAGACGTTGCCGACCCCCAAACTAGGTCATCTTTCAGCTGCAGTATTTGTTTTCTCTCTGTCAGTGTGTGTGTGTGTGTGTGTGTGGTACTGTGTAGTGGCCCAAAGCAAATAAAGTACTCACCTGTTCCTGTTACAACTGGTTGCTTCCCACAGCAGTGCTATCAGGACAGCAGAGGGCTGTGGCTGTACAGCTCTCCAGACAGATGTTTAGTCAGGTCAACCAAACCAAATGCGCTCAAGCAAACCAGAACAGATCGCAGGACGTGCACAGAGAGGAGGGTACTTACACAACATGGCCATGGATTCCATAACGTCTGAGCGCCTTCATCAGTCTATCACAGACCCATCAATGCAGGGGCGTTTTTACCAGACTAGGCAGTTGCCTTGGGCGTCGTCGGGGCACCAGGGCGACCACCTGACATGCTTTAAAAGGACATAATGGTGACTTTAGGTTGTCAAGTATTGTCGAGTGTATTATCTCCTGCAGGTGTCGGTGTACTTTCTCTCTGCTTGCTTGCTCCGCTCATGCACGAGTAGGTCTACTTGTCTACTTGGCCTACTTGTGGCCTACTTGTCATCTACTTGTGCGCAACGTGCAAGTTTGCACTCTGCCCAGTGCTGATCTAGTTAGATGTCAACATCTAACTAGATGTCTGCAAACTGCAGACATTCGGTTTGCATGTCTTCATGCTACAACATGATGTCGCTCAGCCAGTCCTTTGGCATCACACTGGAAAACATTTAATGTTTGCAACATCTCTCTCGCACTCTCACTCACACACACGCGCGCATGTGCGCGCACACACGCGCACACACACACACACACACACACACACACACACACACACACACACACACACACACACACACACACACACACACACACACACACACACGCACACCCTTTGCGAGAGCCAATAGCAGTTCTGAACTCTCCCTGATTCTTGGGAATTCTTGAGCTCATTTGTTGGGTCCGCTCTCCGCACCCCCACCCCCTTCTTTCCTCTAGGTTCTTGTTTTTATGGCTCCACGTATTTATTCTTTGCCACGCAGTCACTATTTTTTCCCCCACACGTGTGTGGTTTTCTGTCAGCAAACACTGGAGAGCTCGCAGAGTCCCAGAGGGACTGTGGGTACGTAGGACATCAAACTAAAATGTGGCGGCAACCTCGCGACTGCAGACATTTCTGTCTGACAGTGTCTGCTAATAACGTGACATGGCGTGTCGTATGCTGTATCTAATGCTTATCTCATGGAAATGCTGGAAATAGCAGACCAAGTTTATTAAGGCCTGTTATATACTGTATGCATACAATGTATGCGTACAGTACAGTGACCTTATTACTCTATGACACAGAGGCAGATATAACATTTCCCAATTGGGAGGGGCAGGAGAAAATGGCATGGGGCCGGCTTCGTCGCCCATGTCGCTTCGCACCACGGGCGATGAAGCCACAACCATACCATTTTTGGTTACAGGACTTTTATTAGGCAAGTAAAGCATCAATAATAACATCAGCTGTTGTTGAAGTTGCAACAGACACGCAGCATGATGAAGCTCAAGGTCTGACTCAGAGTTTTCTGTTTTCAATGATGAAATGCTGTTTGTTTACTGGTGACACAGCTGTAGTCAGTTAGTAGCAGTAAGTGTTTCAAGTCATTTTAAATAAGCACTTTAATTTGAAATATCTTGGGTTGTTTTGCATGCCATCGTGTTTGGTGGGGCAGTCTGAGCATTTAGGGGGGCATTGCCCCCCCCCCCCATGCCAATGCCTAGATTCGGCCCTGCTATGACAGTGACACACAGTTACAGTCAAGGCTGCATAAATCCGCTGTCATGTTGTCATTCTCACATGTGCATGTGGTGTGTGCTGTGCCCCTATGGACTCTCATTGATTTATACTCTCTCTCTCTCCCTCTCTCTCTCTCTCTCTTCTCTCTCTCTCTTTCTTCTCTCTCTCTCTCTCTCCCTCCCCCTCTCTCCACTGCTAAGTGAGTGGGCTTTCTGATTTCGGAGAAATAACAGGCCAAGTCTACATGACCTGTGCTCCACAGACCTGAGTCTAACCTGTTGCGCAGCAAACAAAAACAGACAGAGAGGAGATCGAGGAGGCCTAACAACGTCACTTTATCAGGCGCTGTGTCAGCAGATTCCAGCTCAAGCCAATGCAAAGTATGGATCGCACCATTTTACTGAAAACAAACCGGTCACTCTTTCATGTTGAAGCGTCAACACGTTAACATAAATCTATTTTTTGTTGCAGCTTTAGATCCAGACAACATTAAGTTGTTGATTAAATGAAAGCTAAACAACCAACTTGGATTTTGACAAGTAGTTAGGGAAGTTATTATTCAAGACAAAATGTGTTTGTTACAGTTATATTACTTAACTCTAACAAACTTTATGAGATTAGAAAATGTGTTCAGACGGCAGATATTTCCATAGTTGACAAATGATATGTCATGTCCTCTCTTGGGGACTATAACTGATGCACAGCAGGGCCCTACAGAGAGCACAGAGGACTCACAAGGCAGGGGCCCAAACCCAAGACAAGAACTTTTTTTGCGGGGTGATCAATTTGCAGGGTCCTGACTCCCTTGTCACATTCACACCAGTAATGTAGTGGTCCCACATTCTATATCCTATTAGTGGGTCCCACGACACACCGTCATTTACAACTCTTGTAAAAGTTTGACTTTCGCTTCTAATTTGTAGATGATGACCTATAGAACAATTTTAGTTCGAGTGGCCCATCTGTAGATGAAAAAAAATATGCATTTTTTGCCTAATTTCAAAATTGACCAAAATCGGATTTTTGTTTTTCTTAAAAGTCTTTATTTTCTCACAATTGCTGTTTTTTCTTTGTTTTCTTTTGCTATATCTAGTCAATACTAACCCAGGAATTAACTGGATTTCAAATATTAATGTTTGGAATATGATATGGAAAAAATAAACGCCCATGTACATCAAATTACTTCAAATGGCACCTAATTTAAAGGTAGGGAAGTGATTTCACTTTTGTCAGGTATCACCCAAAAAAAATTTTTTTCGGTTAAAATGCTCTATTATAAGGTGTGGAAACCATATATATGGAGTTTCCCCCTCCCCCACGTTAGAAGAGGAGCTAATAAAAGTTCCCCAGGTGGTGGCGAATTCTCCTCCAATCAGGATCGAGCAGCAGGTTCACATAGTGTAGCTACTGTTGGGTGCCCCTAGTGCACCAGGCTGGTACTACACGATGAATTTCAAATCACTTACCCTACCTTTAAATTCTGTTGAACCTAGAAGGATGAAGTTAGTGCCTACCTATCATGAATGAGTAATGGTATAAATTGTAAATAAATAGAAACAATACAGTATTGGGGGGATTAAAGTTAGGCATACCCACTTATAGCCCAGCCTCTGTGTGAAAATTGTGCACTTTTCAATGAAAGCATGACATTTGGCACAAAGTTAAAGCCTGCCATAAGGAATTGTTTTGGCTATGGGTCTGTGATGACAGCTATGGTGGCCATCATCTGCTGTTATTTTACCAATTCAGCTCATACAACATACAATCTTGATTCTGATGACAAAACGTTTTCAAGGATTATGATTTTTTATAAAATGCTAGATAATAGTCAAATCATCAAAATGTGTAATATTGATGTATTGATGTAGGCAGTAAATCCATGTCTTCTACCCTATATGTGAAAATCAAGTGAGCCCATGAAATCAGCTGACATACTCTACTCACTACTCACTCCAACTCAAACCAGCTCTACCCGATTGACCAGTACCCAGTGAGGTCAGAACACCAGTCTGTGTACTTCTAACCAGATCCCCATCCAGATCCAACACCAGTGTACTTCTAGCCAGATCCCCATCCAGATCCAACACCAGTCTGTGTACTTCTAGCCAGATCCCAATCCAGATCCAACACCAGTCTGTGTACTTCTAGCCAGATCGCCATCCAGATCCTGCAACACCAGTCTGTACTCCTAGCCAGATCCCCACCCAGATCCAACACCAGTCTGTGTACTTCTAGCCAGATCCCCACCCAGATCCAACACCAGTCTGTGTACTTCTAGCCAGATCCCATCCAGATCCATACAGTACAGTAAAAGCTGTCTGGTGAAAACCCCTGCTGAAGTGCTGTACCTTCACACACAAGCTAGTTGACAGAAAATAGTCATACTCAAAGTAGTTATATTGCACCATGGTGACCATTCTTTTTGACTCTCATGTCTTTCTTGAAGATGGTTCGGAATGCATAATGCTTCTCCCCATGAAGACTCAACAACAATGTCAATTGAAGGAGCCTTCACCTCATGATACCTGGTGCTGGTGAGAAACTGTCTCCTGTATATAGCCTCCAAAACAAATGCAGACACTTGGCTAGACTGCCACAGTTTGAAAGGGTCAAGCCCCTAATCCTGATTGCGGCAGTCAACCCACACAAACCGGGGCCTCCAGATGAGCCAGCAACCATCTGCACAAGTCTGGGTTGGACCTTGCAGGGCTGAGCTAGAGACTTGGAAAGAAACCTTCAGCAAAGACAATGGCATTGACATAGTTGACATAGCCCCAGAACACTGAGGCCATAAGAAGTGAGGAGAAACTCTGGCTGGAAGCCCTCACCCCACCTCATCCTTTAGACCTCGTCCTTGAAAACGTAGAGAATTTTAATTACTGTTAAAATATCAGCAGGTGGTGGCCATTATGAGAAATATCTACCATGGTCACAGGACAAATGTAAATAGTACCAATGAATTCCTCATCATTGACAATGTGGGACTATTTACTAGAATTAAGATTTTAGAAAATAGCTGTCAGGATTACCAAGGGACAAATCTGTGATGGTGCCATAGCCAACAATGCTCCAAATGACATGCTCCAACTGTGTTCCAAAATTCATGCTGTTATCATCAAAATACTGCACATAGAGGCTGGACTACGTGCTATTCTTGTGGATACACACAAGGGGGTGGGGGGGGGGGGGGGGGGGGGGTAATAATATGGTCTAAATGACTAAATACTACTTCTGAATGTGAATATGTCATGTTCAGATTGGATAAGTTACGACAGTCTTATATCATATTTTGGAAGCCCCCCCCCCAATAATCTTTATCTGCGTGCTGGCCACTCTAACCAAAATGGTTACCTCACCTAGAATTTAGTATTGAAAGTTAAACTTTTAAAGTTGTAAACGACAACTAAATTTAACATGGAGATGGAAACTCACTTCGGTTTTAGCTAATTTTAGCTTGTTTTGCTTGCTATTTTTGTCGATATACACCAATAATGGATGAAAAAATATATTTTATGTGTAATTAGGTTTAGGTAGCAAATGCTACTCCTGATTGTGAATCCATAGATATCCCATATGTACAGATTGGACAATTCGATCAAAAGTTACAACAGTTTACATGTTTTGGTAGGGTTGGCACCTTGTTACGCCCCCTACAGGCCAAATATTTAATTTGTGTGCGGGCCACTCGAACCAAAATGGTTCTATAGACCCTCACCAACAAATTAGGACTGAAAGTGAAACTTTTACAAGAGTTGTAAATGACATCCACATTTAACATGGAGACGAAACCCCACTATCCTATGCTTAAGGTGCAAGATGTTCCACAAACATTGTGTAAACAATTTGATGCTCAACAAAGTGAGGACGCAGGGTGTCCCCAGACTTTGTGTTTGTGTAAACACAAACATCGAATGCCACTGACAATTAAAGTCCAGCTTTGAGATGATGAATGAATATTGACATATGATGATAAGAGGCAGGTAGGAGCTCAAACTATCCCCCTCCCTACTGCATGCACACAGTGTCAAGTCCCCCACAAGGGTTTTGTGAAAAATACGTTTGAAACTGCTCAACCTAAACAGATCTTATTGGCCACAATAAAAAATAATAACAATGTGAATGCTAAACAAGGTTGAGTTCACCAACACCACAAAGCAAGACTGTAGAATTGCACATTACTATTCTTAAAGTGACTGTATTTGACCACCTATTGTAATAACTTTAAGAATCAATCAAGATCCTTCAGTAACATCGTTATTAATTATAGTCAGCAGTCAGTAGGCTGCTGAAGACAAAGTGAGAACGCAACTTGTGATTGGCCAGAATGAGATAATGTACAACGTACTGTATGTATCACTTCATAGTCAACAGTGACCATTGACACTGAATGGCCAGCTTTGAGTGTTAGTGTATAACACAATCATTGTGTAAACACATGGGCAGGAACCAAGTGTGATTGGCCAGATTGAGAGATGATGAATATTGATGTATGATGATAAGAGGCAGGAGCCTAAGTCCCCAGACTACCCCCCACCCCACAGCAAGTGACTGATGTGTCAGTGGCCTGCAATGAAACACATGATAATCACTAATAATCACCATTTAGGCCAGAACCATGTCATTCCCCCTGAGGGTCTTGTGAAAAATACGTTTCTTACTGCTGAACCTAAACATATCTTCTTGGTCACGATAGAAAATAATAACAATGTGAATGCTAGAATATTTTGATTTAATAATAATGGATTGCATTTTTATAGCGCTTTTCTATGCACTCCGTCTATACTCAAAGCGTTTACAATGGTCCATTCATTCATACATTGGGAAGTAGAGCGGCGAACAGTTAACGCCAGCGTCCACACTTCCCACATTCACACACCAGCGGTGTCAACCACTGAAGGCAAGGTGTTCAGTGTCTTGCCCAAGGACGCTTCGACATGTAGACAAATTTTTAGTATGAAACATGTCTCGTTTTATTTCTGTGTATGTTTTATTTAAGAAAAAAGAAGATAAAGATGTTTCTTATTTCCATTAGTCTTAGGTTATGATTTAGTCTTCATCTTAGTCTTTTAGTAGTCTTAGTCGAATAAATGTCAAAAACCTTAGTCAACTTAGTCTTTAGTCTTAGTCGACAAAAACAAAACTGATGCTAAACAAGGTTGATGTCATCAACACCACAAAGCAAGACTGTACAATTGCATGTTACTATTCTTAAAGTGACTGTGATTGGCCACCTGATGGCACCAAAGATTCTCTGATTTATTGCTGTTAAGAAGATCATACCATGGAAGTACATGTTAGGAAAAAGTTTTTTGCACACATACTAAACTAAAAGCTGGACATAGCACAGGAGGATCGCCCCTGAAAAACAAGTGTCCAGAACTCCAGATCTCCCCAAGCAAACTAAGGTAAGGCTCGCAATCTACGACAACAAATGTCGCTCATTATGAGCGTTATTGTTGACGAGGCGAACGGTTCTAGTGTTACATGCATTACAGACAGTAACCTCCTGCTTTTTACTTGAGCAAGCAGAGATTGCAAGCATGGTGGTCAGCTGTGTACAGTATGTATTACATGGTATGTATGGTATGTATGTATTTATGGTATGTTTGCCTTTGTGGTACCTTATTGGCTGTTGATGGTGATGTAACTACTAGCTTATGTTTCAAGGTCAATAATGGGCCTAAAGGATTAAGTACAGCGTTATATAGTTTGTGATGAGATCAATGCAGCTGCAACTTAGAAACCCAAAATGATGGCTACTGGCCTAAATGTGCATGTCTCTGTTTATTCCACAAGGGGCCAGTAAAGTCCTACACACCTGACAATATCCAAACGTGGACATTGGTGTGTTTTACTTTTCATTCACCCCAACAGCCTGAAAGAAAGCAGCTCCATCGTTATCTAACACCCTGTCATAATACTGTCAATAAACTCATATTTTAAGTGCCATGGAATCCTCAGCTGCATTTTCTCCATGTAAACAGGCCCCAGAAACCAGTGAAGCGTTTCTTTGCTCAGAGAAATATCAATAACACATTATATAAGGGGGAGCTCAAGAAATGCCTCTCATTTATTATTTGTTCACAAATTAAACTGGGTTTAGTGCAGGTTTCTGAAGGCAAGTCCATCTACATCAATGACGAGACTGAGGGGAATAGAGGTAACCTTCTGAGAGTTAACAACAACATCTCTAAGGTATATTAATGACATAAAATGTTGAAAATGGGTGGAATTTATGTCTGTCAATTTTTACTCATACTGTAAGTTTACCATAGATTTTTGGGTTTATTGCCAGAGGTTGAACATACTTATACTCAGGGGTGCACATAAGTGGTGCTCCGGTGCTCAGGAGCACCAAAAATCCTACAATGAGCTGTCAATCCAGGGGTGGAAAGCTCCTTTGAGCACCACACAGCTAGGGCTCATAATGACTACCTGACTGGGCCAGTAAAAAAGCCTTGAAAATGAAATAATTCTAACTAATTCTGACCTCTAAGTCTAAAATACTACTAGTATTTTTAATGGATGTAGTATGCAGGTAGTAGTACTACTACTAGGCTACTATTGCAATGCCCAAACTATCGCCCTGTACTGTAATACTGTACATTGATGGGGCTGTACGGAGTGGAAAAAAGGGGTCCCAGGGCCCGGCGATGGTCGCCGCATTTTGGGAGCACCAAGTAACATCCCCAGGTGCTCCTCTGAGTACTGGACTAAAATAGTTATGTGCAGCCCTGCTTATACTGCTTGAAAATGCTTGCACTATGACTCCGACTCTATGGGGATCGATCCGGTTTGAGCGGTGCACACCATCTCCACTGAAGAGCTTTGATTGAGCATGTCCGCATGTGTGTCCGTGTGTCCATGTGTCCGTGTGTCCGTGTGTGTGTGTGTGTGTGTGTGTGTGTGTGTGTGTGTGTGTGTGTGTGTGTGTGTGTGTGTGTGTGTGTGTGTGTGTGTGTGTGTGTGAGAGAGAGAGAGAGAGTGTAGGACCTTTTTCCAGAGACAGCGAGATCATTTTGCGACCTCAACCTAGGTCGCGACCGTTTAAAAAAAGGCTGCAACCGTTGTAAAGCGGCTGCAACCTTATTATAGGTCAAGGATGCCGACATTTTTCCCAAACAACTGAGACCTCCCGAAAACTGTCTATCAACGCACCTTCTATTCTACTGAGCTCTCATAACAATTTCCATATTGTTATCTTGACTTCAATGCACATTCTTGTAAACACACGTCAGCACTGATGCCTTACTTCTATATAAGAGCTACTCCTTTCAACTGATTCTGTTTTTGCTCTTCATTTAATTCCACTTATCTTCCCCCTGCCATTCTTTCAACGGCACACAATGTTTCAAAGAACCTCCCTGGAACAACAGCTTCTCCTCCTCCTCTCTCTGTCTGTTTCTGTCCGAGAGAGAGACGCACAGAGAACAAGAGAGATTATCTCTTGTTCTCCTCTGTGCGTCTCTCTTGGACTTTCTTCTCTCCGTGCAAATGAGTGCACATACTGTACACATGCAGAGGTTCTGAGGCCTGCATGGGCTGCAATCGGCCAGCGGTGGGATCTGTAGGCCCTGCCCATAGTATATAGAGTTACACAGTAACTCGAGATTCAGGGGGCCGGGAGAAGCCAACACTTGAGAGAGGACAGAGAGTGAATGTTTGGGTATTGCAGAGAGAGAGAGAGAGAGAGAGAGAGAGAGAGAGAGAGAGAGAGAGTGCGAGAGGGGGCTGTATTATGTCAGACTTCTTAGGCTAAGGAGGGAGTTCCCAAAGTTTTCAATGAGGGAAGCGTGGACTGTTCTCCTGACTTAAGGCACAGTTGCCTGGCTGGTGCACTGAGACACAGCATAGAAATCGCGGAGACACGCATTCTTGCAGGGCTCACTCTCGCCTCTCTCTCTATAAATGCTGGACTTTGGACCCGAATTAAGGAGGGAGAACAAGGCGGACCCGAAGGGAACCGAGAGGCATTTGTTGTGCAAGGAGAGAAACAATGGGATAGGCGGAGAAATGAAACGGCAAAGACATGACCAACCAATTTAGTCTGAGGGATGTGACTGGGGCGAGTTGAGAGTGAGCTACGGAAAGAAGGAATGTAAACCGTAGAGGAAACGGACCACCATCCATCCAACCCGTGGACAAGGAGGGAGGCATGGGCAGGGGACTGCTGCTGCGCGCCGGCGTCCTGCTCACTGCGCTGTGCATGTGCATCCACGTCTACCTGGAGAGAGGGCGGCGGGGCGCTGCACCTGCGCCCTCACCTGTGGCCGCGCAGACCGCCCGGGAGCGGACAGTGGCCGCCCCATCACCGCTGAAACCACTGAGCCGCGAGGACCGGACCGTCAAGAGGAGGGTGTCCTACGTCCGCACGCTGAAAAAGGACGGCCTGGCGGCGAGGAGCGGCAGAGATGGAGGAGGAGGTGGAGACGGGGAGGACGAGCCCTCGCCACCCACCTGCTGCCCGCCCCTCCACCCTCGCAGAAAGGTAGGGTTTTCTTTTTTACCAGCCCAGGTGCTTTATCGGGACGTCGACCTTGGAAGTCAAAGCGTTACCTGATCCCGAATCGTGTCAGTTGGTGATGGTGGAGTGGGGTGTTAGTTAATCCGGGCCTGTGAGTCACTGGCTGGAAGCGGGGTGGGGGGTTTAATCCCAGGAGTACGATGGACGGACAGGGTACAAAGAGCAGAGAAAGAAGGCCCGCGCCAAATCAATGGATCATTGACGCGTGCTTCTCCAAACACTGGAGAGCTGAGAGTCAGAATGAGAGAGAGTTAAGAGGACTTCTTGTTGCTGTGGTTATAGGAGGGTTTCTGCAGTGCTGGGAGAACTGACTGACTGGCTGACTACAGGACTGGGTCTTTTATAATTCAAGTCTAGAAGAATGACTGAGTGTTTGACAGCACTCATAAGGTGCACATATACACACTCTCACTGTTCCCTATAGCTGGCGTCTGTGGTTGCATGTCTATAGGAGTCAACAAAGAGCCATTGACATCACCTCACACAGCGCACACACCCACACATTTAACCCTAGACCTCTTGCAGTGCAGTGCATAGAAACACATAAACACGATATATGTTTTTGTATCAAAATATTTGGTACGGAAGGTGGAATCATCACCCTAGGTTGAATATGAGCATGTATGCAGACGATTCCACAGTAAAATAGCAAAGGATAGCTCTTTGGTTGTACACTATGCCTCAAAAAGGCCTTATTCAACCGAGAAGACACGTTTATAAAATTGACACAAAGTTGCCTGCGAAATAGGATAAAGAAAGCAAAAATGTCACTATACGAACAAATAGCAAAAACAGCCGAGTGTGAGCTACGTGTCCCGTTTGTGAGCTTGCATTTTCCTCATCCTTCCAATATTCTTGTGCATCTCAGCCCCTTCGTGTCCCTATCCCACCCACCGATCTATCTCTAAGTGTGTGTGGTGGTGTGTCATCATCTTCTCCCCGTCAGCGCTTTATCCCCCCCCCCACCCCTCCGCCCACCCTCTCGTTTTATCACTTCTCCTTCAGTCGGGACCTCATTAGCATTCGCCGGTCGCCTCTAAATCCTTAATGACTGTAAACCAACTGAAGCCAGAGAGAGAGAGAGAGAGAGAGAGAGAGAGAGAGCCACAGGCCTCAGAGCGGAGGAGCTCGGTGTTACGCTTGCACAGAAGAAATACACTGCAGGGCTAATCATCAATAATACACAGAGCCATATGTTTCACCCTCCCCGATCTCTTTAACACATGCCCTGGAGGGCCTCAGCACACGACCCGCCGCGATAGCTTCTGACTGCTTTAGCTCTCTCTCTTTCTCGCTCATTATCTGTCTCTCTCCATCTATCTCCATCTCTACCTCTCTCTCTCTCTCTCTCTTTTCAGGAGACCCCCCCCCACGTCCCCTCCTCTCACCTCCCTGAATATTCCCGTCTCCTGGTCCTCTATAGCTGGCTTGCTACCTGCTTTTTATTGTCCTTTTAAAGTGCCATGTCAGTCGGGATGTCTTTTTACGTGGCCTGACTCTGCAGGAGGCTGTCTGTCTGTAAGAAGGTCTGACGTCTGTGCGCGTGTCTCTGTCCCACGCGAACCTTAGTGGATCAGCGTCCAATGTCTTGTGCACATACACACCAGCAATGTACTGTAGATCCACTGCTCTTTGGACCCACTACTGTAAACAGCATGGACAGTAATATACTAATCCATGTGTTTGAATTGAATTGTCTGAATTTCTTTCAGACAGGCCTACATTTCTACATGAACGTCAACACATTACCCCTATTATACCCCTATTAAATGAAAAATACTACTGCTAACATCTCTGAAGTGAGACTCATCAGGTGTCCTTGCAGGACTCCTAAGACCTCCCCTGCAACCCCAGGACTCATTGGACTGAAGACCTATCTACATCCCTAGCACACACAAACACACACACATACAGTATATATGAACTTTGGGGGCGCAGAGAGCGTTTTATGAGAGGGAAAGACAGATCTGGGAGGTATCTGCCCCTCGTCTTGGGAGCAACATTACACAGATGTCAAGATGTCAAAACACTATTGTGAACTGTGGCTGCCTGATTGTTTTCTTTTTTTGTCCTTTCTTTTTTCTTCCACTAAAAGATGGAGGGGACATCCCCTTATCCTCATAAAACTGAGGCTAATAGCCCCCCACCCCTGGTGCCGCTACTATTACACACATTTTAATTTTCACGTTATGTTGCTAATGGACGTCAAAAGGAGCTCATAGACGCCATCTCTAAAAACATCACAGCCACGTGAAGGGGGACCTCGGAGGGCCGAGATGTCCAATCGGTGTCCTCATGTGATGCATTGGTCTCTCTCTCTCTGCATGCCTGTCTGTCTGTCTGTCTGTCTGTCTGTCTGTCTGTCTGTCTGTCTGTCTGTCTGTCTGTCTGTCTGTCTGTCTGTCTGTCTGTCTGTCTGTCTGTCTGTCTGCAAATCAATCTCCACATCATAATCTATTTCATTGTATCTGTAGGCTGCACAATAGTTACACCCCCCTCCCTCCTAACCAGCCTTCTGCACTGTATGCACACTATATCATTAATCTTTTATGGACAGTTTTGACTGATTACATCTTGACATAATTCCCTTTGATTCGGTTCATTTAGTCTGTGAACGCCAACATCCTGTTCTTTCATTTAAACATGTCCTTTTAATTAGACGGAACAAACTTCTGTTTCTCCTGCATTCGTTATTTTCTTTTTTAGTCCAATTAAGTGAGCATCAGGCATACATCTCTTACAGAGAGGGTACTTGTGTTCCTGAATAGTCAATTAAGTCTTGGTCTGGTGTAAAGAGGGGGAGACGGAAAAAAAGGCTATTTTGTGCATTCTGTGTCAATCACATTACCAGGAGGCAGATTCCATGGCCTCGCGGCTCCCAGTGGAATTTCTAATGGCGAAACTCAGTGACCTTGGTCTGATTGTAGAAATATCTCAGACTGGGAGAGAGAGAGAGAGAGAGAGAGAGAGAGAGAGAGAGAGAGAGAATGAAAAATGAAAAAGAGAGAGGGAAGGGGATTGACTTCTGTAATCCCAAAGTTATGACCGATACGGGACTGGGTTCTCAGGCTGCTCTACCCTCGGGGTGGACGCAGGGGGATGGGACGCAGGGGGATGGGACCAGGGGCGGTCACAAGGCATCAGTGGCCTAGTAATTGACATGTCACCTGGGTGACACTACTTTGTCTCTGTAGACCCTGCCTGGGGCCATGCAGCACACAGGCTGTCCCACGCATTAGACTGCACGTAATTGCCCGCACTTAACCTCTTATTTAGAAGACAGCTGTTGCACAGAGCGCTAGTGGGTGGACTGTTTTTTTTTTCATAAGCGAGACTTGACAATGTTTGCTTATTCGTTCTGGATGCGGAGTTGTGGGTAAAAGCAGACAGATGTTAGAAGCTGCAGCCGGTGGTGCTAATTTGCTAGGGCAAAGCACGGGGCTGGTGTTAAATTGGTAATCTCTGTGTTTGCATCATTTAGCATCAACCCTAAAATGCGTCTAACCCAAAAATGAGTGTAAATGCCATTCTCTGCAGAATATTTCCGCTTACTAGGCCTATATGTGGACATGTACAGACTGATTGCTAAATGGTATACTGACATTAGCGTACATATAGCATGAGGCTTACAAGCGACATTTTTATGTTAATAAACCAACAACATGAATAGACATCTTTATGTTTGCCTCATCTCAGCTGGTGCTATAGAGCTCAGCAGTGATGTCAGGCCCAGGAAGTCAATTCCCCATTCATTTTCCTCATGCAGGGACTTTTCAAAAATGATTCATATAAAAACGTTTATGCCGCAGACAAAGCCACCTCTGGTTGTGACAAATCGTGACAACAATATTTTGGACCAATCAAAAAATTAGGAAGAAAAATGAAATGTCAGACTACAGCTCTTTTTGTTTAAATTTTCATCTGTTCATTGTCATGATATGTCATGACCCGAGTTGGCTTTGGCGGTGACGTAATCGTGTTCATATAAATACTTATTGAAGAGTCTACAAGGAAATGAATGGAGAATTCTGGGCCAGGCGCTCTGATGTCACTGTGGAGCTCTTTTGCATCACAAATGTGACTGAAGGCCTAACCACTCAAATTAACAGCTATGTGTGTCTCTATGCATGCATATCTCTACAGTATATGTTTCAATGTTTGAGTATAGACAGCTGCAATACTATTGGCCTAAAGTGACCTAAAGTGGCACTGTTGAGCAATGAGGCCACGCTTCTATGTATGTCCCTATTTATGTATATCTGTTTAATGAAAAACAGGAAATATCCGCACGATACAGCTATACACTATACAGCATGAATTTCTTTATTTCAAGGGTCACATAGCAACAGTACAGTGTTGTACTTGGATGTTGTACTTTATTTCACAAATTTGAGACGCAGCTGTGATTTGCTGTTTAACTAGTGTATACATGTATATGGTGTCTCTGTGAGACAGACTAGTTTGAAATACTGAGGAAGGCCTGAGTGCCGAAACGTGTCCATTTCCCTAGGTGGACTGTTGCTACCCTTTGAAATCATATCTCAGTTCATGAAATTCAAATTCATGAACTGTAGCCTATACAAAAGAGGGGGATATTTCCTCTAGTCATTGATCTTCAAAAATCTGCACCCATCAGCTGCTGAGACTATAAACTGGACTCCCTGAGTAGAGCGTGCCTTCACCTATACTGGTTCGATTGTACTGTCTGTTTAGCGCACACACAGTCACACACACATACATGCATGGACAATAAAGTTCTGGACCGTCTGAAGGACAAAGAAAGTGTCTGTCTGCAGGAAACAGCTGCAGCATCAAGGTAGAAGTGACAGAGGAGGAAATGCAAAAAATATAGCAAGCTATATTGTTTTTGGCTAAAAAGTTGCCTCTATTACCTTCACGAGTCAACTTGGCAGGCCCCCGACAAAACAGCTGCTTAAACCACAGATGTTACTGGATGGCAAGATCACAGCTGATGCAAGAATGCACTCAGCTCAGAGCTCTGAACTATAAATGGACTTACACAGTCAACACATCAAACATGTTTTTGTCCAAGAGGATCAAACCTGCACCCCCTCGGCGCCTGGGCAAAACAGGAATTCACTCGACGCACTTCTTCAAGCCCACTGACAGAATAAACAGTGGCTCTGTTGTGCGCCAACTCTCCCATGGGACAAAGGCACCCACTGGAGTGGGGGGAAAAGCCGGTGTCAAACTGTCCAGAGCGACGCGTCCTCCTCACAATAGTCCCCTCAGACATGGACGCCTTGTTTTTGAACATTCCAGGAAGTTCTCAACCTCCCACCGAGCCGATATATGAATGAGAACCATTGACCTCTGAAACGGAGCGCTGCTCCACCGACTTCCCCCTCGCATGTGTGCCACTCACCTCCACTGCCCCAATGCACGGTGCACACGCACACCGCGCACATACATACACACAATAGCAGAGCTGGACAAAGTGGATGAAATCGTCAAGTGTAATACTGCAATTCTACAACAGTTACCCTTAAGGATAATAGAGGCAACTTTAGTGTATACAAACAATGTGTTTGTAAACAGATTTGTTTAATCAGGAGATTTTGATACTCAAGATTGTACACCCATATTGTATAGTAGTCGCATCTTTAAATGTTAGATCGACATAGCCAAGCCCCTAACACACATACATGTGGGCACTGGGCGGGCACACACACACACACACACACACACACACACACACACACACACACACACACACACACACACACACACACACACACACACACACACACACACACACACACACACACACACACACACACACAGCGCATGGTTTTAAATACTAGTACCCACCCACATTTCTCTCATCCCATCTCCATCCCTCTGAGACCTATAAGTACACAGTAAAACCCTTCAGTGTTCCTTCGACTCTGAAGCATGCACTGAGGGAACCAAATTGAGCCCACAGCATGTCCATGCGAACACCCTTCAGAGTTACACTTACACTGAGCACTTATCGGTGTGACTGCAGTGTCATATGGTGTTCCCCACGCGCCCTCTGTTCCTCTCAACTTAAAATCAAACACAGAGCCCATATCTGGGAGGCTTTCCAGGGAATGAGGTGCGTGCATGCGTGCACACACACAAAACAGGGGCGGATGTAACATGTACCATTTGGGGGGGAGGGCAAGAGAACATGTTGGAGGGGCAAGAGGAAATGGTATGGGGGCAGCTTCATCGCCTGTGTCACTTCGCACCACGGCGAATACCAATTTCAGTTACAGCACTTTTATTAGGCGGTTTAAAGATACATCGCATGGATGCAACTGGGACGTATCCTCAGTGATGTATCCCAAGGTCATCGGGGTTTCGGGTCTCGCAACATCATACCCCTCACTCAGGCGACCCAGCCGGGGTTGATCAAGTCCCGACTTACGTCCCAGTAGCTACACTCGGTCAGTCCACTAGGGAAAGACCCAAGGCCACACAATCCACTGCTGCAGAACTATTCCGCCGGTACTGGGAGCCACTATACTCTGGCACATGGAAGGACTAGGCTCTGTGGGTTGACTCCTGTCCAGACCCTCCTACGTCTCACCAGGTCTGCTCCTGCTCTCACCAGGTTGGCACAGGACCTGTGCGTTGCACCAGACTCCCAGCACCAGCAATTCATTCAGGAGCAGTGAATCACAATGGCCCTCCTAACGGCCTCACCAAGGGTTGTTGGGCTTCCTCCTCACGGAGGACACAGGCTGGGGCGCTAACCCATACTGCTCACCCGAGTGCCGTCTACATTCCGGCTGTCACCTGTCTCTCCGGTGGTCACCAAGTCTTTCCCTGGTTGTCACATAGTCTATTCCTATGAGCCACTATAAATAGGCAAGTAAAGCATCAATAATAACATCAGTTGTTGTTGAAGTTGCAACAGCAGCATGCATAAAGCTAAAGGTCTAACTCAGAGAGTTTTTTTGTTTTCAATGATGAAATGTTGTTGGTTTAGCGGTGACACAGCTGTAGTTAGTTAGTAGCAGTAGTAGTGTTTCAATTCATTTTAAATATAAGCACTTTAATTTGAAATATCTTTGGTTGTTTTGCATGGCATCGTGTTGGGGGGGGGCAGACTGGGTATTTAGGGGGGCATTGCCCCCCATGCCCATGCCTAGATCTGCCCCTGACACAGAATTAGGAGTACACTAACTACAAGGTCTGGTGGCACTGACATGACACCCCCCCTCCCAATCTGTCTGGGTGGTGCACAGCCAAGAATGAGCCTCTCACAACATGTCAGCACTGAGTCCTCTTTCAAGGTCTGGCTCTTCTTGGCTCGGAAGTGCCTTTCTCTCTCCCTCTCGCACACACAAGCAATATCACACACACATGCGCACACACACACACACACACACACACACACACACACACACACACACACACACACACACACACACACACACACACACACACACACACACACACACACACACACACACACAAACACACACACACACACACACACACACACACACACACACACACACACACACACACACACACACACACACACAAGTCACGGACACTTGGCTGTTGACAGGGGAGTTTACCTGGTTGGACATATAACGCATGGAATAAACGCGACATTCCTACCAGTTCCTGTCCCCTCCATCAGGCACCCCAGCTGGCCAGGGGGAGGCAGTCTAGAGAGTCTAGAGAGATGTTTTTGTGGGGATAGACTGACCATTTGATTGATTGATTGATTGAATATTTAATTATTTAGCCAGAAAGAGGTACAGCTTAACGTATAGACTGATGTTAGTAGTAGAGCAGTGGTTTTCAGCCTTTTTCATACCGGGCCCACTATTTATTCAGAATTTGAGCCACGGACCACCATTTGATGACATTTTAGCCCCACAGACCCTAAAACCAAAGATTTATTTTGCTTTTGACCACAATTCCAGGCTGGATTTTTGGAGAAAAAAAAACAGTCAAACATACAGATCAAAAACACCATTAATGATCTCCATTCGCTGTGTAGACTTGGGCTAAGTCAGAGGATGAAGTCAGAGAATGAATATTTAGCCTGGGGACCACCTGAACCCTCTCAGGGACCACTGGTGGTCCCCGGACCACCTGTTGAAAACCCCTGTAGTAGAGGATAGCATAAGAAAGTTGCTGGGAGTTCTTTCCATTGATTAGAGAGGAGAGGTTTCCTTTCAAATATTACAAGTATTGTACACACACACACACACACACACACACACACACACACACACACACACACACACACACACACACACACACACACACACACACACACACACACACGGTTCAGTTAATAAGAACACCCGTGTATGTGATTTGTGGATGTGTCGGTCCACGGGTGGCTGCACGCGGAGAAGTTATGTTGATGCCGCTGTAAGGAAACTGGGTTTCCACGGTAACAGGCAATTCAAGACAGCTTTAATGACACACTGAGCCGTGATGTAACCACGCTGCCTGTTGGAGCGCAGCAAAAAACACTACATGACTGGACGTCAGTGTGTGTGTGTGCGTGTGAGTGTGTGTGTGTGTGTGTGTGTGTGTGTGTGTGTGTGTGTGTGTGTGTGTGTGTGTGTGTGTGTGTGTGTGTGTGTGTGTACACGCATAGACACTCTTATGACTATAATTGCGAGTTCCCTAGAAATATGAACTTGAATGTGAGAAACTATCATTGCTATAAAGCTCAGGGCATATAGTAGTGGTGGGTGTTCTGATTCCACTGAAAAATAGGCCATTCATTTTTCCCCATATAGATTTAACCCATTCATCCATTCGTCCATCTCTATGGATGAATGGCCAGTGTTTCAGTGCCACCAGACAACCCTCCATGGCTTGATTCCTAGACAAGCCAACCAAGATCCTGACAAGTCGTCACCATAAAACTTTTGTTTCTCTGGAAAGAAACAAAAAAAATGCTAATGAAATGGTGTTTATTAAGTGTAGCATATCATGCAATTAAATATTCAATATGCAATTTCACAGAATCAGAGGTTTTAAGCTCATGATTCACCATCATCAAGATCCTGGATGGCTTGAGGCTATACAGGCTTTGAATAATTGATATAAATATTTTTGTAAATCTCTATGGAGATTTTTCAGTGAAACGGGACGACCACGCCCACTACTATGCCCTATAGGCCTACATAATAACAAGACACTCCACCTGGACGGTCTCTTCTAGATCGGTTATGGAGAAACATAGTGTATATATGGAGAAATGAATGCCCTCAAGTTTCAGTGACTTCAGTATGCATACCTTCCTTGATCGGGTATGTACTGTAACTGTACACAAATAGCTCAACCTGTGGCCCACATTAACAAGGTAAGGGGGCCAGGGCCCACTGTCAATACAATGACATTATTGATAGCCTACTTGACAACTTCTCTTGCCTTTCATCGGCACCTCATAGTGTCATATCTATTAACAACTGTCACAAGAAGAACATGACCAAGACCTATAGAAGGGTCAAGGCCGAGGCCAAGACCAAGAGAGGGCTAGGCCAAAAAGCCATTTTTGATCGTTCTGTAGTAATGGTACAGCATACACACATTACACATTACAGAGACACATTAGTTGTTACTGTACATTACTAACTGTCGGTTTGTGGACTGCTAGCGATATGCACGTCATCCAGTGCTGCGCTCTATATAAGACAGCTGTCTTTCTGAATGGGCTCCTCGGTTCGCACAATGAATATAGAACATTTCCTTTGCATTGTCTGGTCTTGCTGGCGAAAGAGAACCGAGACATTTGCTCTGAGATCGTGACAAGACCAAGACAAATTGAGGGTGAGACCAAGACAAGACCATGAGACAAATGAAGTGCAGAGCGGCGAGACCTAGACATGACCAAGACAATTGAGGGCGAGACAAGACCAAGACCGAGACAATGAAAATTTTGTCTTGAGACTGGCGTCAAGACGAGACAAAGTCTTGAGAACTACACTAGTGTGTGTGAATACAGTTCGTTTCCACGTGAGAGAGCGTGTTCAACACCCAGCGAGCTCCTGTAACTGTCCTCGCCGCTTGGTTTTCACGGTCCTAATGAAAAAGCTTTTACAGAAATTCACACGTCTCCTATATAGAACAGCTCATCCGGTGACTCATTGCAAGTAAACATGCGACATGCCCTGTCACGCGGCTATAATGTGAACCGTCAAGCCTGGTTTACACAGCGTGCTGCTGCTGCTGCAGAAGAAGAAGATCGCAGTACGAGGACACATGCGACTATAGAGACGCGTTGTAGAGCTCGTGTATCTGCTGTTTTTGCCACACGGCACGGTGGTACACACAAAGCCTCAGTATGTAGAGAGTGAGATGTGAGTGCACGTTGCAACAGTGGCAGTCGTGTAGTTAGTAGTGTTTTATGCGGCTACCCAAACCCTTACCCGTGACCCTAACCTTAAAGGTATTATAGGGAACTTTTTTAGCCAATAATCAAAATATATACAGTTCCCAAAATGGAAACGCTGCATTCACAGTTCATTTACTAATAATGAGTACTTTTGGTGCTATAAATACAGTTTAATACGAATACTTTATTTTTTACTCAAGTACATTTTGAATTCCAGACTTTTTTATCCCACTTTTCCACCTAGTGCCAATTCCTAATGTGATCCGCGTTATTCCAACCAGTTCCTGTCCACTCCATCAGGCGCCCCGGCTGGCCAGGGGGAGGCAGTTTAGAGCCCAGGATTACTGCTTGTTTTTGTGAGGGTATCACCTGTCCTAGGGGACACAGGGAGAACATGCAAACTCCACACAGAAAGGCCCTTTCGCCAACTCGGGTATGAGCACTGGCGACACAGAGGAGGAGACACGCCGCCAGCACCTTCAGCAGCGTCCCTAGCGAGAATCGAACCCATGACCTTCTAGCTGTGAGCTGACAGCACTAAGCTAAGCACTGTTCCACCGTACCCCGGAGTTCCAGACTTTTACTAATAATGGAGTATTTCTGCATTGCAGTATGGATGCAGGGTAATACCAGAAAATGCACTCGCTCTGTCTGTCAGTAGTATGTGCATAAGTGGGGGGGGGGGCATAGATTTGGACATTGTGTGTACAGGGACATGGGAGGAAAGTGGGGAGGGGGTATTCTATATGAGAACCACCTGTAAAAACAGAGAGAGAAAGAGCACAGTAAAATCCCGGCCCACATTCGTGCACTCTTTCGCTAGAAACGGGTAAATGAACGCTAAGGGGTTTTTGCATAATATGCCATTATGGAACAGCACGCTTTTGTAGAGGCTTGTGGGGGGGTTACAAAGCTCAGACCGACTTTCGTCAGCGGACAGCGACTCCCGTCCTACAGGCTGGGGTTCCACTTGTGGGTCGTTTGCCATAAGCATTTTGGAAGTTTTTGCCCCGACGCAAAGTGGCTGTGGTCGAGGCCTGCGAGGGGATAAAGTACAGTTCGCAGATCCCACATTGATTCACGTGAGAAAGGGGGGGTAACATACAATGCTGCATCAGGGGGATACGTTTCTCTCTTTTCCTCCGAGTCAAAACGAACACATTGGATTAGCCTGTTTAGTCAGAAGAATGGGAGCCAACGCACTGTAATGAATGCGTGTTGTCATGCAAGCCGGCGGTGTGACCGCCGTGCGAGCCTGGAACAACGTAATGAATATGACAAACAGGGGCCTCAGGTCAGCTACTGGCTCAGATCGACTGCAGCGCACATGCAGTCAGTCAGTCACGCACACGCACACACACACACATGCACGCACGCACTCCAGGCATGAGTGTACACGCATAAACACACACATGCACGGAGGCATGCACACACTGCTACCGCAAATATGGCCCAGATGTGGGTTTGTGAGATTGCCCTTTAAAGGAATAACATTCCTCTCTCCTCTATTCCTCACAGTCATTTGTTGCCTGGATCTTTCTGTTCTCCTGTCTGTTTCTCATTCTCTCTCACCCCCTCCGTTCCCTCCGTGTTCCCCTCTGGCACCGCTCAGACTAACGTCACTCTGTCTTCCTTTAAGACCTAGCCGGAGCCTTGTTAGACTCACCTTTATTACCTAAAAAAAAGATAAGCTTATGTAATCCTTGCCTCTAATTCTGTTAGAGCCTCGTCACTCTCTCATATATATATAGCTGGGCTCTAAAATAGGATTTGACACGCTGACTGCCGAAGTCATGCTAAAATCAGCTGGAATAGTCACACAGGACGTATTGCTCTGCGTAAACTATAGATACTGGCAGTGGTGAAGTTAGTACATTACTAGTTAAATACTGCACTTCTGAGGTATTTCGTATTCGTAATTTCCAATATGTTTGCTTATACCCCACTACATGTATGTGACAAGAACTTGAGTTTGTTTTTTGTTTGTACTACATGTAGTATTACAAAACATGAAACACTTCAGCCCTATCACGGTGCAGCCATTTGAAAACAGCATACCAACAGCTCATAATGTGTTCTCAAAGAATGCATTGAGTACTAATGACTAGAGATGCCCGATATTGACTTTTTTACCGATATCCGATATCCCGATATTATCCAACTTCTAATTCCCGATACCGATATCAACCAATATCAAGCGATATCAACCGATACCAATATATGCGGCCTCCAGTGGTGGAGAAATAACAGAAACTATTACTATACAAATATTTATTATAAATAAACATTTAGTATAAATACGAATTCATGTTATAGCCTAGAAATACTCCATACAACTATAAATTCAACATGTAGCCTACTTGAGTAAAGTACAAAAGTAATGGTGTAAACATGACCGTAGCGCTGAGTCTACATCTCTGTAAATAGTCATAATTTCCAGTTTGTAAATACCGATACCGATATTTTCCGATATGAAATTTGAAAGCTTTTATCGGCCGATAATATCGAAGGGCCGATAATATCTGGCATCTCTACTAATGACTATTGTATGTACCACCGTAAAGCACACTTTGACCCCAATACTTTGACTTTAACTCAAGTTTATTTCAAATTGGGGACTTTTACTCACAAAGTATTTATACAATGCAGTATTTTATTTAATTTGAGTAAAGCATTTGAGCACTTTTTCCACCACTGAATGCGAGTCAGTCTTTTGAACTCTTAGAATAAACCCTTAATTTACTCCTTATCTACTTTGTCTGTTGGTGGTGAAAGCAGCCCCCCCCCCCAAACCGGTGTTTGTTCTCTGTCTCCAAAATACTTTTTTTTGTTATTAACCTCTCTGCGGGAGTTTCACAAACACAACTTCCTGGTCATTTTAACCACTTAAACCCTGTACTAGCACAGCTGGCCGAGGTTACCCAGAATCCGCATGGGGCTCTGCAACAACTAGGGCTGCTCCCTTTTCCCTCTCCACTATACTGTACAAATGATATGCTATGAGCCCAATGTTCACTCCAGAATTGGTACGCTAGGGTTTAACCTGCTCTGTTCTTCCACCCATTTTTTGAGGAGGCGGTATAGCTAGCCCCTTCTATGCCCAGCTTTGTGTGTTTGTGTGTACCGATGGCTTCGCTATGATTTGATGCTGAGCAATAAAAAGTGGACCCTAGATAAGAAAGAAAGAGGTAAAAGAAAAACCCTTAACATGGTGAGACACAATTTGATGATGTCATCAAGTTGTGTTTCACCATGTTAATGTTTTTTCAGACCTCCATTTCCTTGAAACAGACTTTTTTATCGTGTCTACACATCTCTAACATCTAATTTTATGCTCTCAAGAGTTACATTAAAAATCTGAGTTACATTAAAAATCTTCACATGAAAAGGGTTTAAAACCCCCAGTCTACTCTACACTAAATCTCTCTATTGTAGAGATTTCATATAGAATTTCTGCTAATGTTCCACCACTAGTATGTGGACGCGTATAGGCGCGAGTGTAGTTAATCACACTCCACTCAGGCGCGTTTGTAATTTATTCGAGTTGGAGGCCTTCACGTTAAGGTTTTTAAGCCTAACTGATTGCGGTTGCATTGAATAGTAATAGCAAACATTAGCGTGAGCGATGGAGCGACTCCAACGGCGGTGATCAGGCGCTATAATGAGGCCTCTCAAACGGGCAATAGTGCATGAGAGGGAGAGGTAAAGGAAGGAAAAAAAGAAAGGAAACGTGATTGGAATTAATGGCCTCGTCACGTAAAGTGAAGCACTTAGCAGGGAATATTCGGTGTGTGTGTGTATAAAGGATTGCTTTCGGGAGCTATATACGCATCCCGCGTCGACAGACGGCTGTTTTTGAGCTAGGTTAATGGCTTTGCATTTCCATAATCGGCGCATTAATTGATACGGGCTCGTACGTACGTTCTATTTCATACGATTAGTTTCATCTTTCACCGTGAAGTGCGGTGTAGTTAGACAAGGTGTGAATGATTGCGAACTATGGAAGCCGGGCAGAACATGCCTGTGTGCGTGTGTGTGCGCGCATGTCACGCTGCACTGACACCACCCCGCAACTGGAGGGCACAGTTACAACCAAGGGGGAAATGATCTGACGGCCTTCAAATGCAATAACAACCCTGTTACGGCTGCGGTAATTCATTGTAGATAATTCACTTCTTTATCTGTTAATGAATTCTCGTACCTACTATTAACAAGCTACAGATTGCGCTCCTGATATTTTAATAATTTATGACATTTTTATTGGATTAAGATTTGAAGACGTGATAGGCCTCGGGTATGGAAATGTGTTTCTATTAATTTGCTTTTAACTTACACCAAAATGTATGTGATTATCAACCCTAATTGTTTTGCAAAATAAATAAATAAATAAATGATTGCAATGGTAACTATAGTTGTATATACGCTCACATATCATCATCACTATATGCTCATAGAATTGAAAGCCAGACCGCTGATGAAATACATGAGGAGATTTAGCCCGTTTTATTTCATAGTCAAACTTTTTTTGGGACGAAAAGGTTAGCAAAATGTCCCAAAAAGAGCCCCCACTCCAAGCAACGACAATCCTCTCAGTGGTGTAAAAAAACTAAACAACAACACTCACTGTGTGATGTTGACCTCAGTGTTTTGACATTTCCACTGCGCTGTGCGATCTGTGAACAGCATGTGGTGGACTCAGTTGAACTGACCCGACGTCTGACACCAGCAGCCCTGACACTTGACCATTAGACGAGGGGCTGACTTGGCAGATCTCTGACGGTCGCCTAATGGTTTCCGAAAACTGTCAGACACAAGTGTATTAGCTTTGGCTGCACTGGATACGGTCTGTGACTTCCATTCTTTGCCGAGGCAACAGATCAAACCATTAGGCCGATATACAGGTATATTTATATTCTTTCATTGTACACTAGTCGGTTCATTTATGGAATCACATTTTACACTTAAAAGAAACTAAAAGGAACTTGTTGGACTTGTTTGTTTATGCCAATGGTCAAATTAAGATATAAACAATTACCTCAGGATGCAATTTGCAATTATTGTAATGTCAGTTATGCACAGGTTGTTTTGGGAAGCTAATCTTATTGGTTGAAACATGTCACATGCAGTGGTTCAAACCAGCAATGTTCACCGGCTAATAAAAACAAGGATTTTAGCTATGTTTTTTTCTCACTGAGCGCATCAAACTCGGTGGCTAGGCTAGGTAGTTTCTTGGGACATTTGTGTCCGTAGTGACCACAAATGTCCCTTCGGCAGGTCCTAGGGCACCACAGGCATGCGTCACACGAAACCATCACATCAAACCAACTTAATTATTTGACGATAACTTTTAAACCCAATAGCATCCATTCTCCCACCCTAGTTAGTGCACTTTTGGCTTTGTGTAGGTCAGTATAGCTATATCCTTACATCCCGTTTTTCTTTGTACTATGCTGTACTTCCAGCATGCCTATTGTGCATTCCTCCTCCGTATGACTGTAAAGTCTGCCCCTCCTCGGCTTGTCTATTTGTTTGAGCCAGCCATTTCCTGTTTGCTCACAGGGAATATTTGTGCTCTCTGCGGCCTCTCTCGTCTCTCTCGCAGCATAGCTATCACACCTTGCGTTGCCTTTCAATTTCTTTGTCTCGGCTGGACTCATGTGGGTCATACAGTAAAGGTAAAACCCCCTCCTTCGTCCCAGCTTTTTATTATGCCAATTCCCCTGCCTGTCACCGCTGAACTGTAGAGACATAATCATGATTGACTGCCCTAAAGCCAATGGTAGAGTGTGAAACGCAGGTAGCCAATCACATAGTAGCGACCTATAGTTATGATTGGCTGGGAAAGCTTCCCCACCTACTACAATATTAGCCAGGGCTGGGCATTTTTTTCCACATGAGGGGCCTCCATGCTTTTCCAATGGAAGTCACATGGTGTGACCAAGGGTGGTTGATCCCCCCCCCCCCCCCATCAAACATGTTTGACCAAACCATGTGACTTCCATTGGAAATGCATTCAACCGGCCAGCATGAAACAGACAGAACAGAGGTGTAAAGAACTGTTTGAAGGTAAAATTGTTATTAAATTGTGCGGGCACTACACGCTGTGTCAGGAAGAAAAATGCTCAAGTGTAGAGGGGGCCCTTTGGCTGGTGGCGGCTGCAGGGGCCCATCATTTCTAGATCCACCTATGGGCAGATAGACTGGTCTTTATGGGGAGGGGACAGAATCATTTAGATGGTTATTCGTCTCAGCTGCTCTGTTACTGCTCTGTCTCCATAAACAAGGTCATCCAACCGACCACCATGTGCTTTATTGGGTGTTATTAAAAGCACACCACCCATCACTGGTCCGGAGGTGTTGATGACTTGTTACTGCATGGCTGATCACAACAAGGCCTAACACAAATCTCATCATCACCACTTTAGAAGGGAAGCACTTGGGGTGCACAATCATGCAGGCACACACACACACACACACACACACACACACGCACGCACGCAGGCATGCACGCACGCACACACACACACACACACACACACACACACACACACACACACACACACACACACACACACACACACACACACGGAGTTGTGAAAAGATCAAGCCGTTTGACAACACTCCTCAAGGGCCTGCATACTTCCTGGGTTTGACTAACAACCAGTAGCGACGATAAAGGTCTCGTTCATTTCTCATTAAATAAGTTCTTCTTGACAGATAATGACAAACATAATTACAGTACACCCTGCAGAATGCTGCTGGCCTGCAGGACTTTGGAGGAACACCTCTAGGAAATTCTATACGAACTCCACCAGGCCCACACTGTTCTCCAAGAGGTCCCCTATTGCTAGCCTGATTGTCAGACTCTGAGCCAGCAGAGTGGGCGGGGCCCAACGGAGTAGATGGGGTCTGTGGGCTGAACCCAGGCTACCCTATATTGCGGCTCACCCTCACAGGGTGACTGTTACGTCACACTGTGAGGGTGACGTAACAGTCACCGGTCACTGGTGAGTGGTGATTCAACAGTATGGTGAGTCAGCACCAGTATGGTAGCGACTATGTTTTACCCCTGCAGGCAACTGTTACGTCACCCTGCGGGGGACGTAACAGCGGACGGACAGACGTACGGATGAACAGACGTAGGGACGGACAGGGGGTGAAACATAGTCACCACCTTACGGTGGAGACAATAAAACCTAAATGTAGGAAACAAACACAACAAAAAGACCTACAATAACAAAATGTGTTCCGCGACCCACAGATGGGTTCCGCCACATAGGTACCCACCCAGGCCCGGATGTAACATTTCCCAATTGGGGGGGAGGCGAAAATACTATGGGGGCAGCTTCCGTATGGGGGACGGCTTCATGAAGCGGTCCACCATACCATTTTCCGTTACAAGACTTATATTAGGCAAGCAGTTGTTGTTGAGCATGCATGAAGCTAAAGGCGAAATGTTGTGGTGCCACAATTGTAGTTAGTTAGTAGCAGTAGTGTTTCAAATCATTTTAAATATAAGCACTTTAATTTGAAATATCTTTGGAATTTGGGTTGTTTTGCATGCTATCATGTTTGGTGGGGCAGTCTGGGCGTTTAGCGGGGCATTGCCCCCCCCCCCCCCCCCCCCCCCCCCCCCCCATGCCCATGCCTAGATCTGACCCTGTATCCACCAGTGGTTTGGGAACCCTCTATAGTGCTCTATCCTCCGCCTCACCTCCCTCACGCGGGCAAAACGCTCCAGCGACCAACCCCAAGCCAGTCCATTGTTCCAGATATCTATAGCCTGTGAAAGGCATTCCTGTCTCAACCTGTCTGAGGAGGCCTGACAGGTGAGCCTGAGGGAGGGGCAGAGGAGAGATGGAAGGTAGATAGTAGAGGTACAGGTCAGCAGCACCAGAGAGAACTGCTGGGAAAAAAAGTATGCAATTGTTTTACGTATAAGCAATAGTTTCTAATATGCCGTCTAATGTGTATGTCTAACAATGGTTTTCAACCTTTTTCATACCAGGGCCCACTATTTATTCTACAGTTTAGCCATGGACCACCATTTGATGTTGGTCTTTTGATGTTGTTCTTTTGGACCCCAACCGTTGGTCAAAATAACAATAACAATTATTTTCTGTGTGGATTCTTGGAAATTAAGTATTTCAGATGTTTAAACATAATATATTAACTAATTATTAATAATTAATGACTATTAATTATTAATTATCATTTAGCTGAGGACCACCTGGAATCCTCTGAGGAAACACTGGTGGTCCCCGGACCACTGGTTGAAACCACTGATGCAGAACTATTCTCTGTCAAGTCCAGGATGCCCATTTTTCAAGTCCATGGACTTGAAAATGGGCATCAACATGTACTTAAAATGTTCTCAAGGTATTTTAGTGAGTACAAACTCTGTGTTTGCAAACAGATTTTAATCCAACCCCACCTCTCCTCCACTATATTGGCTCATTATGAAACTGCTGGAGACTGCTGCGCTGTGATTGGCTAAAACCCCTCACCCCCCACTAGCACCGCCTTGTCACAAAAGTCATTTGTTGACAACAACAAATAAATGTAAACAAATAGTAAATGTATGTAGTGGAGTAAAAATACAATATTTTCCTCCTGAGATGTAGCAGAGTTGAACTAAAAGCATACACTTCATTTTTACTTTTTTAAACCCCATTTTTAGATGGCTTCTCATATGTATATTAGATGCACATTTAGACTAAAAATGCTCAGGGGAGCACTTTTTACCTACAATTGTAGGTTAGGATGCATTGGTTACTTCTACTTCTCACCACTGCCAGAAAGCATTACATTAATAACGACTGCAGCCTCCTGGGAGATGTACTGAGGTGGATGTTTCATTTATTGTAAACAGCAGGCATAAAAGTACACATGTCTGATCTATGGGATGAATGTATTATGCATCATCATATACAACGTAGATCAGACATGTCAGAGACTCGCTCTCTGCATAAATAACAGTCAGTGCTCTTATAGATTTTTCAAATCAGCTCACTCTCGCTCACCTTGAGCACAGCTAGAGCACTTTAAGCCACTTTAAGGCGGTCTTCCTTTATTATTTATGTGGCAAGTCTGCCAGTTTTCCATTTGTTTTTGAGACCACTGACGTACCTCACCTGCAGTCAACCTGCTGAAACAAAGGACAAAGAAGGGCGCAACAGTCCCCCCCCATACTTTACTGACATGTTTTACAGATGTTATCGGTAAAAGTCACTTTGATTTTTCCTTCTTTTTTAAACTAGATTCCATGTGGCATTTTGACGTAAGCTTTGAAACACAATGAAATGGAACAAAGATGTCTCTGTGCACCTGCACAGAGACAGAGTTCAGCACAGAGAAAGAGAGAAGTCGACAGTGATCGAAAGAGAAGCAGTGATTGCATGCGCGTGCCTGCGTGCACGTGCGTGTGTGGAGTGTGTGGCAATTAATCAAGAAAGAGGTCCATATTCGCCGAAGGTTTTGGTTCTGTGGGATAATTACGCAGAGGAGGCGATCTATCGCACATCATTATCGCAATCACTGACACACTGAGCCACGGCCAGGTGGAGGGAGAGAGAGAGTTTGAAGGCAAGAGGGATGCTGCGTTGGCGAACGAATGAACAGAGAGACGAGGAGGGAGGGAGAAAGGCGAAGCAATGACAGCAGCAGGCATTCAAGTATTTTGACCCCACCGTGCAGGGGCGGAGTGGGGCTGGCCAGGCCATCTGGACTTTGCCATTGGCCAGGCCAACCCACCCCCCCCCCCCCCCCCCTCACCTCGCAAAAGTCGAAGCATGACAAAGCTACTGTGCCTTCAAAGGTTTATTTTCAAACGAACTAATATTACTATTACATATTACTTTAAAAATGTTTTACAAAATATTTAGTATCACTATTAATAAAATATTGTGTAGGCCAGTGGCATACCTACAATAAAGCAAACACCATCTAGCCAAATCCATTTGAGATCAACTTGAAAAAGGAGTTAAATGTATTCCTTGAATTCATGGAAGCCAGTAAATAATTTGAGAAATTATAGAAAATAAGTAATTATTTAACTTCTGCAGATCGAGATAATTTCACATGAACACTTGCAGTGAGACATATTGACAGAAAGTAATATAGAAAGTAGTGCAGTAATGGCAGAAAGAAAAGTATAATGTATTCATTTTTTGTTAAGTAATGTATTTATATTACAAGTTACTGAATTTTGGTTGGTAATATATTAAGTTAGGTAGTGCACATGTCCTAACACTGGTCACCACCAGTGTTGCCAACTGGTCCCTTGCGGGTCCATTTGGTTTCATTTTCACACTCAAGTCTCAAGAGTTAAAAATATTCCTCATGTGAATTATCCCAAGTCTACACACCTTCCAGGCAAGCATCTGGCGCATTCTAGTGCATTTTGGAAATGCCACTAGTGCATTTTGGATTTTGGCAGTTGGCAACACTGGCCACCACACACACAAGAAGGGGGCTGGCAGGGGGTGTGTCCCCCACTGATCCCAGCAGTGGCGTAGCCAGAAACTCAATTCAGGGTGGGCATGAGCTATTCAGAGTGGGCATGCTGCGTGCGTGATGGCCGCAAATTTGCACGTGCAAGAAATCTATTTATTGCTATTATTGCCATATACGGTTATATTTCAGTTTATATAACCTTTACTGCACAATGGTTGAATTAATGTCATGAAACATGAAATAATAATCCTGTCACCAACACAGTGTTTTGTTTCATTAGCACAATCATTATCAAATAGATTTCAGCTGTTCACTATTGAATCACAGCCATTTATAAATTAGTTATCAATGTGTCTGCTGATCATGACAGATTTTCTTTCAGGAGAACAGACCAGAGTTAACTTTTGAAAAATCCTTGTGAAAGTCCCCCCACAGAAACAAGCGCTATTGTTTTGATACCTGCCAAATGATAACGATCTGGCAGGTTTACAAACAAAGGGTGAATGAAAAGCTCCATTTGCATTATACTGGGTGATTAGTGCCCGCAAATCACCCATTATACTGTAACTACAGTGAGTCTAGACCTCTCAAGCTCTCTCTAGAGGCTCTCTGGTCTTTGTCCTTTGTTTTCTCAAGTTCTTAGTCATGTTTTCAATGGGTGGGCCAGCTCTCTATTTAGGTGGGCAGTGGCCCACCCCAGCCCACCCGTAGCTACGCCCCTGGATCCCAGGCCAGCTGGGAGCCTCTCGCTAACTCGCTCTCTCCAGTCCGGCGCATGCAGGTGCACTGGTGCAGGGTATCAGGTTACACTCAGTCACTCACACTGTTTAACTAAACTCTGTAGTACTAGAACACCTTTTATTTTTGGAAGGAGAAACACTAGTTTGCCTGGCCTGGGCTGGCCTGGGCCTGTCGCGCTGGCCTGCCCTGGAGGTTTCAAAAAAAAAAAAAAAAAAAAAAAAAAAAAATTTTTTTTTTTTTTTTTTTTTTTTGTACCCTGTCCAGGCCACTAGGTGGCGCAGGCCACCGGGAAAAGTCCCGGTGGTCCCGATGGCCACGCCGCCCATGCCACCGTGAATAAGGGCACAGTTCCACACAATGTGCAGGGAGCCGTGCTATAGTACTGTAACTGCTGCTGCCCAGCCATTAGGCACACACAGTTGATCCACTCTGAGCTGGCTTGCCAATATGTCAGGCATCAGCGCGGGCGATTGAAACCAAACATCTGGCAACCGTGTGTCATATTATACGCACGGTTGCCAGATGTTGGGCTACATTTCGAGAGTCCTATAGCCACTGGTTCGTAAAGATGGGTCAGGGTTGAATGTGGGCACACACGCGTGTGTTCGTTATTACAAGAGGCCCTAGTATGCTTCCTTGTGGAATGCCACAGCTCACTGGGGGCATTCCGTTCACTTCCAACATTGCTTCCAGCTCACTGACGTTCTAACAAAACCAATTGCTTGTAGCTTGTTAACCAGCATGGAGTGGCTTCACGGTGTCAAAAGCCTTTTTTGTAGGTCCAGCATGACCATGCCGCAGTATTTTCCAGCATCCGCTTTGTGCTTGATGTGGTCGCTCAAGTCTATGTAAGAGACAGAAAGGGAAACAGAGAGCACTCTGCAAACATGTCACGCCGAGACAGATGAAAATGTCAACGTAGTGACTTATAAGCAACATGGAGGTTGTCTCCAAATGTCAAAAAGAAATGGGGGAAGAGGAAAAAAACAGCACCTCCGCGCTGACAGCAATTGCCTCATTTCCTCTCGCCCTTTAACTGTCTGGCAACACTGTGATGGCTTTGGAAAAAAAAACTGGATGGATCAAAGCCAGTTTGCCCTGTTGTTTACTCTTTCGCAGAGGCAACAAGGTATAGGTCGTAAATGAAAGTGTTTTTTTGTCTTGCCGGGCGTGGGAAGCCTATTATGTTGTGTTGACAGAGCTGGAAACAGCAGGCTCACGAGAGAGGAGCGAGAGAGAGGAGAGGCTGAGAAGCCTCTCCTCTAGATAGATAAAGAAAGAAGTCAACATCAGCTCATACCCTTTACACCTGCGGTTCTCAAACAATGGCAAGAAGGGGATTACATCGACTCACTGGCCTTGGAACGTCTCGGGAAGTCACTAGTGTTACTCTGGAGAGGGAGGTCTGGAGCGCTCACGTGGGGCTGCTGCACCCCGCGAACCGACCACGGATAAGTGGTTGAAGATGGATGCATGGATGGATGGATGGATGGATGGATGGATGGATGGATGGATGGATGGATGGATAGATCAGTGGATCGATGCTTCCCAAGCACTGGACCGGGCCCCTTTTGTGGAAAGAAATTCCATGAAATAGAAAACAAATGTTTACTGCAAATGAGTCTTCCTTGCGTTGTGGGCCTGTAGATGTGCTATTTTTCACTATTTTGGGTCCCGGTCTAATTTCTAAACACTTGTATGGAAACCGCTGTTTTACACTTTTTTTTTTTTTTTTGTCAGATGTGCTCAGAGCAGTGGACACACCCAGACGTGATGACGTTATAGCCAAGCCAAAATACGATCCATCTGTAACCATGGGAAACAGGGGGGAAAAATAAATAACTAAAATCCAATAATAAGCACTTTGGCAAGGATGACACTGTCAGAATCCATGCAGGCAACACATTAAATCACGCACAGCAGCCTGCTGATTTATATATGCATCCTGTTAATGAACATTTTGGCCATAGTGGTTATCATTAGAAAAGGACACAACAACACTTTTTTTTCTACCGCATATCGCACAGCCCAGCTCTGTCCCCTTCTGGTGAGATATACTGTACCTAGTATCGATCCATCTGTGACTGCCTTTCTGTCCCTTTATTCCGTCCCCCCTCGTGTCTCTGCCTCCGCTCTAATCAAAAACAGACACATTCCTGTAGAAAATGAACACGGCCGTCAAGAATGACACAGCGGCACTTCATAAGGCTCTGCAGATTTACTGTGGTGTGCAGCAGGACTGGGCCGATGATCACAAGTATTACTTCGCCTAGTTGACACTTCTTAGAGAAACAGTTATAGGCAATGGCTTCCATGTAGGCCTAAGTATAAGTAAGTAAATAGGTCAGGGGTGGCTGTGGATGTGTGTGTGTGTGTGTGTGTGGGGGGGGGGGGGGGGGGGGGGGGTGTCAGAGAGGGTAATGCTGAGGTAATTAAGATATCACTTAAGTATCTCTCTAAGAGGCCAAAAGCACAAAGCATTGTCTCTACTAGTAAAGTCATGCAAATTATTATCATTGCCATAAAGTGCCATGCCGCCTGATGCAGATCAGTAGAGGATATACACACGACTGACTGAGACAGGCCCGTCAGAACCATGGCTAAGACAAACTGCAGCCCTAGGACGTTTACTGTAAGGTTGCACCTAGATGACCTAGATTGCTGATAGAAGGATCACTTACATGGACACAGAACACACTTATACCTGTCGCTCACACTCACACACAGGTGATGAAACACAGCGATGAAACACAGCAAGGCGCCACAGGTGTAAGCTCGGCTATTGTCCCTTAATTCGGGCCGTAGGGGTGGAAATGAACAGTGCCTTGTCAACTAATGGTTATTCAAGCAGTTTTGTAACTCGGAGAGCCGATTGTAACCCTTGAGGATAACTCACAGAGTTATGTTTATTGTGTATTTGTGTTTCTCTGTAGTCTCCTCGGTGGCACATAGACTTGGAGCCCTGGGCCGGTGACAGCCATTCCCTGGAGGACGAAGCTAGAAGATTCCTCGGCTACATCACCACACCGCAGGTGAGTCTTCAGTCTTGCATCTAGCCGGTGTAATTATGGAGAGCAATTTTTCTACTAATAAGCGAGTTAGCTTAGTACATAAACGCGTAAAAGTGAGGCTATAGCATCATGACCATAACCACATTATGTGGATCTACTTGGGGCATATCTTTAAGGAGCATATTTCCGGTACACCGGCAACAAGATGTGCACGTGCACACAATCCACAATAGAGGAAAGTGTAACAAGCCAACATCACATAGACCAAGGGTCACCGCCACTCAATCCTGATTGGAGGAAAGTCCAAAGTCCAAAGTCTGAACTGCAAGTAGTTTTTTATTTATTTTTTTGACATACAGACCTTCAGACAGACAGACAGACAGACAGACAGACACCCTCTGAAGCACCAATGTTGGCACGTGTGCCTAAGGTTGCCTACCCATAGTAGGCTATAATACTTCAGTAATTATATTAGAAATGTAAGCAAGGCTGTGATCAACCCATGACCATATAGCATAAGCCATACCAGGAGCATAGGAACCTCTTACATGCAGCTTTCCCCTGTTTTTTTTCCCTGCCTGCAGCGATGGTGGCACGCACATCATCTATTACTGTATTGATTACTCTGGAGATGGAGTTTCAAGCCGCTTTGTTCATACTTAATCGATGAGATGTTATGCTTTGTTTGTTGGTTTGTTTATGCCGGAGTTACATAACTACAAATCGATGGCAATATTTAGTGTCTCAGTTGAAAGATGAAGTAGCTTATAGCCCGGAAAGGTTCTGCAAACCTCACTTTGCTGACGTCAAGGTTACGCAACGACACGAATAAGCACTCTTAGTTTCAGCTTCCTGAAAAGTGCATTAATAGGACTTTTTTCATATGACATGCGTCACGTCCTAATACTGCACTAAACTCAGGTTGGCAGTAAACGGCAACTTGGCAATGCCATTATACTCTCACTCTTGGCAGAACAACACCTCCTCCCCATATGGCCATTGGTTCTGTATTTTTCACAAAGCACCTCAAGATGAATTAGTTTGCAAGTGTGCCGGTTGTTCGTCTGAAAATCTAAGGAAAGAAGAACAGGCAGGGGGCAGGCGAAATTGGTATAGCGGCGCCCCCTATACCATTTCCATTTAAATTCACCCAAATGGTAACACTTTACTTCAAGGTACAGCAAGTAATGCTTACTTAAGCATAGATTAAGGATAGATTAAGGATAGCTTAAGGATAGCTTATGCATTAAGTACCACCGAATCTCTTGTCACTTAACCATTACTTAATGCATGAGTAACACATTACTTAAGCATGTGTCTTAATGCGTTAATTAACAGGAGGTCATATTATGGCTTTGCAGATGATTTGTAGATCTACATTTTTCAGCCAGTTCTATGCCCAAGATGAGTGCTCATAGGCGGGGAGTACCACTGAGGTGACTCGGCCCCTGGTACTGTTACTCAAAAGTTAGATCTACAAATCATCTGCAAAGCCAAAATATGACCTCCTGTTAATTAACGCATCAAGACACATGCTTAAGTAATGTGTTACTCACGCATTAAGTAATGGTTAAGTGACAAGACATTCGGTGGTACTTAATGCATAAGCTATCCTTAAGCTATCCTTAATCTATCCTTAAGTAAGCATTACTTGCTGTACCTTGAAGTAAAGTGTTACCAATTCACCCAAATCCTCACATTGAATACATAACTTTTGGCATGGTTATTATATCTATTTTAACACAAAACCTATCTATTTTATATATTTTATTTAGTTGTGTGACCCACAAGATTTATATCATGTACAGGACTTATATTAGGCAAGTAAAGGCATGCAGCATGCATACAGTGGTCTGACTCAGTGAGTTTACTTTTTTGAAGGTCTGAAATAGTGCCCTTGCCTAGATCCGGCCCTGAATTAATAATGTTGGTGAATGTGGCAAAACGTACTGTAAGGGAAAGTAAAAGAGAAAGGGAGAAAGCAATTGTGTGCTTTTATATGGGTGTTCAGGCGTGTGTATGTGTGTGCAAGCATGCGCTTCTGTGGAAGGTAGCCGTCATTCATAAGCCGTGACAGACAGCAGAGAGAGGAGAAAGAAAGAGAGAGAGCGCTGGTGTGTGATAACAGCAGCCATAGCCTTGACAGTGTTGCCAACTGCCAAAATCCAAAATGCACTAGTGGCACTTCCAAAATGCACTATAATGCACTAGATGCTTGCCTGGACGTCTAGTTGTGTAGACTTGGGCTAATTCACATGATTTTAACACTTGAGAGTGTAAAAATGAAATCAAATGGAACCACAGGGTTGGCAACACTGGCTTTGATGCTGCCTGACACAGTGCCTGGTGAGGAGTGGGGGGAGTGGGGAGGGGGGGTCTGTAACGCGACTGTCAAATCAATAACACCAGAGTGCAACATGCGTGAAGACAGAGGAAAGCGCGCTGCTGTGCGTCATATGCTAATTACATTAAACATTGGTATTCTTCTATACCGCTGGCGCCACAGTCACCTGGCACGTGTATGTGATAGGCCTACATACGCACGCTGAATGTGAAGTCACTTTAATTGTGGGGCGGGGCCAGAGGAAATGTGTGAAATAAATATATACTGTATATGAAAGAAAATATATTTTTGTGCGCACCGCCCCTCTCACGGTAACAATATTTTGGATTTTTGGATTAGTGATTGTATAATAGTATAATATAGCCTACAATTACATGTGTACACATTTTGAGAACACAAGAACACAAGTGAGGGGCACTTTTATCATCGTACTTATCATCATTTCACTATCAGTGGGAATTTAAGGTGTGAAGGACAAAAATAGCGGATTTGCTCGTCCACATAAGTCGCAGTTTCTCCATTCATTGTCAATGGGAATAGATGAGAGGTCATAGCACAGAGCACATGGAGGCCACCTTAAAAAAGAAAAGAAAAATAATCACCTATGATGATCACCTACTTGCCTAAACAATAATGGACTGTTCAACAAGACCTAATCATGCATGTATAGGACACACAGGCTGATTACAGTGCGGTCATCATCAGCGGTCAACAGCAGTTCAGTGCTGCTGTCGGGTGGCGCTGTGCAAGTGAAGAGGCGAAGTGATTAAGCCTGCCTCTATTTAAATGAGAGAACAAGGACTTAACGCTGAACAATGACAAGCCGAGAAATGTTTATACATTCATTGTGCCACTGTCTGCCACGTACGCACACATGCATGGCACGTACGCACACTTATTCACATAGACACGCACAGTGCTTTACTTTTAAGACAAGGAGCAGGATAAGACAGGAGCGATGCATTGGTTTCACCAGTACATCACCACGCTCATATTTCATTCTTCAACCTTTTCACCTGTTCAACTGGTATATCATTCTGTTCTCACATACAGCCATGAACAATAATCTAAAACAGCAATCAATTTTGATCTCCCTTTCCCTATGACCCGCTGATGGGTGAAATCTTTGACCTGTTTTAAAGGAGGCCAGTGATTTGCCTTTTTTAAGGGAAAGGGGCAAGGCACACCTGAATAACGGTGCTGCAGAAAGTGAATTTAGACTTAAGAACCAGCACCCGGCAACCGGCGGTAGATGGATTAAATGTACGCTATGCTTTTGACATACAGGAACTACTGAGGTAAGTATCGCAGTAGATGAGTCTTGTATCACATCACGTTATTGGATTTTTCTGTTAGATTGTTTCATCACCATCCCCCCAGGCTTCAGGGCAGAGTGGTGGATATGAACGGACGGTATATGCACTGTGCAGGTGACCTGGTCGGGCTATTTTCGGGCCACAGCTGAATCAGCAATTGAACTACGAGTTTCCTTCCCTTGACATCCAGGCGAGCCCATAACATAGATTTACGGTACATGAACCTAAGGACAGGGGCGTATGGAGAGCACTATGTCTCCATCCCCTCCCACTTAGACACTCTTTCTTGCACACATTCTCTTGCCCACTCGCTTGGCTGCTGACAGCAGTAAACCTGGGCTTGGGCTGACTTTATTAGCCCCAGTTACAAGTTAACTTGCATGAGGTTATGAATCCTCCCTATATGCCTTGGTTACATAGTGGTGATTGACGTGGAAAAACAACAGAACAACTCAACTTGGTTGACTTGTCAATCACAGTTGCATCTGCCTCTAGAATTTGACGTTCATATACAGTATGAAACTATCCTTAGATCACTAGATCCTTGTTGTATTTCTCGGTACATCGGATAACTTCCAGCAAGCCTTCACTGAAGGCTTGCTGGAAGCAAACAAAAAATTCCAGGAGGCACGAAAGCAATCCTCGACAGCAACCGCCATTGCGACGGCTTTATAACCGCCATGGTCATTTTGCATAAGTCGTGACCATTTGCACAACAGTCGAAGCGGTTTTGCATAACAGTCACGACTGTTTGCATAACAGTCAACCGTTTTGCGTAACACGAGGGTTAAGTTTATGTCTAGGCATAGGTCTTACTGATGTTTAGGGTTAGGGGTTAGGTTTGGTTAAGGTTACCGGTAGGTTTAGGCATAGGTTTTACAAAGTTATGTCTAGGGTTAGGGTTAGGTTTAGTAGGGAAAACGGTCGTCTGTTATGCAAACCGGTTGCGAATGTTATACAAAGCGGTTGACTGTTATTCGAAACAGTCACACTTGTTATGCAAAACGGTCGTGGCGGTTATAAAACTGTTGCAACGGTGGTCATGGTCGAGGATTGCTTTCGTTGGCTCTCAAAAATCATTTGGATATACGTTTTGCACCCACGTCCACACATTGTGACTGAAATCCTTTCAGTGCAGTATGATTCAGATGTTGGCCGTCTTCTATTGCCTCGCCTATATGGCTCTATCCTTGAGCAGCGAGGGAGCCAGTGAGGGAACCGCTTGTCCGGGTTTTAATCCTGCCCATTCTCCCATCACCGCAACAGAATAGAATAGGGAGAGAGCGAGCCGATGTGAGCGAGACAGCGTGAAGAGCGTCAGGCACTCACAAGCTGGATCAAACATGAATCAATAGGAGCGGCGGCTTCCCCTCCAGCATGAATGCATGATGAATAGATCCGGTGTGTGTACGTGCCAGGGTTGATTAACAGTACACTACCACATTTTGTCAAGGAGAGCTCAAGTGAAGTAGGTTCAAGGAGGGAATGGAATGGGAAATGGCATGAATGTTGGACGAACGTAATCAAAACAACTGAGAATAGTGTATCATGCTGTATGGCAAATCATCCGCAGAACTCTGAACCCGTAGGGCGCTGGCCACACCTTTTTAAGTTTCACAAAACAGTTAACATCTATGGCTCTAGTGGCGGATAAGATCAGCTCAATTCATTTCCATTGAGATTCGTGTGGTTCGACGAGACAATCTTGTCCAACGGGTGGTAGAAAACTGCGCAGGGGCAAGATGGTCTTGTCAAACCATGTAACTCCCAGTGGAAATTAATTTAGCTGATCTTATCCACAGTAGCATATGCAGGAATTACAGATTGGGCAGGCTAATTCATGAATTCCCGATCACCCCACCCCCTGCTAGCCTTCGGCAGGGGATGATTGGAAAGCTGTTAACTCAGTCTTGGAAATGTTGTCTTTATTTCTTTTGAATCAGGGCAGTCTAGATTGAGATTTGGGCAGACCACAGCCTCCATAGCCTTATTAAGAATAGCCCTTTGCTTATCCCCCACCAGAGCCGTATGAGTTTGTGGTTTTGTCAAACTTAATAGTCTGACCCACCCAGCACCTAGGACTTCTGATTTGATTGAGATGGGGAAGAGACCTTGGCAACCAATAACGTGCACGTCCTTTTGTCTGTCTGTCTGTCTGCCGTCCATCCACCAGGTCCCATGTGCGTCCCTGTCCAGTGAGGGCCCCTGGGCGGTCTGCCTCGACCCCAAATACAGCCTGATGCACGACATGGACAGCAAGCACTGCAGGGTGTACTCGCTGGGGTGAGTTTGCACGCGAACAGACACGCGGCTTCCATTCCGCATGCACATGGGCGTCAATCCGAACCTGATCCCATCCTCCTCGTTCATCTCGCTCCACCCACCCTCCCCTCCTGCTCTCTGGTGACAAGCAATCTGGACTCGGCTCAGTCAAATCAAGTCGGGTTAGGAAGGCACTTGACCTCCTTAAAGATTGGATTGGACGGGTGGGGCACTGATCTGTCTCAGTTGGTGCCCCGACATCTCCCGCTTCTGGGATGGATCCACACACACCAGGCTTTGCCGAAGTGTACCAGAGGGTCCAAAGGGGATTAAGACAGTTGGATATACAAGCGGGGCTCATTAATGCGACCGTGCTGAGAGACGGGCGGCCACAGGTGTGCCGGCTTCGTGGCAGCCATGTGGCCACGGGACCGTGGGAGCGAGGGCAAGGGGTCGAGTAGAGAAAGAAAGAGAGAGAGGGGGGGGGGGGGGGGGGGGGGGGGGGGTTGGGGGTTATAGGGATTGTTGCTGTTCTTGGCACTTGGCCACTCAGAGCCGAGGTCAGAGGTTAATTGAAGAGGTCGCAGGAGGAATGGATCTGATTTCCTCTCGGCTGCAGTGGCTGCAGATGAGAGGATAACACACACACACACACACACACACACACACACACACACACACACACACACACACACACACACACACACACACTGAATGCAGAAGATGTTCTCTTAGATCAGGGGTTTTCAACCAGTCCGGGGACCACCAGTGGTCCTTGAAAGGCTTCCATGTGGTCACGAGCTAAGTTGGTTAACCAGATGAAAAGTTGGTTAGCCAGATGAAACTCTTGAAAGCGTAAACATGAAACCATCATGTTTACGCAAGAGATACGCAAGAGATAAAATATTCATCATGTGAATTAGCCCAGGTATATACAACTAGAGAATGTAGAAGATTAATGGTCATTTTTGATCTGTATGTTTGACTGTTTTGTTTCCCAAATCCATCCTGGTATTATAGACAAAAGCAAAATAAATCTTTAGTTTTGTGACTGTGGGGCTAAAATATCCTCAAATGGTGGTCTGTGGCTCAAATGCTGAATAAATAGTGGGCCCTCGTATAAAAAAGCATGAAAACCAGTGTTTCAGGTGCGCACGTGGATGTCTTTATGCCAACACAAAGGGAAACATTATGCCTAGCGGTATGACTCATGCAAAGAGATTAATGCACAACCTGCGTGCAGCATAGGGGGCATAGGTATGAGTCAGTCAGGAATACCATTTTGTCCCAAGCCAATAAAACTCTTCATTAGCATTTCTGCCTGCCACGGGGGCTGATCGCTATAAGATCATTCAAATGAATTCAATAGACTCGTATAAGCCACATCAGATCTCTGACTAATGAAATAACAGTTGGCTAATCTGGGAAGAAGAAAAAAAACAAAAAACAAAGGAAGCATCTAAAAATAAATTCCATAGCAAACAAGGCAAGCCGTAATGGCACAATAACGCGACCGACTGCAATCACATTTCACTGAAAAAAAAGTGCCAAGAAATGTGTGTCCCTTCTTTGTCCTAGATTCCTGGTGCACGCACACACACAAGAACACACACACACACGCAGGGTTAAAACAAGATTAAGTTGTTTGGCAAAACTCCTCAAGGGCCATGCTGCACGCTTCCTGAGTTTTGACTAAAAACCAGCAGTGCCGATAAAGGTCTCGTCCATTTTTCATTAAATACGTTCTTCTTGACAGATAATGAGAAAAGTAATTACAGTACACCGTGCAGAACACTGCAGGCCTGTGAACCACAGAGAAGCCCTAGCTGTCCAACGGCTCAGAAAGGAAGCTCACAATCTCTGCCTCTGCCATGAAGGGAATCGACCTCCTCCCTTTGTGGATGAGCGGTGGATGTTTGGTGCCACATTCTCCGGGTTAGAATCCAGGCGGTTATATGTGGAGCTTCGGGAGAGTTGTATTAAGGGGGAATTAAAGGGAATTCCAACCATTCTCAACATTTTACTACCTTAGAGATGTTGTGTGGACATGATAAAAAGTTAGAAATGGAGGTCTGAAAAAAATCATTAATATGAAATACAACTTGAAAAAAATCACCATAATTTTTCTTTCAAAGCCCTATTTTCTGAGAGTGTACAAATGGATCCAAATAGGTGGAATTCTACCTTAACCATTACTTCGCCAGCATTTTTTTTAAACTGTCACTGATAACTGTTTATCATTGTGGAAGTTTCCAAATGGAAGGGACATATTATATCAGCGCACAGGATGTGGTCGATTCATTCTCTGTTTACCTCTGAGTGACATGGCTGCCTTCATAAGTCACTGATGTGTGGCGTGGAATATATGCTGTTTTGATCAAAAATGACATCGGGTACAAGGATTTAGGAGATACAGGTGATTAAAAAAAGAAATGGATAGAATGGATGTCAATGGGTGCGATGCGCGTATTACTGACAAGAACTGCTAGCAAGACGAGGCTAGAGATGCTAATGATGAGTAGCATTATGACCCAGTTAAGCAATAGGACTATGAAGGTATATTTGCTGACGATTGTTGGCAATGGCGGTGGGTATAACTATTGTTTTATATTAATGACTTGACGAAGATTCAAGATTCACATCAGTGGCTGATGAAGGGTTAAAACCATGGTGGTTACAATAGATAGTAACACACACACATGCACGCACGCACACACACACACACACACACACACACACACACACACACACACACACACACACACACACACACACATTCTTATACATACACTTATGCCAAGAATATGTTCTCCGGGGATAGAGCCATGTGTTGCATGACGGCAATCACAAACTACAGGCCACTGCGGCACAATAAGTCGGGGTTAAACGGAAATGTCAGCGGCATTAAGCCATGGAGTGTGTGTACATTACTACTACACAGCACGCACACACCAAAGAATGCGTGGTATGCGCGTATATATGCGTGCCTGCCGCACGCACGCGCATGTATTGTGTGCTTGATACGTCCCATTTGCATGCTGTTTAATGAGCCGTGCGGCGGTCCTGCCCGGGCAGGAAAGAGCAGATGTTTTTTGATTGGACTGTCATATGGCGTAGGGGGGCGGGGGGGCAGGCACACAGTGTGTTTTTCCACATGAGAGGACCCCTCACTCTCTCTCTCTTTCTTGAGGCATGTTGGTCCCAGGCCCGGCATCCTGTACATTATGCATATTATATATAATGCTGCCGTCAAGAGCCACAATGTTTGCCTGGAGAAAAAGGAACTATAGTTGGAATAACACGTTCCTACCAGTGCTACCTCCTACCAGGGGACCATCTCACTCCGCATGCACGGAAGGAAGCATTTGCTTGGTTCTCATACAGTATGTCCTTCTAATGGTTATTTCTAATGGTTTGGGCCTCAATCATCATTCTGATATAACCAGTCTTGTCATTTTTTTATGGGCTGACCACAATGTCCTGAGGTGGTGGGGGCGCTGTTATGCAGATTATTTAATATCTGACTCATTATAAAACCGAGGCTAGATACAACCAGGCTTGTTTCCATTCCATGCCAGCTTGAAAAATCAACAGTGTTGGACATTGTAAACAAAGTGGAAATTGAAGATTTTATTATCAGATCAGGTAAAAACTGTCCCTGAGAGCAATTTGCTCCTATATGATATGAAAGCCTGACTGTTCAAACTTGGTTATTTATGGGGATAGAAAACATGCATGGGAAAACCTAAAACACAAAAAAATGGTGCTTGGTGCTCCAGACAAGTGAATGAGAAATGTTCTTGTCGAAGGACAAGTAGTGCCTCAAAAATGTCAAGCCCCATTGAAAAATCGGTGCGTCGTGACCCAATGCTTGTGAAGTGAACCAGTGGTTAAAGTGGTTAAAATTTAACCATTTAACCGTTAAATGAACAGCACTTTATGAATAGCAGTTCAGAGGGGGGGCAAAGCCTGCCGTCCGTCCATTTCGTGCAGCGTATCTCCTTGCAGCCTTTGTATGCGTCTCGATCTGCATTACTTATCTTAAGTGATGGAGGGGAGAAAAAAGGAACCGCTCAGAGACTTTCGCAGGAGAGCAAGCAGTATGACTCACCGCAATGCACCGCCCGCCCCCACCCACCCCTCTGTGCCCCCGCTGTCAAATTTAGAAAGGGTTATTTGGGTTAAAACGTGCGTTGCCGGCGTCACCGCATTTCGCCGGAAATGCAGGTGGGCTGCACACAGTGCACCTAACCCCCACCACGTCTTGTTTTCTTTGGCATTGTGAGGTTGTACATAGCCTATATTCTGTCCTAGTTGTAGTGTAGGCGGTGGTACAGGGAACAATAAAGTATGAAGGACAGGCCGAGGGAGAAGAAGAGGAGAGAAGAGGAGAGAAGAGAAGAGAAGAGAAGAGAAGAGAAGAGAAGAGAAGAGAAGAGAAGAGAGGAGAGGAGAGGAGAGGAGAGGAGAGGAGAGGAGAGGAGAGGAGAGGAGAGGAGAGGAGAGGAGAGGAGAGGAGAGGAGAGAAGAGAAGAGAAGAGAAGAGAAGAGAAGAGAAGAGAAGAGAAGAGAAGAGAAGAGAAGAGAAGAGAAGAGAAGAGAAGAGAAGAGAAGAGAAGAGAAGAGAAGAGAAGAGAAGAGAAGAGAAGAGAAGAATAAAGTCGACCGCGGACAAAAGCTGAACAGGCCTCTCTCTGGTACAAAGACTCGCACAACATAAACAGGGAAAAGGATTAACTTGCAGGTCGAGAATGGAAGAAAGCCGAGCAGTGGGTCAGACACCTGCCACTGGCGGTGTTTGCACCACGAAGGTCTCAAGATCTTGGCTGGCTGGGTGTTGACACAACAAGTTCACAGGAAGGGCAGGCAGGTCTATTCAGAGCCCACGAGTCTGAGAAAGCTTTAGGATCAAGTAGCCTCTCGTGGAATCCCATGATGCGCGCACACTCGCACTTTTTCTGACAACAGTAAGACCTTCATAAGTCTTTACCTCTAGTTTTCTTTGAAGTAGTGCTTAGTTTTCACACACACACACGCACCCTTACACATGCACACACAGATCGAACTCACTGACAGGAGGCTTTTACATATCCCATCATGAGCGACAATTTCAAAAGCGTGTCGCCTTCAAGTGCCTCTTGAGCTGAATCGCAGCCATGCACGATCATAATACCACCCACCCACTCCTCGACTGGAGACTGCTGAAATATTTAGCATGGTTAAAAAAAAGAAGAAAAGAAGAAAACAATAAAAAATACAAGATTGAGACATCTCGCCGCGTCTCAATCGTGGCTCACGTCAGCTCATAGAGGGATGCATTTTGGGACCTGGGTGGCTCATCATCTCTGTGATGTGGTATACTGTGAAATTCACTGCCGCAATTATGGGATGCAGCCGCTACACAAACAAGACACTTGGGGAACGTGGAAATGGAGAGGTTTTTTAACTGAAAAGGGTGGAGAGGAGAGAGGGAGAGAGAGTTGGGTAAAGTGTCTACTCAGATTTAGACATACTGTACCAATGAGCTTTACTTAAGAGCGGAGGTGGAAGGCGACCACATAAAGCGTGGGATAATAGTAGTAGAAGAGCGAAACATGAGCCTTTGTCAGCCACGAGAACACTGCAGCCCCATTAGAAGCAATTAAAGACGCAATTTGATTTCCACCTCAGAAACTGATGCTGTCATGATAAGTGTTCACTGCAAGTTACGGGCAATTTTCAGAACAAATATGTTTCAAGGCACTTTGACAAGTCCATTCTCCATTGTAACTTATTGTATCTCTATCACATGCAGAAGAAGTTCAACAGGCTCACAATGCAAGACAAGTTGTGAACTTCCATTTTCAGGAAATCACAATTGTGTGAAGTGAGGGCCTTACATCATCATTATAGTCTGGGCTGTGAAATGATATCAATTACATAAACAAAGTCCATAGACTCTATGGACTTTTATACTCTATCCTCAAAGTTCATAGACCCGGTTACCATTCGACGTACCGGTAATCTCTTTTTAATTTATATATTTCTTTTTTTCCCTGAAAGCCAATAGTGCCTCCCAAGTACAGCTTTTGGTGTTTGGTATGTGCATTGTGCAAACACAAACTTTGGTCCAATGCAAAGATTAAATCCCATTGACAATGAATGGACAATTTTGAGTGTTCGTGTAAACACAATTGTGTCACACAAACATTAAAGGTAATATAGGCATCTTAAGTGTGTACAAAATGTGTGTTTGTAAGCAGTTTTGAATCTAACTCCACCTCACCTCCACTCTATTGCCTCATATTGAAACTGCTAGTGACTGCTGCGCTGTGATTGACTACCGCTACCGCTGATTTAAATGCACTTACCAACACACAAAATTAATAGTCAAACACATAAAATCTATTCACTCACCCCCCTGTATGTTCTTCTTTCTAATCCACTCTGAAACCGCCCTCTCATCTTGCTGGTTGCTGCGCTGTGCTCTACGTGTTGCAGGTTGGGTGTGGATGACCGGTCCCTGGAGCACTACCTGGCGGGGTCCGGCTGCGAGGTCCACTGCTTCGACCCCAGCCTGAAGCAGGCCCACCAGCAGCAGGCCAACATGTGGCTCCATCGGCTCTCTGTGGACTGGAGGGACCCCAACCCTGCCCTGGCTGTCCAGCGCCAGCAGCAGCACGCCACCACCAAGAAGCTGGCCACCATCCTCAATGACTTTGGCCACAGACAGGTAGAGGAGAGGTCACTGGGGGGGGCAGAGGAGAAAACAGAGAGAGAGAGATACTATAAAGTGAGGAGGAGTTCCTCCCTGTTCCTTGAAAAATACTTTTTTCAACCATTTAGACCACATCTGTGGTCATTATACAACAATTGCATGCCCAAAAAGGTGAAAAGTTTCACTTTTGTGTTTTATGGAAATCCTCACATTAGAGTAGGCTACTGTATATATCTGAACACTTTATATCAGGGGTTTTCAACAGGTGGTCCGAGGACCAGCAGTGGTCCTTGAGAGGGTTCCAGGTGGTCCCCAGGCTAAGTGATTAACCACATGTAACTCTTAAGAACGTAAAAATGAAACCAAATGGACCCGCAAGGGTCCATTTGGTTTCATTTTTACACTCTCAAGAGTTAAAATATTCATCTGAATTAGACATTTTGGAATGTATGTTTTGCTTGTTTTGTTTCCCAAATCCAGCCTGGAATTGTGGACAAAAGCAAAATAAATCTTTAGTATTTGGGGTCTGTGGGGCTAAAATGACATCAAATGGTGGTCCGTGGCTCATATTCTGAATAAATGGTGGTCCCTGAGATGAAAAAGGTTGAAAACCACTGCTTTATATGGTAGAGCCAGTGAGCCACATAGCAGTAAAGTGGCAGAGCCGAGAGACTATTGCAAACAAACATGCTGTAAACACAGCTCACCATCCCATCACCCAAAGGGACGTATGCTCTAATTGGTTGATTGCTACAATTATCAGGTATTTACATCAATCACTTCATTTCGGCCATTAGAAAACAGCCAATCTGGAGTGTCTGTTTTCCAAAGATGTTGATGCATTTTTAACTTGTCAAATGGGACATTCTGCTTTCACTTTTAGAACTTTAAATTAATTTTGATGCTGATACCCTTTGCACTATTTGCATTTTGAGCCCTTCATCATCTATTCCTTCATCCATCCACTGTCTCATTTCTGGCTCCAGGTGAGAAGATCCTCTCATAGTGAGGCTTTTCCTCCTTTTAGATCATTATCATAATGAAGATTGCTTCCACAACCTCCAAAACCTCCCCTGCCCCTCCCCTGGGAATGGTTTTCACCTCATCAGATGTTGATCTGCATATGAGATCAATCACACACACGTGCCAACAAACTCCCTGACGCATGCATGTACCGAACTAATGAGCACGTTATGGATCGAGCTAACGTGAATTCAAGGTCATAGGAGATTCTCTGCGAGATGACATTGACATCTCTTGTGGTATAGGTTAGCTCTGTCTAGACTAGTCTAGAGAAAGAAAGAGAAACACGTTTTGTGTCACATCGCAAACCTTTGAGTTCATTTCCCCTCTCGTATTTCTCATCGCTATGTCTGTAGGGGTATAAAGTTTGGCCCGATGGCATCTCGTTCAAACTCATATCTCACCGGGCGTGCCACGCCCTCTTTCGTCTCCCTCGTTCGCCAACAACGCTCACTCATCCGCCTCGGCGGCGGCTGTTTTGGATTTGGGCCCCGGCTGGCCTTAAAAGTGACAGAGATTAATCTCGGTGTTTTAGCACACCGTTGCGCACAGTCACACGGAACATCAATCTGCCAGAGAAGGATTAATCTAACGACATTTATTTTCACTTTTCCCCCCACTTTTGTTTGACTTATAAGGCTCGTTTTCATGACTAAGCGCAATTTAGTCATCAATTTTCTCCCTCTACGCAAGTGTGGGGTTTTAATCAGTGCAATCTTCAACAGAGAGACACGTAGATGCCTTCACAGCGACTGTTCAAAAGTTCTCCTCTCCTGGTTGCTCACGTAGTAGGCAAACAAAGAGACGGAGTGCATGTCAATCTAATCTGGAAGAACGCCCCACTGCCACAATTTCACTGCTTGGACACTAGGATTTGGTGTGCCTGTGTGTGTTCCAAAGGATCGAAAGTGGTTCTTCAGTCACAACAAGCTCTTATTCATACATGTACTTGGTTAAATATTTATAAAAACTCCCAGTGAGCCTTATAGTCGGAGGTTCGCTTGCGTGCTGATTAGCTACACATATACATGTAAACATACTATTATTTCTTAAATATTTAAAATAGGTGATCTACAAGCCTATAATGCTTGTAAATCTCTCAAGCTATACTCTATGACTCTGGTTACATGGAGACGCACAGCTATAGTGTAGCATTTTTTTTCAATGACAAAATGCTCAGTGGGTTGAGTAAGTGTGCACATGAGTTAAAATTTTTGATCAGATTAATCGACATAATGAATTTAACTAATTAAATTGTTATTCAGCATTAGCTTCAACATGTAAGTTTTAGTCTGACAGCAATGGAATGTGTTTTGATGCCTCATGTGCGTGCTCATTCGTGCGCACTTATCTGTGTGTGTGTGTGTGTGTGTGTGTGTGTGTGTGTGTGTGTGTGTGTGTGCATCCCCACAGGCCCGCACACCCAGTTTGTCACCTGTTTGAAATGCAGAGCGATGCACACACATCCATAATGAGCTTTTAATGTGAGCACACAGTGTGCTATGGAAAGAGCAAGCAGCAGCCTCTCACCCTGCCGTTATGATGTGGGAAAGCTGCGGCCCATAAACCCATGAGTCGACACAAAGGGCTGAGAGATTATTACTAACAAGTTAAACAACTTAGAGATGACTCACCCAAGGTGTTTATTTCTTTGCTTTTTGCACCCTCAGAGCAGGGGATCATCATCATTATGTCCCAATACGGCATTTGGGTCCATTTCAACAGTTACAGTCCTAACATGGGAGGCACTATGGTGTGTTTTTATGGGGTGGAAAGTAGGGTGTAATGATACATTTTAACAGCGATTCGATACGTATCACGACACACGGTTGACAATACGATACGTGGACGATATTGGGTAACAAGACCAGTGGCCTTGTGGTTAGTGTCCGCCCTGGAACTGGGAGGCCGGGGTTCGATTCCCGGTTGGGTCATACCAAAGACTCTAAAAATGGGACCTAATGCCTCCTTGGCAGTGCCTGCTTGGCACTCGGCATCAAAGGGGTCAAAATCAGCTAATGATTCCCGAGCGCAGCAAGCCGCAGCTCACCGTTCCAAGTGATGGGTTAAAAGCGGAGAACCAATTTTGCTGCGGTAACGTAGTGACAAATCATGCGACTTTGACTTTTTACTTTTTAATTGTGCCGATACGACATGATACGATTCAATGATTTGAAATGCATATAGTGACCATTTAAAATGCACTGACATTGTCTTAAACAAAGTAATTGAACCACCCTTTTTTCCTTTTCTTTCTTTTAATAAACTTGAAAAAGTATTATTGAAATCGATTATCTGAAAAGAAAGCGATTCGATACAGATTATTTGCCTTGCAAAACAACACAATATGATACTTAGTTTTCATTTCATATACTTCGATTCTTGAAAAAAAAAACAATTTTTCAATGCAGTTACTATATTCTTACACCCCTAGTGGAAAGGTTTTTGTTATACAGTATATCTATAACAACCAACTATTATTATACATCTATATTGTGTTCAAGCATCTCATCTCCAATTCTGTAGTAAACAGAAAATACATTTTTCAGGTCACAATATCATGTCGATCCAATCGGAGAGAGAACAAACCAAAAGACAATTTATCAGCCTTGAGTTTTATAACCTTCCTGTTCGGTCTGTTTACTTTTGTTTCCTGCACATCCAATTTCCTGCATCATTTATGAATTCTCTCTCTCTCTCTCTCTCTCTCTCTCTCTCTCTCTCTCTCCACACACTTTAAATTGAGAATTACGATTGCATTGTGTTGCCTCCACAAGCTCTGGCCTGTCTCCATGACCTTTTCAGCAAGCAATCACATCTCAGTTACGGATAGGAATACTAGACAGTGAATCAATTCAGCAAAACAACGCTGAAAAATGCTGTCAAGATCAGGCAAATTTCCCTGCGTTTGTAATTGCAGTGCAGAAATGTAACCGAATGGACCCATACACTTGTGCATGAACACTGAGGGCCAAATTACGCATGTCTTAATTGCCAGGTCTTCTGAGGACGGCTATGTGCCGTCCTCTATAGGGACAAAGCTTTAAAGGAATTGTGACATAAAAACGTTGTTGTATTTGTATTTATTTAATAAAATAAACAAAACAAAGTATGGACAAGGAACTCGCCATTGCCAACGCCAATGCCATTAAACACTACACTACAGGCATGGTACAAACAGCATTGGGATCTAATCCCAAACTACTCCGATAGGTCAAAATGCAACACTCCTGGCCACCAAACGTTTGCAAGTAGACCCAAGTTGACGCCTATCAGCGCAAGCCACCATGGAAACAGAATCATTGGGTCGACTTTTGTATGCATGTGTCATTGTCAATATTGGTCTATTATCACACCACTGGGACTGGCACTTAATCTGATTTGTTGTGTCTCTCAACCCATTGGTGAGTTTTGATACATTTGGGTCAACATGGCTCAGATAAATCATTCAATATTTTGTATGATGATGATTTCTCAAGGGGTCCTAATCTTAGTTAAATTAACACACAGCAATCTGATATGTAATTGTAATCACTTACATTCTCATATTAGTTAATGTAGGCAATGGGTGATCAATTCAATGGGTGATCGATTCAATAATTTGATTGCTTTTTCCTCTGAGACTAAGCAATTCCAATTTATTAGAAGCAAATTCTAATTGCTATAGGATTAATCCAGCACAAAATAAACTAATTTCAAGGCCAATTAAAAAGGCTGTGTCAAAACATTAATTGAGAGCTTTTGGAAAGTTAACTTCTCAAATGAACAAATATGTTGTTTGTTGTTTATACTAGCCCCGACAACTTTTCTGCAAGAGTGCCTCCGATTGAATTCATTAAAACTGTCAGGGTAGTTTTCCCTAATCTCCAGACCGCTTTATAGAAATAATTACTGTGGATGTTCCATCATAGGACACACTTTGACTTGGTTGTAGTCATACTATTTAGAATACATTGTAATTTAGTTTAATATTTTAGACAACAGAAATGTTTTAGTGTTCTATATTATACAACAAATATCAGGTCAACAAAGATGCATTTTGGCTTATTGAGCTTGTAGATGTGTTATTTCGAGAGTAAAAGTGAAGAGAGTAAACACACATGATGCCAAGGCAAGACTGTAGAAATACCATAGACATAAAAAGAAAGGAAGTAGTAAAGAAAGTCGTTACCTGCCTGTCACTAAATAAAAGTTATTTGGAACAAGTGAGTTGTGAGCCCTTACATTCTTTTCTATTCTTAGTTGCACCCGAGTGCAATCAAACAAAATTATATCTTCACCGGCGAAAAAAAAGCACTTGTCCACAAATGCAACCCCCAAATAAATATATCACCAACTACATCCACTAATAGCAACATAATGTGTCTAACGTTATAGTAACCAACTATTAAAGTACTCCTTATACCATGCATAGTATACCATGCATCCATGCTGGTATATGGATACGAGTCTGAATTTATAGCGCAGAAAATACAATTCATGAGAAGTTGAAAATAAGTATTGAATAAAGTCAGACCAAATGTGTGTACTGAGTGGGGCTGTGTGTACTCTGTATTGGCCAAACAGCGCCCCCTGTTTGTACGGTAAACATAAAGGGGTACAGGATGGACATAGGGACAAGGCCAGGCCTTGGCAGTTGTTGCACCACTCAAAAAGTGTTCAACACCACCCATAGATAACTCCATCATCCCTTGTTGACTGTGGTGGATGAAGCATTCGCAGTAAATGTGCTTCGTCCCTTTCCTCCATGACATATGGCATTGCCAAGACAATCCAGGTCCAATTAAAGGGAAGTATGTTTTGTGCAAGGGAATGCAGCAGCCTAAAGGGATGAGCCAAGACAGAAAGGACATTGCTTGGTCTACTCTAGTTCTTTCGGGAGAGCACTTTTTTATTTTTTATCAGAGTTTATGAGGCTTGTTCAGCTCCACTAATGAGCGGTGGGATTTCTTTAGCGTCACCGGAGAAGACATGAGATGCAGAGGAATCTTTTTAGTGCCTTATTCGTTGCCAGGTTGGAGAGGCTACGGGAGGCTCGTGTTTAAACAAGAGACAGATAATGGTCTACATTGTAGCTCAAAGGCAGCACCGCTTCCAATTAAATTCCCAGGTCCTAGCATTGCAAACGTCTCAAGCGTTTAACGCGGACCAAGAAAGAATATCCGGAGATTATTTTTGGCTATATCCAATATTAAAGGTCATAGAGGCAACTTTAGTGTGTACAAACACTGTGACAGATTTGTTTGAAAACAGAATCCAACTCCACCTCACCTCCACTCTATTGGCTCATTATGAATCTGCTGAAGACTGAGTGTGTGTGATTGGTTAAATGCTGCCCCCCCCCGCTCAGAAATTAGCACCGCCTTTCCTGAGCCCAGCAAATGTATTGTTTTCATGATTTGTTGACAACAAAGTTCTGAAGCATCTTCAGGACGAAGCAAGTGTCTGTCTGCAGGGAAACAGCTGCAACATCAAAGTAGAAGCAACATAGGATTAAGGGGTGGTGCAAGGCATAGCCTAGTGTAATAATAATATTGATTTCGAGTTTCTAGGTGTGTATTTTCCTACAAAACGGCCACACACACAAGGCGGTGTTCAGATGGTAAACAAAGCGTTTCTGTTTTTTTGTCCATCCGCTTTCAGGTGGACGTCCTGAAGGCGGACATGGAGAGCGCCGAGTGGAAGATCCTGGAGAACCTGCTCCTGGAAGGCGTGCTGGACTCGGTGGGTCAGCTGCTCCTGGAGGTGCACCTCCACTGGGCCGGCTTCGAGGTGGCGGGCGACGAGCCGTCCGTGGTGCGCTACTGGTTCAGCCTCCTCCGGGAGCTGGAGAGCGCCAACTTCCGCCTGTTCCGCTCTCACAGCGACGCGGCCAAGCCCCGCCTCTTCCTGCACAAGAACGTCCTGAACGCCAGCAGCGCCTACACGCTGGGCTGGGTCAACACGCAGTGGAGGCCCTGATGGATGGATGGACGGATGGATGCGCTGCTGCTTCACAGCTCACGCCTCATGCACGCATAAAGAACAAATGTTCCTGTGCTCTGCCTGTGTTCCATGGCCGCCTTGATGCTTCTCCAGTGGAAATCACTTGGTTTGACCCAAGAGGCCTATGGGCAAGAGAAGCCAACTTGCTTTGGGTGTTAGCTACACCAGAGACTATCAACGGTAGTCTCTGGTGGTCCCATGTACCGAGGTTACTTTGTAGGTGCTTTACTTCCTGAAGGGGGGGGGGGGGGGCAATATTAGGAGACCGGAAGAACGTTGGAGCCTATTCATTTCCAAAGGTAGAATGAATGTGAACACGAATTATGATCCATTCTTTAACTCCGTGGACACTGAACTCAATACTGGACCCATCATAAGGCACAATAGTTACAACATATTCATGGTGAAACAGCTTCTTTTTGCGAGACAAATCCACTTTATTGATCCCAGTCAGGGAAGTCTTTGTCATTCTGCAATTTGACAGACTACACATAGAAGGCTGAAAGGAGAAAACCATGTCTACTTTTGAGGCCGATTACCTTTAGTGGGACAAAGTCGGCATATCTTCATACATAGACCATCTTTGGTTTAACCAAAAACTTGTTTTTGATTGGGGGTGGGGGAGGTTGGCAATCAAACTATGTGACTTCCATTGGAAACGCACCGTGGATGCACTGAAACGCAGGCAGAGCACAGAACATTTGTTCCTCGGACTAACAAGCGTGCTGTGTGCTGGCAGCATGAGCATGTTAGCCAATGCTTTCTGTTCGTGCATTACATATTTTCGGGGGAATTCGGAGAAACCGTTCCAGTCTGTAATAATGACTATGGAGATGGGCAGAGTTCCTTCATCCAAAGTGTTTATGTGCGCTGCTCATGGCGGCCATGCTGCTGGCTAGGCCCCAGCCATTATCTGTCATCGTGGTCTTATCCAGCACTGGCCCAAAGCCTGGTTGGCCTCAACCCCAACACCTGTGTTCCAGCCAGCATGCGGACAGATGACACACAATGGAGACTTACTAGCTAAATTAATTCAAAGCTCAATACAGGGAAAGGGCACATGTAAAGAAATAACACATCGTAATAGCTGGTTTAATACAATCTGTGGCCTGACCCTGGCCCAACACACAGATGAGGAATAGGGACCACTGCCTCCACTTTTAAAGTGCCGTAATCTGTAATCTAGAATACAGAGAAATATCTGTAATGTGAAACATGCTATACGACTAGTACTGCATCATGGATTGATGTATATAAAACATGTGTATTATGATGCATAAAAGGTATTGTGATTGTTAAGAAAACAGGGTATTTGAATACATGTGTGAGTGTCAGAACGCTTGAAGGCAGAAGGAGATGAAAAGCTATTAGCTCTGAATGTTATAGCCTCTGGCACTATAATAGAAAATGTCAATCCGGTATACGCACGTGGACTCATAATTTCACCGTTTTATCTTGGCTATTTCTCTTCTGATGCTCAATCACCCCTTCGTTATCTGTGCCACTCCAAACAAATGTTGTCACAGGAATTCATTAGAAAATTCCCGCATGGGGGCAGACAAGATTAATCCACTTTCGCTCTTTGAATTATTAACGTTTCAGTGAATATTTTGCTGCAGTTGAAAAGATCAGAGGAAGAGAAGTTACAGACGTTTCCCAAGGAGAAAGCCGCAGCACAATAGACTGTCTTCACTGACTTTGTACAGCCACCATGGACGTGGCGGAAGAAAGCACCAAAAGACATTTTGACAGTTTGACAGGCAACATGTACAAAACGTTTATTTCCATAAAGGGCCAGTCAAAAAATTGTTACAAATGAAGAATGAATTGTTTTTGCCCGGGATCAAATGAAATAAAAATTATACAACACATTTCTGACATTGCAGATTAAAACGATGTACGTGGTAAATGAGGAATGAGCCGTCGAGTTAAAACACCTCCCAGACTTTCAAAGCTGTATATGTTTTACCTTTACATAGAGATGGCTCTGTTAAGGGGGTATAAAAATACACTACACAGCAATAAGACTGGATACCAGTCCTATTGGCTTTTACACGATTCGGAAAATCCATGAAAGAGGGGAAAACAGCTCAGTTTTCATCTCTCTTTAAGCCTCTTTCTTCTTTGTTCCTTTCTCTTTCTTCCTTAAATGGACACAATGTACAAAGACGCTGTGTCTGGGGGATAGCTCCCCCCACCACCAATTCCCTAGACTACGCAAAGCTCCATAACAAGCTTCAGTCCCAGAGTTTGATCTGGCCGTCCCAGCCGCAGGTGATGACCTTGGAGGTCTCGTGGGGATGCCACAGGGCACTGATGCACACTTTGTCGTGGGCTTTGATCCTGTGGTACAGCTTGGTCGTCTTCCAGTCCCAGATGTTGAGCTTCCCGTCCGCGTCTCCGGATACCACATAACTGGAATTCGGTGGGAGGGAGGGAGGGTGGGAGGGAGTGGAGAGGGGGACGCAGGAGAAAGATGGAGGTTAAGACTTTTACTAAAAATGACTCCTGTCCCACTTCACCTGCTGAAGGTGGAGGAGGATTGAATTTGGGTCTTCGCTCCAGGCAGTTGCTTCCTGCGTTGTTGCCATGGTTACCCAATAATTTTTTTTTAAAAAAAGTCAGCCCACCTGCAGCCAAGACGTTATGCGTGATGGCACGTGGGTGTTGTGTAGGTGACTATGCGAAGTAGCAGGTCATTAATCTGGGTTCCTTGCTGAAATGCTGGAGTCAGTTTGGCCCAGTTAGCTACTACTAGTTGAATTATATATCCTGTATGTACTGTATATGAGAACAGGCTGTTCTGAATACCCCTCTATCAGCTGCAGTCATTTTAGAGCCGGGGATACAAGCGCGTGCATTGAAATGCATACCTCCGGCCCGTTTTACACACCGCTGTCTGCACACCGACGAGTAGATGGTGCAGGGTTCATTCCCTACACCAAATTCTGTGTTTTTGAGGGGCACTACCCCCTCCTAGTAACTCTAGCATTTAGTGTGCACGGCTGCATGGAAACACAATCTTTGTCCCACAACAAAAACATTAAATGACAATAACGAAGGGCCAGTCTTAGGTCTTGTCGCAGCCGCAAACATTAAAATGATCGCTGGCTAATACAACAAACAGGCCTTAAAACATTGTACTTGCCATCTATAAATAGAAAATAAAAATACCATAAATCATAGGGCTAGACTACACATCGTGGGCACATGACATATTTGTCTCGTTAGTCATGGATCCTTTTAAATGCTATTGGAAATGAATGGCCAGTTTTTATATTCAATTGTAATTAGCCATACGAGATGACGCACACACAAACGTTATACAATGGTCTCACATAGACAATTTTAGCACTGGCCACAGTGCGCATACATGCCCCGAGGTATGTAACACAGATATTTTGGTACATCATGCTCATCCATAGCCTAGTCTCAGAGACCACTTTGCATGCATTTCCCTTTCAAAAGAAAAGGAAATTGTGGGCATACAGCGACACTACACGTCTGTCTGTTTCTGCTGATTACTGATGGTCTGCAGCATTATTCAATTGACACGCACACAAGCGTACCCTCTCTCTAATTAATCAGGCTCATCTGCTGCAGCTGTGTCTCATTTCTCCCGCAGGCTCCGGCCAGCTCTTAAAGGCTATACATAGCCTATGATGGTGGGAACTGGCTTGTCGACAGTCGTCCTTGATCATGTCACACTGATAAAGATTTTTTTGCCATGTTTATATGGTAAAATGCGGAAATTGTGCCTGGAATGATGTCAATGACTATGTGTACCCGTGCCTTGGTCTTCATATATTCCAACGAGTATAACGACAAGTTGTGTAAATACAAGTACTCGGCACATTAACTCGACTAAGTTAAATTAAGTTAAAATAAACAACTACAATCCCCCACCCCCACCCTAAAAATTAAATCAATTAGTAGCATTTTATTTCTTGGAACATCTGACATTTCTTGATTTGGTGTGGCCATCTCCTCTGATGGTCCATCTCCTATGATGAGGTCAACAGTTTAGACATTCTAAATCCTTGAGTTTATAAACACTCCCCACTTTTGTGGACAACGTACAAGTGCCTCTCGCCTACAACAACTGCGGAATAGTTTTGGGGTCGTTTGTTGGTGTCTTAAGCGTTCTTGGACCACACAAGGACCTAACTGAGCGAGCTAAAGCGTGCGAGTTGCCACACCAAGCATCGCAAAGTTTGATTGAGAGGAGTCAGCGCTGTTCGAGTTGCGACCTCCATAGGCACAAAATAGTACATCATGATTTGGGAGTGAGCATTTGACCCCGACTGCCAGTCAAAGTGGCTACTGGCCAATCGCAGTGCATCTTTGCACACATGTGGTATAGGCTACGGGCTTGGGGTGTCACATCTACCCTCTTGAGAGGGGGTTAATGATCCTACCTCATGTCGGGGGAGAAGTCCACCTGGCAGGCATAACCAGCTACCATGTGACCTTTGAAGATCTTCTTCTTGTTCAGTCGGAAGCGGTTCTGGGCTCCGAAAATCAGAATCTGGTTGTCCATGGACTGGCAGGCGAGCCATTTACCTGAGGGAGGGTGGAACGATACGATGTGACACAGAGTGATATTTTTCTGTATATAAAACCTAGAGAATGGTTGAATACTACTTCAGCGCATTATGGCTTTAGTATACCAAAGTTCTAGAAGTAAGTAGTTGGCATTTCTGTATTGTTGCTACAAATGTGGTCAGTATAGTAGCGTCCAGCGTGCCATACGTGTGCGTCCAGCGTGTACTTGAGGCAAAAAATATGACTTAATATCCACAACATAATTAAGCTATATGATGATATGGCAAATACTTTGAGTTTAGTAATTAATAACGTAGCAATAGTTTGCTTGTCTGGTCTATTGTGCTGCCAGGCTGCCCAAATATAGAACTAAAATTCAATAACGTAATAATTTAGAATAGTTTGCAGATGCCACCACAGATTGCTCCAAATGTTGAATTCACTACATGGTTACATTTTGTGCTGTGTAGCAGTATTGCTACACAGTACTGTGCCATCACTACCATAGTAACTTAAAGTTGAAAGCTCCTTAGGAACATCCTTTTATGTTTATCGGCTAGAACTACAAGGCTCATCTTCAAGCCTTGTGTGGTTTCGGCTGAAAGCTGAACTAAAGGTAACCGCTGGACACAGATGGCTGGGAACCATGCCAAGAAAAATTATTTACAGCAACAAAGGACCCCCCCACCCCCCACTCATACGCACAATGAAAAACACTGATGAAAGATGGCAAGCGGACTTTGACTGGGATTTTCTAGAAAGAGCCACTGATGGTTGTTCCCAGCAGAATAATCAGTAAAAAGGAATGCTAATAAAAAAAAGAAAAAAGTTTTAACAGCGCGAGTGTTCGCTCTTTCTACTTGGCAGAACATTTTCGTTCCAGACATCACTCGAGTCTCAATGTTGCTTTATAGTGCTGGAAACGGCCACACAGCTGTGCCAACTGTTTTCACAAATCACTACTCTTCTTTGAAAGGAAAAAAAAACATGGTGGGAATAATACATGTAGCTGAAAAAATGTGCATGCCAAGTGTTATGACAAAGACAATATTAAAGAACTCACTTTGTGTGTGTGTACTGCATATAATACATGCACCATTCTGATCTATAGATAAGACACTTCTATCTCTGGTAGGAGAATGGAAAAAACAACTGTAGCCCAATAAGGTCTCATTGTTTAAAAAAAAGGTAATGGAGGCAAGTTTTAGCCAAAAATCTAAATAAATAGCGTCTCAAGGACTTGAAGACGACGAGAGCGTAGGTGTGGTCCGTCGCAATAGAGTGGAGGTGAGCTGGAGTTTTTTCTGTTTTAAACAAATCTGTTTACAAACAGCGTTTGTACACACTAAAGTTGCCTCTATTAGCTTTAAAACCAAAACAAGGGGGAGAGAGGCCCTGAATGTGGTGTCATTTAGGAGTGAGAGAGAAAGAGAGAGAATCATAACCGAACAGAGGACTTCTCCATTATTAAAGACAAGCCATCCATGTCACCGCAAATACGAACACTGCCCCCAAGGAAGGGACAGAAGGAGGAAAAACCATATGTGAAGGAAATGACAGCGGAGGATGAAAGAACAGAAGAGAGTGAGACGATGAAATCACTTAGAGATGAAGAGATTCCACGCTTAGAGACCGATTATGGGCCACATTTGCTTAGTAAAGGGGGGTGGGCATATTTGTTTTTGCAGTACGCTGCACAGACATTTCAGTTCAGCGTTGGATACGAGAGCCATTGTTCGCAGCAGTAAACGGCTACTGCTGCTCGTGCTGGAACACATAGTAAGTGGCACCTTCCGATTGTTCTACTAATGCCCATTTCAAGGTAATTTGAGACTAAGACTAGTGTCACTGTTCTGCCATTTGTAATATTACTTACCATTGGGAGAGAGTGTAACAGCTGGCATAGAGTGCATGCTGGGCTCTGCGATGTACTTGAAGTCCACAGGGATGTCCCTAGAAAACACAAGCAATGTGGTGAGGAGTGTTGGGCAGTAATGAATTACGTATTACATATTACTGTAATACCATCACCTTTTCCAGCAGAAGAAGTGCAAAGATAATTCTCTGCCAAACTGCATTGGTTAATATGTAATGTGTTACTCCGCCAAACACACACTTTATTACTTACAAATGAGCTTGTTGTCACATGCGAAAATAGAACAGATTTACAAGCTATCAACAGATAACAGAGAGGCGCAGCAGTTTGTAGATCCTGATCCACTGCAGCATTCTGCACACATGACGTACAACTTGACGCAAGTTGTCGCTACACAGATTGTGTTGTACATCTCCATTCTCTTGTGGGTGATTCAAATAATATATTACTACTTTTTCTCAGGAGACATGATAAGTACACACACACACACACACACACACATGGGGAGCCAAATGAACAAGTCAAATGCAATTTAAACCGTTCATAATGCAACTCACTAATAATATACATCCACAAAGCCATGTTGGAGTCAAAAGATGGCACAATAATCACAGTAGATGTTGCAAAACGAAGCAATAATGTAAAGTCTGTTGCTCATGCCCTCAGTTTATTTATTTATTTATTTATTTTTACAGATAATGGTTAACAATCTGAACAATGTTGTTAAAAAAAATAGCAGCAGCATCCAATTATCTACTCAGCCCTTTGCTTTTTCGCCCTTTTCTTATTCTGCTGTTCCGGGAAAGAGACTAATCTAAATTATCTGAACTCTGATGGTCTGCACAAGATCACGTTAAGTGCTACAGTGCTGTGTGTATGTTTGTGCTATTTGGCAATGACAGGCTGATACGGTGACAACGTGTTAAATGCCCCCTACAAAGGAATACGATAAACACAGAGAGAGCAGTGGCACTGAGGGCCATGGTCCTCTACCACCTCGTCATGACAAACCATTACTTCTGTGCACAAGGATGTCTCATCAATAATGAAGCCCCCCTGATCCCAACAACACAAAGAATTCACATGGGGTCATAGTGTTTGTCAGAACCAATGTCTACAGACAAGCCCAACACTGGAAACTAAACAGAACGTCAGATCTCCCCTTGGAGTTCCAAAAATAACGGATTACCCGAGTTATTGTTGTTTAAACAAGACTGTGGAAGGTTTGTTTATGAGAGCAGGAAGAAAGCACGGAGAGGTATACAAACAAACAGACGCGTTTCCCCGTCATGTAACCACATCGACTGAGCCTGTCGACCACAAAAGGTTCTTTGTAATTTTTTATACAAATAAACATGGGCCCCAAGACTCCACTGTCATGATCCAATTGAGTAGTGAAGACCGTCCCCCTGCGTGTTGCAGAAGGGGAATTAAACACGAAAGCTTATTTTGAAGCTTAGTGTGGTGTTGGGGAGAGAAAGACAAAGAATGACAATGCAACATTAAAGGGGCTCCACCATGAATTTAAAATAAAATATATTGTATAAATATTTCCTTTTAATAGCCTTTTATGCACTCTGTAGCCTAAACAACCACTATAATTATTATTTATTTATTTTTCATATTTTCTCAGTGTGCCATTTTGGCTGCAGTACCAGAAATGTCCACAAAAACATTCCCAATTCCAGATGCAGACATTTCTAAGTGACCCCAAACATTTGAACGGTAGTGTATATAAAACTTTTGCGGTTGAGATTGGTAAATATGTATATAGAATTTAGAACCGAAAAGAGAATTAATAACATCTTTGTATATTAGTTAGTTAGTTACTTATTGTCTGACAGCACAGTGCTTGCTGGTGAAGGATGTCAATGAACCACGTCGGCTACAGACAGCCGATCTCGCTGTTCCCCCCTCTCCTTCCCACCGTTCTTCAGTGTTCTATGCTCTCCCGACTTCGCCGCGGTTGATACGTGACTCTGCTGCGCTAATGCAGCCTAAATCCGCTAGGCACGGCTTAGTAGTCTGAGCTCTGGCGACTGATGATGGTGGAGGGAAGGGAAGGGGGAGGCGGGTAGCACATGAGCCAGGTGGTATCCGTGGGAGAGAAGAGAGGGGACAGTAAAGTCTCTCTTTGGCCCGGCATGCGACCCCCTACTCCTCCTCCTCTCGCCCCCGACTTGCCTCTCACTCTAGCACTGGCAAAGAAGAGTTTTTTTCTTTTTTTTGACATTAACATCTCACTTGGGACTAATGTGGAGAGAAAAAAAACTATATTAAATCCTCGATGAATGCTAGCACCAGTTAATTATATGGAGTTGGGGGGGGGGGGAGTACTAGAGGTAGCCAAATGGGAGGGAGGGGGATAAAATCCATTCCACAATAATAATAACTGTTCTTTGAATAAGCCCCCCCACCTCTCTGAGAAGCCCCAGGAAGCTTGCTTTATCAGAAAGCTTTTAAATATTTTATCATCTTTGAGCAGTGTACCGCCGACGTTTGTTTATCGGCATGGGCACCCCCCTACTCCCTGGCATATTTGCAAGGCTTTCTCTGCAGGCTGGTTGATTAGTCATAGTCTCTGACAGCAGGAACACCTAACAGCAGATTGTTGGGTTTTTTTGTCCTGCAAACCAGAGGAGAACAGACTAGAGAGTGGGGAGATAACAAGACGACGTGGCGGCTTGGCTTTGTGCCGGCTCTGTGAAGTGAAAAGATTTGAGACAGGAAAGGAAATGACTGGGGGAAATGGAATGATTTGAATGTTGTTGTTTTTTTGTTTTTTGTTTCTTTATGTGGCCTGCGGTCACAGCGTTCATCCGTTTAGATGATCTTAATTAATTATTGGAACCCGTGGTGGAATCTTTATCGTTTGGTGGGTCTACTTCATGGGAGGATTGTTGAGGGGTTCACTGACGTAGTTTCCTGCAAACAACAATGGTTTTAAATCACGTGACCCTGGGGGGGGGGCGAACGTTCAGCCATACAACAAGAAAAAAAGCAAATCTACAGGCCCACATGTCGCAAAGTGACATGTTTTGGTCGTGTAGATCTGCAGATCTCCATAGACAAGGTCTCCTGTCTGCCCTGTACAACTGGGCATACATATGTATGAGGAGGAGGTGGTGGCAGGTGTTTAGAGCAGACATGTCGTCTACCCTTGTCATAAAAATTCCCGGTGAAAGGACTGATGGCACAAGCAAATCAGAGCTACTACAGTCTGTAGTTCAAATATTTATCCCATATTTTCCCAGTGAATACATTTGACCTGACAAATTCTACCATAACAGTTTTTTTATCAGTCGTTCAAACATTTCCAGAACTTTGCTGTTGTCACTATCAGGAAAGGCGGCGCTAATTTGTGAGGGGGAGGGGAGTACTGTGGGGTGAGGCAGCGGTATAGCCAATCACAGCACAGCAGTCTCCAGAAGATTCATAATGAGCCAACAAAGTGAAGGTGAGGTGGAGTTAGATTCTGTTTTTAAACAAATCTGTTTGCAAACAGTATTTGTACACATTACAGTTCTCCATTTCCTTTAAAACAGCAAAAGGGTTTCCCATACAAAAACAATTAAATAAGACACATTGAACTTTACAGGTTTGGCTCCGAATTCCACCCCCTCCACAAAACACCAAATGCCATTCTATGCCATTTAATCTAATCTAATGCCATTCTTCTCGGTCGCTTCATTGTCCTTTTTCAACATCCATCTTCTTGCCTTTATCTATCCGGGGGAAATCTCTCCCCCCCTAGTATGCATTTTTCATTAACACCTCTGCTTCACGTACACACAGTCACGTAACGTTTGGCAGACTGGAGGGAGCTGCCCCGTGCAATTACCGCCTCCCGTCGCTGGGCTAGCGAGCTTCTGTAGCAGGGGCTCTTGGGAATGAAGATTCGCCCTCAGGGTGCGACGACAACAGTGCTGGTTGTGGGAGCGGACAGCGTGACTTTATTTTTACTCGGGGACGCAGGGATCCGACGCAGCGGCAATTTTAAGTGAATGACGCACCAAGAAGGCAGGGGAACCAAAGGCGAATGCACTAGTTAAGGGCATGTTCATACAGTATGTTTGAACTTGGGGTGGACGATATGAGAAATTATTTTATCACAATTTCCTTCTGGCACGAACATGATCCGCCATCGATTATCTTTTATGTTTGTCTTTAACACAGCCAGAAGTGTAGCTAAGCTATAGCTAATGTATATACCCCTCATGCTGCAGGGTTATGTTTGGAAGCGCATTAATATAAGAAACCCACAAGTCGTTTCTTATATTAATCATCACGCCGGCACTTTGTTTACATGGTTGCTCATCGGCCTGCTGGTCTCCAGTGATATTTTGTTTAACACTATTCCTCTAAGCTATTGCTATGACTGCTACGTAATGAATATCCAGGCAGATTGCAGAGGCAGTAGAAATAAGTCGTAATTGCCCGTAGTAGTGCATGTATCATTGCGCCGTTCCCGTAATAAGTCGCAATTGCCTGTAGTAGCGCGTGTATCATCGTGCCGTGCCCGTGTGTGGATCCGCCGCCTGGCAGGCGGAACAGCGAGGATAGAGAACACTGTACGCAAAAGGGGTGGTGATCCCGTGTTATACGCCAAACTGTGACCATAAATAGAAATACATGTGTGTCCGGTGACACGTGATCTGAGCGAAGATGAGGTATTGTATTAAATGTAAATGATGGGTATATGTTTGGTGCTTGTAAGCCGCACATAATCGATGCTGCATGACAGGGCTGTGCTATGCGAGGTTGATTGAGGCTATTTGTGCACCGTGGCATTAGGAGATAACGGACAAATTACAGTACATTGCACAGGAAGTAACAGACAGACATGATTCCTTGAATTATATAGACAGATGTTTGATTTTGTTGCAGACATGCAAACCTTATGCATGAAAAAGATGGTTAATTTAAAACTTTGTGCGATGGGAACGTTGCAGGCCTAATATAGCCCGACTTTAGTAACTATTGTCATGGAAAGCAACGTCTCTGTAAAAGGCAGATTGTGGACGGATTTCAATCACTCGCGACCCAATATTGTCGTACTGTCGCATAAGCCCTAGCTTGCTTCGACTTACCACTCCCACACGCGAAGACTCTTGTCGTCCGACGTGCTGACGAAGCGGCGGTTCTCGTCCACAAAGGTGATGGTGTTGACGGCGCCCAGGTGGCGGTCGTACTCCTGAACCACGTCACCTGTCCGGGCATCCCACTGAGAGAGAGACACAAGAGAAAGGCAGGGAGACGACCATCAGATGGGTGTGATGTCATTTGTTTTACTAAGGGTTAGAAAAGTGCTCCATGAAGACGTAGGAATTAAATAAACACATACACACTGAAAAAGAGAATATGCTTCGCTGCAGTGCAGCCATAACTCCACTTCTAATTAGTGGAATAAATCCCACTGCTTTTAGGAAGGAGAGAGATAAACATGGAGGGAGTGGGACTGTGTTCTTCTGATCGGCTGTAATGGTGATAACTGCACTGATGGGGTAACTCTAATGAGCTTCAACAGATGTGCCACCCCTTGAAAAAAATGTACTTCTTTGCATTGTGTTCAAAAGAAAAACGACACTGATCAGCCGGCTCTTACGACAGCACTAACGAGATCATACTTTAAAATGATACATTCTTCTTTTATACAGATTGTTTAGCATACAACAATGCCACCTTTCCCCTCGTAACATGGATTAAAGCAAAAAATGAAATCGCACAGCTGAAACTTTTCTTTCAGTCGAGCTCTGATCTGCAATTCATGAAATGGCACAAAGGACTCCGCCAAGCAATTTGAAGACTATGTACAATTGATATTATATTTCCTTTCCATAGATTGATATTCCAATTGATATTATAGTTTCTTTCCATAGAGCCAACCAGTTCAGACTGAGGGTTTATCTTTTTATGGAGAGAAAAACTAATTTGAAATCAATCAGAGTTTTCAGGAAGACTGAGTGTGACTTATATTGCTATTGGCTATAAGTAATAACCAAAGGTGTTACACTTTGGTAGAAGAATTGTATTTCTGATGATTTTAATCCAAAACCAAACAACACGGTTGAGTTAACTTTCTCACCCTAGGTTAAAATTGCATACCACATACATGGAAGAAATGTAACAAAAACACAGCTGAATGACCGAATGAACCAAATTGACCCATATAAAAGGTTTCAGTCAGTGATATTACGGTTGTTGATATTACAGTATAGAATAATTCCGTTATAAAGAATCTGCCATTTTATTACAGACCATTTTATTTCTCCCCTCTCCCTTATCCTCACACCAAGTCTGGTCCATGATTAATGTCTTGCTCTACTCCTGTCACCCACTGTGTCTCCACACACACACACACACACACACACAAATGTTATGCTCACAGAGCGTGAAATGCACTCCTGTCATCGTGTGTGTGTGTGTGTGTGTGTGTGTGTGTGTGTGTGTGTGTGTGTGTGTGCGCACACACACGCATGAAAAACGCTCATATGCTCACACACCTCACTGCCCAGGAATTACATGAGGTGTGATGATAGGACATGGTATATTTAGAACGCCCTGCGCGATATTAAAAACGTCAATGTTCATTTTTTTAAGAAGTTGTCGCAGACACAGTGGATTCCGACATTTACCTGAACAATCTTTTTATCCGACATGCCAGCCACAAAGAGGTTCTGTTTGTCCTCATCTGGGTTGAACTTGACGCAGTACGGCACCTTTCTGTTGGTGAACCTGGAGATGCACTGGCCTGTGGAGGAGAGAGGGAGGCGGATTGAAAAAGTCACAGATCCGGAACAATCCACGCAAACAATAAGGACAAAAAAGGTTTACCGTGAGTTGTATACCATTGGACATCCAAAGGAAAGCCACTCTTTTTTTAATGACAAATTTACATTTAATCTGGGTATGATCAGTTGTTTTAAACTATTTTGATATCAGGGATCACTATTTCAACAGCATTTGATCCACAGAGCACCATTTGATAATGTTTAGTCTCTCAGACCCAAAACTAAACATTTTTAGTCTTTTGTCTAGAATTCCATGCTGTAATTAATCAAAGTAACAATTATTCTACATTTTCTAATGGTGATTCTTAAAATTAGGATTCGTTCAAAAGCAGTGCAGAGAAGCAGCAAGGAGGTTACCACCACTACAGCTATAAGAGAAAAATATGTTAACACATTTCTGACCGTGAATAAGTGGAGGAGAATGCTTAAGAGTCATGTTTAAAATGATAAAGTAGCCCAACGGCTGTCACTGGCAGCATCATTTATTAGAACAAGGCCTACGACTGGAAGTACAATTAGTTATTGTTCAAGTTTAATGTGTTTTCATTCATCAATTGTCGTTAGAACAACAGATTGTGGCATTGATGCGTTATTATGATTATCCCCAACAACCGGATCAGATTATTATGCTGAAATTCAGCTTACATTCAGGGCAGTGTCGGTGAATAATAAAGAATGTTAGGAGGCTATTCTAGTCGTCATCATAATGACTGCCATGATGATGCCCAATAAACAGAGAAGCTGAGTTCACATTTCCTCCCGACAGGGGAGCTGCTACAGGTAGATCATTACACTCTCCTCTGCCCCCTGCTGGAAAGGCAGACACAATCACGCATGAAGTCTGTATTTATGTGAAGTTGAACCAGGTCAAATAGAGAGGTCTTCTCCAAAATACAAGAGAATGGGCTTTCCTGAATGGAGGACAAAAGGGCTGCTGAATATGTTGCCCCTCATTTTCAAGACCGGGGTCACAGACAGACTGGGTTCAGAGCAGAGTGATGGTGTAATGATGGAAACGTACCTGTTTCAGAGTCCCACAGCTTGAGGTAGCGGTCATAAGCAGCACTGAGGAACTGAGTCCCACTGTTGTTGAAGCAAACATCTCGTACTGCTTTGCTGTGGCCTACAAAAACACGAGGGGTGAAAATGAATATGTTAAATGCAAAACAAAAACAATTTCCAGTGGCATCATTCTTGTTTTTTTTTATTAACTCAGTCATTAATTTGACCCATTTTTGCAGTATAAAGCAGCAGAATACAGTAGTTTAAGAAAGAGGATGTTGGGTGTTGTAGGTCAAATGTGGGTGTTTAAATCAAGTGTAGAGTGACTGGATGGGGACCACAAGGTTTGATCTCGGCATTGCTCTTTCTAAATAAACAGCACGAGAAGACTTTGGACAGCAAGGATTTGTGTGCCAGGCTGATATGGGAAACCAAAACTGAAAACATTTTTAAAGAAGAACATCCGGCCTATGCCCTTCCTAAGCCATGCAGCGACTTTTTGGCTGACCCATGAAGCCTCTCTCTCTCTCTAACTCCATCTCCTGCTGCTTCCCCTGCCTGCATTGACTGCTTCTCTCTCCCCAATCCTCCACCTCCTCCCCCCGTTCTCCACCACGTCTCCCTGGGCTGTTGAATTATACATGCTCTGTGAAGGAGCTGACAGGCAGAACCACAGCTGAGGGGAAACAATCTCCGTTTCGACAGCACGCTGTCTCTGGGAAGGGTGACCTGCATGCATTACCCCAAACCCCCCCCCCCCCCCCCCCACACACACACACACACACACACACACGCACAAACGTCAGCAGATGTGTCATTAGCATTCTCGTAATGCTGAGCTCGCAATTCCGTCTGTCGTGAACATTTCTCAAAAGAGTGGGCACTTTTCTTTTTTCCTTCAACACCTCGACTCCTTTGATGATCGGTCTGAGGTTGGTGAAATGGCAGCGTCTAGGGAGGCATTCGTTTACAACAGACAGCAAATTTACATGAATCCCTTGGTGTGCGACAGAACGGGGAAAAAGGGGTTGAGGGTGATGTTGGGTTTGAGGCGGTTTGAGGCTCAACTCACCAATAAATGTCCGTACGCACCGCCTGTCGTTGTACACCTCCCAGAGCTGTGAAGAGAAGGGGAAAGAAAACAAACCGTTAAGAAGATATACTGGAAAGCCTCATGCATTTTAACAGCAAGGTGACAGCCGGGTGATTTCCCCCGGAAGTGCGTTTTGTCGATGGGACCCAGCAAATACTGGCGATAGCAGGCGTACCGGTGAAAAGTGAGTGGAGGAACATATCTTTTGGGGCGATGTTGTCCAGCAATAGCGGGAGGTTAGGCGATAGCCAATAAAATCCATGTGCTGCTCGCTGTTCTCCCGCTGTTAAACCCCGACAGTCAGAATCTTTGCGTCACGGTGGAGCTGCTTGGAGCCTGCATCATGCCGACAGCAGCATGGAAACTCACTACAGGGCTCATTAAGTGTACCGTGCAGGGAAGGCCAGAGGCACATGGTGCCGGGTGAGAGGCTCAAGGACTAACAGGTTTAACAGCAGGACAACTTTGATAAAGGTAACAAGAGAAGAGGGGGCTGGCAGAGATGGAAGACAGGGTTGGAAAAATGCCATTTATTTTGGTGTCTTGAGCAAAACACAAAAACGGAAAAGGGCACTGGTGTAGTTGAAGGAGGACACTGTGTGGTCAAAGACGGGGAAAGGACGAGTACTTCATACTGTAGATGAATGCAAGCAAAAATGGAAGCATTTTTTTGGTAAATGGTAAAAGTTTGCTACAGTGCATAAAAACAGCGCTACAGTGCATTAAATGCTCAGTGTTTTGGTAAAATGTGAAAATCGGTGCAGAAAATAAATCATTCGGTGTTTTTAGTACCACAGAGTAGTTGTTGATACCTTGATTTTACAGTCCATGGAGCAGGAGAGGAGTAGATGACCAGAGGCTGGGAACAGACGGATTGCACTGACACCCTGCAACACACAAAGGAGGGAGTTGGCCTAATTAACATCTGTGGAATGAAGCCAAATAAAAATACGACTGAATCGTTTTGCAAGACCAAGTCCTAATCTGCGATTTGTGAACCAGTGCGGATAGGAGGGAGCGGTTTCCTAAGCCTGAAATATATAGCTGATCATGGTTCTAAACCAAGGTTCTTGTTGTTCTACATAATAGCCAACCAGTTGAATAAATTTCAAATTGAGGATTTACATTTTATGAGAGTATTAGGATGCATTTGTTTTGTATTAGGAATAGAGTGCATGCACATGCATCACTTTCACACGAGGACAGTAGAACCTGCCTACCTGCACAGCCTTTGTGATCTACTGGTACAAGATCACAAATCAAAAATCAATCTACCTTTTAGGCACCGTTACTCTAAAGCATAGGTTGAGTGGCACACATACACACACCCATAGACTAAACATCGGTCATTCGATGTTGCAAAGAATATAAACAGTCTTGGTGTGTGTCATACACACCAAGACCAGTACACGATTACACGACTGTAAAGACAAAACAAAGGTTTGGAGCAGACCTCACTTCCGCTTTATCAAGATCAGAGCTTTGTTGCTCCAGAGTCCAGACCGAAAGACAGAGGCATTCGAAATTTGCAGGAGGCAGAGTAGGACTATGGCAGTCGCAAAAAAAAAAAAAAAAACTATAGAGTTCCCAAAGGTTTTTTAGCCACTGTCGGTAAAATTCCTGGCAGTGAAAGACTGGGCACAAAATGATCTCTCAATCGTGCACCAACACCCACCCACACACCACTGATTTAGAAAGTCTAACTGCATTCTTCAACCTTGAAATATGCATACAACACAGTTTGTCTATATACGATAGACAAAACAAAACACACACAAGTACGCAAAATGCACACAAGCGCACACAAGCAAGCACACGCGCACACAAGCAAGCACACACACACACACCCCTAAGTTCCAGCCCCACTGACCTTTGTGTGTCCAGACCAGACGTGGATCTGTTTTTTGGGGAGGTAACACTTGTCAGGGACGTCCATGGTGCGCAGGTTGATGCCCACATCCTGTGGGATGTGCAGGTAGGACCTGCCCTGGTAGTCGTATGCGTCTTTGACTGGAGTCACAGAAACACATACGTGCACAAGCATGTTACTAGTGCTACATTTCTAGAACATTTGCTTTAAAAAAAAAAATCAGTGGTTATAAATGGTAGGCCCTGTTCTGAAAAAGGTTGAATTTCAGAACAGGGCCTACCATTTATTCAGCATTTTAGCCACGAGACCACCTTTGATGTTGAGTTTACTCTCTCAGACCCAAAAGCCAGGATTTCCAAGTTTTTGTCCACAATTTATGAGGTCAAAATAACAATTCTTCTACATTTTCTAATTGCGTACATTCTTGACAATTAAGTAATTTAGACATTTATATACGTATAATTCTTAAGACTCGTATAACTCTTAAGAACATGAAATTCATTTTAACACTCTCAAGAGTTACAGATCTATAAGGGTCCATTTGGTTACCAATTGTCCCATCATTTAGCTGGAGACCACCTGGAATCCTTTTAGGGACCACCTGTTGAAAACCCATGAATTAAATAATAGAGTTAGTTCGATGTTTCGGCACCCAGTGGTTCAACCTCATACGAGGAAGAGCCACTTGGATCAAAACATTGACGTGTTAGTGGTGGTTATAAACCCTTTTTGGAGCATGATCCAGCGTAGGCATAGACCATAATCTTTCACTCTTTTACCCTTCTACCCTGCACTTGACGACAATGCATGAAGAAGACCGCGTGATAGATGGGGTTTACCGTGCAGAACCGTCTTCTCTTCTGCTGGAGCCTCCTCCTCGTTCCTTCCCTTCTTTTGCCTCTTGGCCGTGATCTCGTCCAGCTCCTTCTGCTCCTCCTGGCAATGAAGTAAAACAGAACAAGAATGTCATACCGTTCGTATGAGGCACAACGGCGGGCATGTAGAGTAAGTCTTCACGTGGGTTCCGTACCCGTAAAAACCCGGACCCGTAACCGGGGGGGTGGGGGGGTTCTTTGGGGTTGTATACTTTTGTGAAAATTCTATAAATAAAGTTAAAAAAAAAAAAAAACCCGGACCCGTCAGATCCGACAGCGTGTTTTAACAAAGTCACACGGACAGGGTCGGAATCGGACACATTCCCGTCGGAACTCAGTCCTGTCAATCATTACGTGTAAAACCTGATTGTATCCGAGAAGACGCGTTCTACTGTGTGTTGTAGGCTACTGTTTGTTTTTGTTGTTGCAAATGTTAGTAAAATATCTGGTGTAATTGTCTCTCCACACGTCTCATCTCCACACGCTGTGCTGCTCTGTGTGGAAGAGGAAAAACGGACGTTCAGCTGCTTCTGCTGCATAACGCTGATTGTAATGTCACCAGCATTTGATTCAAGACCACATTATATCACAAACCCCGAAAACAGTACTCTTGGACTAAACGAGGTGAAAGCTCAATGAAAGTTAATATGAGAAAGTTGTGTGCGTTAAAGGATAAAACTCCTCCTGCTCCGCACATGTGGATAGAGTGCAGCCTGTAGCCTCCCTCTCTGTCTGGCTGGGTCTCTCTCATGTGTGTTAATAATAAAATGGTAACTGGTCAATACGTCAGCTATATTATTTCATAAAGCCTATGTCTGCCTGGATGGGTCGGGTATCTCGGAATGCCGTTGCATGTCGCATTTTGGACAGGTTCGCCGCCGCAATTTGAAAGAAAAGTTCGCAATCGGAAAAAAATGCCACGGATCGACTCCGTTCTGGTTTAACTATTTCAAAATATTTTCGAAACAGTGCGGAAACTGCGATATTGCATGGATTTATTTCGGTTTCCGGATGGAATTTTTGAGACCCATGACCTCTACACAGTATATACTGAATTGCATCTAATGCTAGACCCAGCATTACCTCGGAGGGCTTGGCCCCATCCTTCTCGTCTGCATACTTGGCCCACGGTCCGAGGAAATTATCCATATCTGCTGCATCTCCTCCTTTCACCTTTTTCCGCTTCGCTGCCTCCGTCTTAGGACCAGCCTCAAACACAGTTAGTCCTGTGTGGAGGAAGATACATCATTGACAAATAAATACTAGATAAATGTCATTTCTATCTCCAGTCAGTGCTCAGCTTTTTTGCTAATAATAATTTGTCTGTTTTCCTGTCTAGCCCAGAAAGCTGTCACTGAATAGTCCATATTAAAAACTATGACTAAGCGATGTAAATGTCAGTAAGGATTACCTTTCTTTTTCTCTGCTTCATCCACGGCCCCAATATATGTACTAGAGGACACTTGATTTGTGTCGACTGAAGGATCTAAAGCATAGCCTGGAAGAAAAAAAAACACATATATACGTATATATAAGAACACAACAATGCAGAACTTAAGAACGAGAAAATCAAAACATTGTCTTATGTGGCACATTAGCGACGCCAGGAATTTTCTTTACCGTAGGTAGAAAACGTCCTCCTTTGCTGTTCGAACATGAAGTCGTTGACGTGAGCAGCCTCCGTATAGCCAGATAACATGTTCCTGGGGGCGGCCATCTGCTGCGATTTATACGGGTTGACTGGCCCAAACTAGTAGGAATAAGAAAAGAAAACAATAATAACGGCGTAATAACGTTGCTGTGGAGTCTACCAAACGTCAGTCCAAGACAAAATCGAGTGTTGGAGGGGACGAGTATTTTTCTAATTGGATAGGTACAGAAAACTAGTCCTAAAACAATTTTGGTCTGACACAACCATGAACTATGTTACTTTAACAAGACATCTGTCTATAAGTACAAGACCTAAGCACCTTATTATTGTAATTATTGTCGGCTGTGCATTGACGTCACCTATAGGCAACAGGGCCATCAAATGCTAGCATCGCTGAACAGGTTTAGCCCTACTGTGTACAGGCACATACACAACGCAGAAAACTTTCTGGTGGGGAAGGGCGACTGTGAATTAAAAGCTTGGCGCAGTTCTATGGGACCTATATTTTTTATTTTAGTTATCGTTTTTTCATTAGTTTTAGTTAACTATAAAAACCCTGCAATACACCAGTATACTTTTTATGTATTTTAAAGCAATTAGTTAGAACACATAATTAACATAGAGAGTTGTTGTTGGGGGGGTCACAGGGCTGGTGTTTTTGTTTTTTTGTTTTTTCCAGCCCCCATGAGCACGGAAGCAGGATAACAGCCCTGATTGTAATAAGAGAACTGTCTAGGGCTCCCCATAACATTATTTCATTGCATTGTTGTGACAGGAGTGAACACAAGAAGTGAAGTGAAGTCAAGATTATGATCGAGACCAAGACAAGACAGAGTAAACGAAAGGTGTGGAATACCACAACCCTAGAGCGTAAAACAGACTGACTGAGACCCACCTCTGGCGCAAACATGGTTTCATACGTTGGATTGTAGGTGACTTCTTTCAATGATGGGTCCAGGTGTGTGCCCGTTTCAACCGCCTCCTAATTATGACAATGGGGGGGGGGGGGGCAGATTTGAACAGGTCATGCTACAATACCCCATTTGCCAGGCACAACAACTATACATTTTATTTTGTTTGGTCCTCAGACACAAACAATGATAGAACAATCGCATAACAGCATGATGATTGCTGAGAACAGCATAACATAACACCAACAAAACATACGTGTTAACATGTGGGCTCTCACCCCATCCCAGACATTTCTGAAATTCTTACACACACACACACAATCAAAATGAGTAAATGGAAGAGATACAACTTAGCAAAAGCTCCTTGGTTGACTTGATAAAGAAAACGGGTGTACCAAACGTTTGAGGTCGCATAACATCGTCATCAAAAGCAGACAGAACAAATAGCATTCTTCAAGGAAAGCATCAGAGAATACCAGAAAAAAAGACCGGAGCTAGATTTGTAGGTTTAGTAACTAATTATCTTATTGTGTTCTATTTACCAAATGATGATTGATTGATCGATTCATGTATTAGCAGTTGACTAAAGGTACATTTCACCAGAAAGCACAACACAAAATAAAGACTGTTGACGTCTCACTGATAAGGGGGTTACGCTTGCTTACAAAAGCGTAACCCCCCGGAGTTAGAAGAGAAATACAATACAACACCTTGTTGTGTTCATAATTATGGATTCATAATTGGCGTTAGACGGTCGCGCGCGTTCAGTGAACGTGAGTTTTTATCCAAAAAGCTAACTAGCATTAGCCACAGTCTTACTGTGTGGACAGAGTTACGCAAACTCCGTTCACGTCATGGGGCAAGTCCAATGGCGCCTGTCCTACCTACACTTCTATTGAGAATGAGGACAACACATAGGGGCAAGTGCAACTCCCGGACTGGAAGTAGGCAGACATGCACCCCTTTATCTTAGAACATTTTGGACGACACTTTATATTATTTGCTGAACAATACTGAACAAAGTAGCTCTTATTTGCGCCGCCCTCGTTGAAAACGAGCAGCATAACATAACACCAGCGCTCGGGCGCTCGGTTTCTGACCCCTCAATGTCGCATGTCTTCTACCAGACGGCTCTGGCATTAGCTAATAGCCAGGTGCCTTTAGCATACCTTTACGGCCACCTCGGGAGCGGCATTAAGAAGAGCCAAAGTCATGGTGGGTGCCGACTGCAGAGGTTTAAGGTGGGCCGTGGCGTCAGGGTCCACCTCTCTCTCCGGGCTGCCTGACTCATTGTCCGAATCAGAATCGGAGCCGTAGGAAGCGAGTGAGGCGATGGCGGCGGACATCTTGGATGTTGTGAATTCGCCCGGCGGAAAGAGGAGGGCGGTACTTCCGTGGCAGTGTTGCCAGATTGCGGGAGAGACATAAGCCTACGTAGGCAACTCTTTCATGTCAAGGACCCCCAAATTGACCCTAATTAGCCTATGGCGGAAGTAGGGGTGCTTAGACTAGTAGACTACTACTACTACTGCTGCTAATAAAAAAGGTCCGACCTGTTCTGTGTTTCCTAGAAATGGAGGTATGAAAAAAAAAACATTAAAGGGGAACTTCACCCATTTGGCCATTTTCAACATTTTAATATGTCATTAATATACCTGAGATGTTGTGTGGACATGGTGTTGCAACAAAAAGTTCCCCCAATTCTGTATTTCCTAAAAATGGAGGTCTGAAAGAAAAATCATTAAATTGGTTGAAATACATCTGATGACTCATCAAGATGTATTTCACCATGTTAATGATTTTTCTGTCAGACCCATTTTTCCTGAGAGGGTACAAATGGAACCAAATGGACCCTAGCGGGTCCATTTCTGTGACATTTTTTTTTTGTCCAAGTCTGACATATAAGCTGACTGGTGGGATGACATGCTTGTTAAAGTGGATTACCACTCATTAATATAGCCTACCTTAGAGTTGTTGCATGTAAATAATTAAAATGCCCTTTCCAGACTTCCATTTCTAAGTAACACAGAATGGGGGGACTTTATTATTATTATTTCCATACAACATAGGCTATTTTAGTATAGGCTAATGACAAAAGGTTGAAAATGAGTGGTGGGGATGTCAGCTGTCTTTCATGGTTGCTCTTTCATTGTTCCACTTATAACTTACAGTACATCACACCTCAGACCGGTATACATTGTCTAAGACTTTCTCAACCACGAGAGAAAGGCTAGTCTAAACTAACAAATGAGTGGAACAGAGTGAATGGACACAGGATTGACTTGTTTTATGAAGCTACGACTAATGAGGCAAGACATCAGTTGAATGACTTTAGGAACAGACAGCATAACACAAAATACATATTGTACACTAGACTACAGTATATATGCATGAAGGGAACATGGGAAAGATCTGTATCACACTCCCAAAGTAGCTGATCTACAAGCTCACATAACAATTCATAGCGTTTCGAGGAGTTGTGAGCTTGCTATAATGATGATTTGACGAGAACTTTACATTATGGTAATTATTTGTCCCATCAGCAAGAGGTGAACAGTGAGGAGTGATGGTGAAGAGAGAGAACTTGGAAATATGCTTGCATCAAAATTGATGATTTGACTATAGAACTTTCCAGCAAACAGAGAACTGAGAACAAGAAATAAAGAACTGAAATGTATTTTGTGTACCATACGTGGAACTGGATAGATCTGTCATTACCATCATTACCATCATTATGGTAATTGTGTCCCAGCAAGAAATGAACAGTGAAGAGTGGTGGTGAAGAAAGGAAAGATGCTTGTTAATTTATCTGATTGATATGATCTGATCTGATTGACCGCCACAAAAGGCCTCTGCCTGGGCCACACTCCATATTTGGATATGACTAACAAAGAACTCCATATATGGGAAATTGGGAATAAAAACACAGCTGACATCACAAGCTCTGCAGGCGCCTTTTGCAGAACCATCCTCACAAAACGCTTCTCTGTCCAGGGCTCTGGACAGGACCCCTGCCCAGTGTTCATATGGATCATATGGATGGAACATGCATTCTGACATAATTCTGACATCATTCATCATTAAAATCTACATACCCGGATGGGGCTTGCATTTCTAACTTACATGGTTTAAGGCAGGGGTTTTCAACCAGTGGTCTGGGGACCACCAGTGGTCCCTGAGAGGGTTCCAAGTGGTCGTCAGGCTAAATGATGAACAGTTGGTTAGCCAGATAACTCTTAATGAAAAATGGACCCTTGAATGTCCATTTGATTTCATTAAATTGAAATCCAGCCTGGAATTGTGGACAAAAGCGAAATAAATCTTTAGTTTTGGGGTCTGTGGGGCTAATGTCATCAAATGTTGGTCCGTAGCTCAAATGCTGAATAGATAGTGGCCCCTGGTATGAAAAAGGTTGAAAACCCCTGGTTTAAGGGTGCATAGTGGCGGTGCCCCAATGGTCATCGCTGTTGAGGCTTGAGCGGGCAGTGGTCTGTCTGAAGGCCTATTGGCTGACTATATGAGAGAGTCTGGTGATGCAAAGTGTAGGCCTACTGAGATAGATCTGCATATATGGAGTCGACCAGCAGCTGCATATTTGACCTGAAACAGTCTCCATGCATCTGTTTCCTCTGGCATCAGTGTGTGAAGGTCTGTGTGAATGGGAGGGAATGCAGGCCTAATGTACAGCATGTCTGTAAAGCATCATTACAAAACACCCTAGCCATACTACACACTAGCCTACTACACCCTAGCCTATAACCACTTCCATTTTGGCCATTTGAAAATGAATGGTATAACAAGACGACTGGTGATATCCTGCCTGCACTCTCTACTATATAGGCCTACTGTTTGTACTGAAGGTGAAATTCTGAATTGAACCGAATACTGATGAGTTGAATATGATTCATATACAACGTATATCTATCATGTAATGTTTTTTTCCCCTAGCTGTCATGGCTGCACCTGATTATGGCAAAAAGCATTATTAGGCTATGGCAGCCTAAACAATAATGACTATTATTAATGGTCCATAAAACATTAATTTAGTAATTGGCATTCATTGCATACACCCGTGACAGTGACATATTTTCTGCCGGATATTTGGTGCATCACTAGTTTGCGCATATCTGTCCAATCAATCAATCAATCAATCAATCAATCAATCAATCAATCAATCAATCAACCAAACTACTACTAGTACAATTAAATATTTATGTATTTATTTATTTATTAGACCTTAAACTGGTTTATCAAACCAACGTGTGGACTTTTTGTCGTTGCAAGCAGTGTTGCCATGTCTGCTTATTATAGGCGATGTTGTTCTTTTATTCTATAAAGTTGTTTGTAAAAAAAAAAAAAAAAAAAAAAAAAAAAAGTGGTGGTGGGGGGGGTCGATTAGTATCCTACTGTTGCGTAAACCAGTGTTTCTTAAACATTTTCAAGACAATGCCTTCCTAGATTCATATTTATTTTATTTGTTTTAAAAATATTGACAACATTTAGGCTATCTATATTTTTGCCATATAGTCCTACAAGATCACATCGCGGTGTGTGACTTGTGGATTTGTAGATCGGTTTAAGATCGCCAAAATGCACGTTTAATTGTTTTTGAGGCTAGTTTAAATCGAGCTAGTTGCTTGCTTCTCTCTCAAAGCCTGGCAGCCGACACAGCGGTTGCGCGGAGTGACGGGACGCTCTCTTCGCTCGCCTCGCGTCCCAACAATAGAGTGGTGGTACGTACCATTATTATCACAGCGCACAATAGATTAGGGCACTACATTTTCTTGCGTGCAGCTGCGAACGCGCGTCGGCGCCTGGGTGCGGGCTAGAAGAACTGTCGCATCGGGGGCTTGTTCTAATCCAACCCGCCGCCGTCGCCCCCACTGCTTTGACCGGAGCGGGTTTCCAGCCCAGATCGCAACGCATCCGCGGCGTGGATCCCTTTGGAAAACCAACACAGTGCCTTGATCCCTCTCTTCTTCCTCTCCTCCCCACTATTGCCTCTCTCGCTCGCTCGCTCTCCAAGACCCCCCCACTCATTTCACCCAGCCGATCGGTGGGGCTGGCTTGTACTGTACCGTTATTATAATGATGGACCGGAGCTGGATATTATTTACTACATTTTTGGACACGGTGGCTGCGCGCTCTCTACCGCAATAGGAAGAAATGGCAAGAAAATAAGGAGGAGCAGCCGCAAGCTGAACAAACATCTCACTCAGGTAATTTCCATAATGAATTTCGGGTTATGTAAGTGTCTACAGTAGAGGATGATTTGATTAACTATACCCTATAGATCGTTTGCATATCCATACTGTCTGCACAGTAGCTAGTCTAAACATGTTGGTTCTTAATCGAAACGCTTTAAACACTTCTCAAATCCAACTAGCTCTCTGTCTGTCTTTCTATACCGTTGGTGGTAATTCAACACTGTCTGGCCATGAGTATAGGCTAGCCTGCGCGCGCGCACACACACACACACACACACACACACACACACACACACACACACACACACACACACACACACACACACACACACACACACACACACACACACACAGGTGATGACATGCGTAATGGACGGCGCTGCTTGGTTGGGGTTTTTTGCCTCCTTTGGACTAATTGCCTGATTGCTGCCATGGCAACGTGGTGGACCCCAATTGATTGATGGGGCTGATTGAAACTGCACATCTGCATTATCCCACGTTGCAACTGTATAGACCGTACCCTCTGCATGGATTATCATGTGGAGCAACAGCCAGGGCTGTAGTGTGTGTGTGCTGTGTACACTGTGTCCAATTTAAGAAGCAGGTTAGAGAGAAGTAGGCTACTTTCTTTTTCTTTGGAATCTATTACAGTATGACTATATTGGGGGGGGGGCATATATTATAAGCCATCAATCATTATGGCTTATAATGTGTTAATCCTGGGGGGGGTGAATAGTTTAGAGAAACATTCGTACAAATTGGCTCCAATTTCCCATAGCGGAGAATGTGCAGGTTATAGTAGAGGGTCGTTGTCTAGTGTGATCTGTGGGATATGATTGTGTTGATTTTATATTGTGCTTTGAATGTTTTACATGCCACACCACAGGCGTCCAACCATGTCTGCAGAACCACAATGGAAATAAGTCATTTGACTACATCATATCTAGCTATATATATATAATGTGGCAGCCTGTCTGTGTGTACAGTCTTTAGCCAATCCACTGTATTCGATCAGTTAGTTTTTGTTGATCAAATGCCAATCAAATCTTTGCAATGCTCCAGATAGACGACTTGATGATTAAAGAATCAGTTTGGCATTAGTGGTTGTTATACTCTCAAACACAGGATTGCCATGCCAATGCCATCCATGCCGTGGTTTAAATTTCCCACGAAGAATGCATTGAGGCTAGGGGCTGGGGTCGTATTCCAACTAAGCTTGGTTTCATGGGGGATGGTAGCCTTCAGTAGTAGTAGTAGCAGTAGTAGTAGTAGTACAAATCACACTTAGCGAAATTGGAAACCATTATTCATAGTTTATCCAGATGTAGCACGAAAAGTGTCATGTTCAAAATTGAAGTTTAATGCTTCACAGACAGTGATTAAGTAACGAATTATCCCCACCACACAGCCAGCATCCTATCAGGTAAAAGCTTGTACTGTACATGTGTCTAGAAATTATGGTAATGGCACTGTGCTGCTGTAAGATGGTTTATATGAAATGTAGTTACTATGGTTGCAACAACACAAGATTCTTTGTAAGAGGGTTGGAAAACTAAACTGATCAATTATCCTGTTTAGCTTTAATTGAAGGTTTACTTCTTGTTATCAGTTTGTGAAATGGAGGCTAGAGTTGAGCAGCTTGCGCCGGGAATGCTTACATTACAAGCCATCGTTGACGCAGAATGTATTATTACTCCATGTGTTTTATATGCCAGCCTATCTGCAGCTCTTCTCAGTAGATTACTAAATAAGAAGTGCTGCGCGCGCGCACACACACACACACACACACACACACACACACACACACACACACACACACACACACACACACACACACACACACACACACACACACACACACACACACAAACACCATATGGAGCATTGCTGCTTCACAGAAGAATCGATAGACTTGCTACGCTTTGAGGATTTACAAGGAATTCAGATCGGTTCACTTTCTATTAAGTCAGAACAAGGCGCCGCTGCTGCCAATCCAGGCAGAAAGTTCCACTTTGGGAAGTTGAGTACATTTCCAAAGCTCTGTCTACAGGCACTGTGTTATGAGGACTTTATTTGCACCTCCCACCGCACAGCCTCGGAGGATGCAGGCTTTTCGTTTTTCACAAGAAAACGAAAAGCCTGGGCAAACAAGACACCGTTCCTGGTCTAGGAGCAGAAGATCACGCATGGGCACTCCGGTCACGGCCCATGACCCATCCCTCTAGACCAGGGGTTTTCAACCTTTTTGATACCAGGGCCCACTATTTATTCAGAATTCGATCTACGGACCATCATTTGAGGACATTTTCACCCCACAGACCCCAAAACTAAAGATATATTTTTGATTTGTCCACAATACCAGGCTGGATTTGGGAAACAGGCAAACAGATCAAAATGACCATTAATCTTCTACATTCTGTAGTTTTATAGACTTGGGCTAATGCTGATGATGAATATTTTAACTCTTGAGAGTGTAAACATGAAACCAAATGGACCCGCAAGGGTCCATTTGGTGTCATGTTTACGCTCACAAAGAGTTACATCTGGTTAACCAACTTTCCATTATTTAGCATGGGGACCACCTGGAACCCTCTCAAGGACCACCGGTGGTCCCTGGACCACTGGTTAAAAACCCCTGCTCTAGACCAAAAATCACGTTGGCTGGAACAGGCTACTCACTGCGCAACAGGGATAATAGAATAATTCCAAATTAAGAATGCTGTGCCCATTCCGAAACCCACACGACTGGACTATTTTAGGGCATCGAAAAGCAGGACATTTTAGCGTTCTCTAGAGAATCATTGACATTTCGGGACACTGTTAAACACCACCACTTTAATACCGTCTAGCCACTACGCTGTAGGGAGCCACTCTGATACAAGTAGGTCTCTAGATACAACGACGGCCGCATTTCTGTTATTCTTGTCCCGATTACAAATGCTCTTTTTTTGAGCTTGAGAATCCATGGAGATGTGGAGTTGGTATGTCTGTTCAGACAGTGTTATAATATCGAGACTAATCAGTCTTTCTTAGAAAGATTTGGGACAACTTGTAGACTAAAGTATACACACACAAACACTTCACAATGTTATCCAGAAAAAAGACACCTCAGGCTGTCCTGCATAATTAGAAGAGAATCAGAGCACTATAATCAGGGACACTGTTTTTGATCATGTTTGATGTTTTCAGTAATACTGAATTTGTCTGTCAATTAGGCTTTTAATGGATGTCATGTATGATACTGTAGATATATTATTTTCTACTGCAATGCTCTCTGTATTCAAGGCAGCAGAACAGCTGTTTGTTTCATTTGATCCGTTTTTGCAGCCACGGCACCCAAAATGTCACACGAATGCTTCACTGCGTGGAGCGTTGTTTGGGATCATAAGTGATGATTGCGCATGCATATACACATTTACTAGTACATCTTTGAGCTGCGTTAGCCCCTCCTATGTAGGTTTTGTAGGGTTTGTGTAAACGCAGACATTGAAGACAAAAAGTGTTTAAGCACAAACATTGAAGACAACAACAACGAGGACGCAAATTGTGATTGGCCAGAATTAGATGATGTATGATGACGTACCATGGTAATAGTGCCCTTCACTTCACACAGGTGTGATTTTATATTTTACAGAGTGACTGCTGAGCATTTGCTTTGCAGACACAACTAGAAAAAAGTGCTCCTCAGATCACAGGTCTCCACCAAGATAATGGTATTTAAGTTTCGCAAATATTGGCCTCATGTTGGCGTTATAAACAGGCAGATGTGGAAAGTGCAGGGCAAAGGTTTTTCAAGTGGCATTTGTTCATGTGCCTGGTGGGAATGTGTGTGCATAATTTCACAGAAACTGCACTCATGATTCAAGGCATTTTGTTCATAACGGATTTGCGAGATGCATGGATGAAATATGGATGGAGTAATGTACAGAAATGTCTTTCGCCAAAATCAGCTTCATGGTGGCGCTTTAACAGCCCGGAAAATTGGGGCAAAGGTTCCTCTGTAGGCATCCAGAGAGTGTTAGAGTAGTTTGGCATCACCCGGGCTAACGGTGCAGGAGATTAGCTTTATACAGACGGACTAACGGACATGCTCACTTAAAGAGTGTAAAGCATGCTCCTCCCCATGCCTTCGGCTAATGGAGACAATATCCTGGTGTCTATCCTCATAGCCCTGTTATCTATAGGATACAGTGATTACATTCATAGTCGACATGCACAGTTTGGCCTCCGCCTGCTGTGGTTTCCCCAACCGCTGGCCCTTGTTATCTTTGAAGGTGCAATTTTGGGGTTGGGTTTTCCTTTATCTCTTAGATACTGTGACTATCTACCGATATACGTACACAGTATATTACCGTGTGTGTGTGTGTGTGTGTGTGTGTGTGTGTGTGTGTGTGTGTGTGTGTGTGTGTGTGTGTGTGTGTGTGTGTGTGTGTGTGTGTGTGTGTGTGTGTGTGTGTGTGTGTGTGTGTGTGTGTGTGTGTCACACATACACACACAGAACTTTAGATTATACAGTGATCCTTTATCCAGCATACTTGAAAACATGTAGCACAGCCAGACAACGTATTTGGAAATGTTGAAAAGTCCATAAGGCTGCTGGGGCGGTATATAACTCGACGCCTACGCATACTATATGAATTGTACAATCACCTTATTGCCCTAAATCTATATTATTTCTACTTCATTTCGAGGCTTTCATCGGTTCGCGTTGCCAAACCCGTGGTTGTGTGTTTTCACAAAAAAACAACAACACGTTGTTTTGTTCCCTGCAGGTTTTTTACAGTACTTATTCCCAGTATTTACTTATCTGATGCGGTTTCTGAGCCCCATGTCGCACAGGATGACATTTTCAGCACTACAGCGTGCCTGCCGCCCCCCCTTCCCCTGCGCTTCAGATAGCGAGGGCCCTGTGATAGAGGAGCTTTGGCGTTCCTCCCAACGGAGCCCTTTATGGACCTCTCCTATTTGTTGACATTGCTCTGATCCTCTGCCAGCCTGTCGAATCTTTTTTTTTATCCAAGCTCTCTAAAACTCTCTCTCTGTCTCTCTCCATCTCTCTCGACTTTCACTCTTTCTTTTTTTTAGCCCCCTGCTCCATCTCTCCTCCTTGAGACTTTTCTTTTTGCCGAACAGAGAATAATATAGAGCTGATAAAGTCAAACGAGTGTGCAGAGCGTAAAACGAGAGGCTGCTTTCTGCCTGCCTTGGCTTGAAAAGGGAGGAGGAGGTGGGTGAGGGCGAGAGACAGAGAGAGAGAGAGAGAGCGATGAAAGAGACAGTGAGACGGAGAGCGAGAAGGTCTGTCTGTCTGTCTGTGGCTCGGCTACTATCTCCCAGCTGTTACGATGCTCCAGAGGCTCCCACAGACACACACAGGGACCATTGTTCCTTTTTCTCCTTGGCAAGGCCCACGAGCTTCCATAATAGCCGCCTCTGTCCCGGAGCCTGAGCTGGCCTGCCACTCGGTTCAGCATGCCTGACTGGTGTGCCTTGTATTTGCCCTCCACCACCACCACCACCACCACCACCACCTCCACCACCATCACCACCACCACCTTGTCTGCTTTCACTGTCACAGCCACCCCTTTAGTCGTCGACGCTTAGGCCTCAACCACGGGCCACGTCGCGCCGCAGCTGCGTCTGTAACCCATGGACCGACCTGTTGATCCCCGCTGCTGATCTTAATGTTACGTCTAACTCGAATTAGATTGTGGATCGATTCAGGTCTAAGGCCTCATCCGATCTCCCCCGCACAGACTGTCGGTCGCTGCCAAGCCTTCTCTCCTTTCCGTCGGAGTGCACCCTGACAACAATATTATTGTGATACCCGATCCGTGCCTCCGTAGTAGTCTCGCGGTTAACGAAACGTTTTGCCATGCAGCAGCAGCAACAAAATGTGAAATCTGATGCCCGCCAACGTTGGTGATTTACCGACGGAGGCCCCCACACAGAAGAGACACGCCAAAATCGCATCACGGAGTAGGTAATCAATCCAAACGGTGCAATATCGGGTGGAATTTGAGATGCGTTGTGTTTTCTGTAAAGCACTCTTTCAGGGCCTTCCGGGGGTTTGGTTTTATGTTCAAACCTTGACGTTGTGTGATGGAATGTCTTTCCTTTTACAGGAAAGAAATGAAAATAAATTTGAAATATGACTATATGGCCTACTTGGCGGTTGCGCCTTTAAAATGAAATGCATAACTTTTCCTGGGTTCTTGCTGGTATATATCACAAAGCTCTCATTTCACCTCCGTGTTGTTGACAGCCCCCCTGGGTTCTAGTTTTTCATCACACCCCTGTTGCAGGAAGCGCTTCGGCCTGCCCTACCGGTTCTTCTTTAGCTAAGTCTCAGAGTGGGTCGTTGATAGTGTTGATAGTGACGACAGGGCTGAAACAAGACAGGTCTCACTGCCTGTCCCTGTAACCGTCAACCAGAGCCTTTTAGTGGGAGAGTTCTGATATTCTGGCCTGGTCCTGTGGTTCGTCACATGACTACGCCAGCCCATATGCTGACTAACTAGATTTGGAAATACAGTGTTTTCAACGAGACTGGTGCAAATAAATGCTATTTTAGGTAGGTATGCAAAACAACAACTGTTTTTCAGTCAGGACTAAAGTCTATGGACTATTGTCTGAGTCCAGAGCAGTTCTGCCTACTCCTACCAGACTCCTCCTAGTCCAACTAGCTACAGTCTCGCGAGGCTGCCTGTACTATATCACGAGAATGTCAGTTCTCAACAGTTTGTGAATGAGGTGCTATTGGAGAAACAAGTATTCTGCTCTTTCAGTGTGTCAATATAACAGTATATAGTTTGCGAATCATATAACAAAGTATTCGAAAATAACCGGTGACTTGTCTCCTTTGATTTGTCTGCATCAATCATTTGTTTACGAGGTCACAGCCATTAATACATGATGGTCTTGTCTGCTGGTCCCTATTAAATCCCTTTCATTTATCAACTTCCAGTTTGAGAGTGGCAGCACAGGGCTTCTCCGGCAGCGCGAGCGGCCGTTGACATAGGAGTGAACGGGAATATCAGAACTCTCCCGCTAAAAGGCTCTGCCACCAACAGGACACAAGGCGTAGAAGCCCCTGGAGAGGGTATAGGGTAGGGACAGTTCCACAATAACCTCCTTCAGCCCCACTGAGGGCTACAGGAGCTTGGCTTACCCCCTCATCATTCTTCTCTCCATCTCGCTCTTCTCCTGCTCTCTCTCATTGCAAAGCCAGCGATTGTTGTTGTTTGGCTCTGTGTCCCTCCCTATCGCTCGCTATTATGCTCCCTTGGTCTGTATCCCATGGATAGTGTGACAGCAGGCCCCTTTTTTTCCTCACAACGATGCAACAACCCTGCTGGTAGCCATTCAGTGAGCGTTGCCAGGTCTGCTTCTAATGAGCGACTTTGGGCTAGTTGTTTCTTTTTCAACCCCACTCCCTTGTGCGCGCAGTGCAACCTACATCCATGTCTGATTAGTTGCAGAACGCACTGTCCTGCTGTCGGCACAACAAGCCTATCTGGATTTTTATTCAACCAACCTGTGCCCATTCCCCGGGGTGAAGGTCAAACAGCAAAGCCCCACTTCACAGTACGAGCACACGGTCTGCCCTAGGCTTTAGGATTGAAACAAAACTGTGCTGCTGTGAGAGCCCCAGACTTTTGTAGGCCACAGTACTATACAGACTGTAGATAGAGATACAAGTTTTGCTATTCACCGGGCTATGGTACAACAGACAAACGAAACAAAAAGAACACACGAAATGCTGCAGCACGAATGCTTGTAGGCCGCCAACCAAATGGCCTACTACTTTTCCTCGGCATAAGCTCTTCCCTGTTTTGTGTGTTAAACTGAATGGGGAAGCCCCTCGGGATTAGTCAATCAGTACATACAGGCAGGTATTAGGGAAATGGAGCCGTGCCGTCTCGCATGGCCGCTCTCAGCCATTCACACAGAGCCGACAACACAGGGACACAATGGGGTGGGGTCAGGTAGGGACCGTGTGTGTGTGTGTGTGTGTGTGTGTGTGTTTGTGTGCGCGTGCACACCTGGTGTCATGTGTACGTTTGAATAGTAAATGAAGTCTGATACCGTCCCACACCACAATGCAGGTTCAAGACTAACTACCCCAAGCACTGGGGATACTGTGTCCTCCCGATACAATTGTGGCCGTACTTGGTACAGTGCATGTGTGTGTGTCCATTGTAATGTGCCTGCTATAATCATTACATTAGCCATGTTCAGTTCCATCCACAAAGCCGATTCAAAATGCAGAGGTGCACCTAGGGCAGGGCGATCAAATACCTTGATATCGATATTGCAACAATGTTGTATGTAGAGTGGTGAGTGGCTGATTAAAACCAGAATACCTGTGCCATCACAATCCACTGATTGTTGCTCCAAATCCCAGATTTAGTCTCCTGTTCTCTTTGTCAATATAGTGGCATTATATGGCCAAACCTGGGAGCACGTTTAAAGTACTCTGCAGCTGCACTCAATATGCTTCGCTAGATTTGAATATACAAAGTTAAGCAAAGACATCCTGCCCTGTCAATTCAAACCGCCCACAATCACACACATACTCTCTCTCTCTCTCTCTCTCTCTCTCTCTCTCTTCTCAACTTCTTTTCTGCTTAAAGGAGCTGACTGGAAGGCTTTCTTATCTTTATTTAACTTGTTAGGCTTATATCCAGGTGTTATTTTGTGCATTAAGTCCTTATTGGCTATTTCTCCTGCCATTTCTCCAAGGAATGGAAAGGGGCATTGGGATAATTCACTTATTTCTATCGCAATAAGTAGTAAATTGTTTCGTATGGGATATTATTTACCTCATGAAGAGATGATATATACTGTATATATTGTATAAAGACAATAGATGTTTCAGGATGGAAATAAAGTGATTACACCCCAATGCCCCAGTCAATTAATTGAGGGCTTATAGGGAAAGGCCAATAATAAGAAGGTTTTTTTGCACAAAATGACACCTCTCCTGGAACTCTTTGGTGAGGACATAACAGCTATGTATAAACATAAGAAAGCCTTCTGGTGTGAAATTCTCCTTTTAATGTGTGTGGCTGTGTGATAGAACTCGGTTGTCGAGTGTCCAATGTGAGCTGCATGGCTGTTGGTGGTACGGAGGCGTCTCGCCGTGGGCCGCTCGCCCCAACCCTGATGAACAGTCATTGCCGTCAATAACAGAGCAGCAGAGATGGGAGTGGTGCACTCTGGTGCTTGCCTGGCTTCAGACTCATGCCACTTTGTGACATGGGAGCTATAATTTATTTCCTCTCACTCACTCGCACGCTCCAAACAAACATTGTCTTACGTGTCGTGTGCACATCGTACAGGCGGTCATTTCATGTAAACGCCTACAATGCGGCGCATATTGGGATTTAGACACGTTTGAGTACTTATTCTACCACTGCCTCGACTGACCAGTAACTACTCCTCCTTTCGTCCACCTCAGTCCAAATCCTCACTCTCTCCCTTGTTCTTTTCTTACTGATTGGCTCTAGTTGAGCTGGAACGTCCCCCCCCAGACCCCCCACCACCCCCCGGTCGTCTCGGCGATGCGCGCTGCTTGATTGATGGGGTTTGTAGCAATGGGAGGCAAGGCACGTTTATCATGATCTCTTTGCTTGAGTCGACTCTCGTCAGGACTCAAGACGCTCCCTATTCAATTATGGAACGTGCTGGGTTTTCATTAGGATTCCCATAAGTGTTCATTCACCTTCTCATTTGTCTACTGGGGGGACCAGGAGGGCAGATGTTAAGAGGGTGGGCAGGTGGCTGGAAATAGAGAGATCGGGGAGAAGTTGAGAGAGCAAGATGGGAAATGAGGAAAGGGCTTAAAGGTGGAGTGAACCGGTAACGGTGGGGTTTTTATCATGGATTCCACCCAATTATCTGGCACAGAGGGTTTCTGCACCAATCAGAGCATGCGTGCCTTCAGGCTATGGGAGAGAGACGAGAGTGTTCAGATATACAGTATGTTGAGTTAAAACTGAGTATGTCTGGATGCCAGAATGGGATTAAAGAGTATTTCTGACTGTAATCACGGCATCAGTGTCTGTGGAGGACAATTCAGAAATGGGATAAAAAACAGATCAGCTTAATTTCTATTGGCTTTTATGAATGTGGGCCTCATGACGTCATCACGCAGCATATTCTTTTACCTGACAAAAGACTGCTGTGAGTGTCAAAGCTGTCTGCCGACTTGCAACTGTAAATCGTGCTCCTGTCGTGTCATCTGCCATTCTTTATTCTTTCTACTGTTCTGTGGGCTGTAGTGAAGTCAAATAAAGACATAAATCATAGATGAGCTGTGAGAGGAATGACAGCGAGTGGGAGAGGGCAGAGGCTGTGAAGAGCGGGCGTGGGAAGCGTAGCCTCTTAGCATCTCAATGTGTTTTGGCCACGATTTCTCGTCAGGGCTGTGTGTGTATAGTGTACACACAAACCGCCGCCTTCCTCTGGGAGTCAATATTTGGCTGTTTGTTCACTCGCTCTCGGCTCCGCTTCGATTTGCGTACGGCCCGGGCGCGAGCCTTCGGCGGTAAGTCGCGCGCCCGTCAGTGCCTCTTCAGCTTAACACTCCGCCGGTGAAGATGGGGAATTGGATATTCACACATTGTGCTTCTTTCTTCCGGACTCACCAAAAAGCTGTGCTGTGATGTGTAGTGGCAGCCAACTGTACGACTGCTAAACTCATTCAAGATTTCATCAGTGCCATGAGAGCTCTTTGTAACAGAAGCAATTCACAAGGCTACACAATTGGGGGGGGGGGGTCCACAGACGGGGCAGGGCCATTTTTTTTCACCCGACCAAGTGAGCGACGCTTGTCAAATGTGATTTTGTTGAGACGAGGGGAGACCGGCGCAATACTTCTGTAGGCAGTTACACTAGAAATGTGAAGGTGGAGTTTTGTTGGTTGTCTGAGGGTTGTTACTCTCGCGTAGCTGTGGACTGTGGTGGAAATCCGGATTCCGGGCAATGGTGTTCAGCTTCGGAAGTCTAGATCGAGGGGAAATCTGTTCAAGCCAAGGAATGCACCTTTACATTCGCTCTTCAGTAGCTGTCATTTGGTTATAACAAGAGGTATAAGGTTCAACGGGAATAGATTCAAAGTGCATTTAGAGTACAGTACATGCTGCATGTGTTATGGCACCTCCCTCTGTCCGTTATTGTTGGTACGTGTGAGTGTGGTTAAAATTAAAAATTGCGGCACAGTCATGTTGAACAACTGGCTCCACATGACACACTTGACACTCCATGTTACATTATCAACATAATGTTGATAACTTATTACATAAGTAATAGAGGCAACTTGTAAACAGATTTGTTTAAAAACAAAAACCTCCACCTCACCTCCACTCTATTGGCTCATTATGAAACTACTGGAGACTGCTGTGCTTTGATTGGCTAAAACGCTGCCTCACCCCACCTAACCTCCCTCGCCCTCTCACATTAGCACCGCCTTTCTTGAGCATGACTTTTGTTGACATGATTTGTTGACAACAACAAAGTTCTGGACTGTCTGCAGGATGAAGCAAGTGTCTGTAGGGAACCAGCTGCAGCATCAAAGTAGAAGCAACGTAGAGGGGGGAAATGCAAAAAATATACATATAAAAAGTCACTTCCTTTACATTTAACTTAATATTGCATCCGTCATTATCATATACTATCACATACTGTCATATACTATTCTATTCCCGAAAAGGATTCCACTACTGACGCACTGACGCTCCTGAACTCTACTAGGCATCACCTGTAGTGGCTGTTTGCACGAACACAAAGTGTTTGAATCAGTCGGACGGGACACTTGACACTGCCAGCTGCCCATAGCACAAAGGCCGGGTAATGTTGGGTTGAGGTGGTCCACACACTGACCAGACCAGGTGATTGTCTAGGGACTTCACAGCGCAAAGCAGTGGGGGTTGGTGATGTTGCCCCTTTTTCTGTTTTGTTTTGAGTTAGCATTACTCTAATAGACCCCCAGGTGTGGTTAGAATATTGAAATACGCCTCTGTGTGTGTGTGTGTGTGTTAACAGGTTCAATCCTGTTAACAATCCTTTTGTGCAGGTCTCCTCCTTGAATGTGGCACTTAGTGGATATGTGTTATTTCATCACAAAGTTCAAAGAGAACATTTCACCCGGAGACAGTCAGCCAGTCAGCTGTCAGACCCCTTTTTGAACAAGAACTCTTTTATTGTTCGTTCAAGGTCTCTTCCTAGAACAGAGAGAAACAGTGTATCGTTTAAGGCTTGTGTCTTGTTCTTTAAAAACAAGACGTTTTTTTTCAATCCAAGATTAGAGGAAAGCTAACAGTTAAAACCAGCCTACTGTATGTTCAATGCTGTGCGGTTTCCTCAACGGCCATTGCTTTCCATGCCTTATCTAGTGTGAAATTTATCAGTGATGGAATGTATTTACTAGTGTACTTTTGACCTATTTGTACTTTATATTACTAGAGAATTTCAAATACTTTTACTTCTACTTCACTATATCTGGGATCCATATGATCCATATGATCATCTACTAGTTGTACACTAAATGTATTTGAACCCTTTTGTTTCTAGTAAGAAAAATGACCACAGAAAAAGAAACATTTTTATTGTTGTAGTCTAAGAAATCTGATATTTACTTGAAACTATAGACTTTCTGCATAATGGGTATTTCTATACTTACTGTACTGCAGTACAGTTTTGATACCTGTGCATATCTCATGTAACGTGGAATTATAACACTCGATATTATAGCCGGCAGGCCAGTTCTGGCGCGTAGGCCGCCTGTTGCCTGGCACTGGCATACAGGGAACTGAATGGGGGACTGTTGTTGACGATATTTCTGGATTGGTGCAGAACCGGAAAGAAAACAATGTTGTTGAAGTAGCCGACAAGAGAGGCATGGGGGGAGCTTGGAAGAGCACAAGTGAATCCTTTGTCAGAATCATCACCAGTGATGCTGCATAGCCAACATTTAAATCTGTCCAGTTATTGGATGCTGACCGTGTCCTCGGGCCATGGGATCTACTTCTAACATGTGAACTCTAGGAGATGGGATTGAAAAGTCATAGCACTTTGCGGACTGCAAAAGCATGAGCCAAGAAAAGATTCAGGCTCATTTTTAATGACCTACTGTGGCCCTGGAAGTTGAGGATACACACAATATACCAGGGTCACCCTGCACCTGCCCCTGGCAGGTAAATAAAACTTTCGGGCTAGGTTGAAGTTTGCTTTCAATTTGTCAGACACAACACAAGATATCTGTCTAATTACCTGACCAAGACCAGAGCACTTTTGGTGTGTTGAATGTAAGACCTGAGCACCGTTTTGTGCTGTTTTCACTGTCAATAACAAGTGTGAACCCATTCAACCCAACCATTGTTATATAATTCATCCTAGGCTGGTATTTGACCTATAAATTGAAGTACGCCATTTATTATTGCACAACCCCAGTGTAAGAAGTGCAAAACTGAATGCTAATTCAAATTTTTAGTTATTTTGTTTGAAAATGGGCCGTAGAGGCCTGGCACTACGTGACACTGAGGAACTTGAGCCTATAATGAACTACAATTCCTCTTGCTTCTTGCAACACTTGCAAGGTGAGCTGTGAAAATAAATATCGCACGCTGTTGTAAATAGCAGATTGGACAGACTTTTTTTTTCTTGCCAAACATTAAGTAATGATAATTCATGTTTACTGGAAGTGAATCAAAATAAAGAATGGCTAGTGCCAGTACTGTAGGGGTGTGTTCAGTCGCAGTGGAAGTGAATCAAAGTAATGAATGGCTAGTGAGAGAGATCTGCCTTGTGTATCTGCCATAATAACACTATCCTTCGTCCCTGGGAAAAAGTGAAAATGTAGAAAAATCCCAGAGCGCTCCCAACATCAGCGCTTGTGAGGGCGACTGACTTTCGCACACACACGGAGCAGCTTCCCAAAAAACACACTTCCTTCCCGAAGCCATCACGGGCCCATGTGCATCGGCCCTGTCGCGTGGCTGGGGGAAAAGGTCAAAGGTGACGTTGCTGAATCGTGCGGGTTGCGTAAATGTTAGCAGAGCCTCGTTTTTGTTCACATCTCAGCCTTTGGAGGACTGATGGATGCCGACAGAGCAGCTTAGCCTCATGACTAGGATAACTCTACACCTTTTAGCCTCTTTCGTTTGTGCTGGGCTCTCTCTCGATCATCGAGCCGCTCACTCACGTCTTTCACTGTCCCTCCCATGTTTTTCAATTTTCTTTCCATTCTTTCTTCCAATCCCCTCTATTTCTGCCCATAACACTACTTTAATGTAAAAATGGATTCTCCACAGCCCTCCCTCTATACCAGAGGCTAATGATGACAGCACGGTTGAACGTCTTTGCGAGCGTCTTTGGGTTAGACATCAGTAATATTTCATGGCTTGACTGGGATTTCTTTATGGATTTCCAACCCGAGTTGAAGGCAAGGTTACATTTGCAACGGGTGCAGACAGCTTGTTTTTTTTTTTTGTTTTTTTGCCATGCTAGACGTAGCCTAGGGAGCTAAAGAGAGGAAAATGTTCCAACAACATCCCAACCTAGATCAAACGTGGATACCGGGGTTCCTCGGTAGCCCCCAGCAAGGGTTTTTTCTTGTGAGCATATAAGCACACACAGATCTGGCCACAGCACAGCAAACACTTTTCATTAAGTTGTGTCTGTATTATACAAATGTTCTTCCCCTTCCAATTCAGTTGTTCGTTACATTTGAAGTCTGACATGAAAGTCGTACTGTGTTACGCAAGCTAATAAGAGTTAGACAATTCGGTAAGAAAAGAATAATTGGACTCCCAGCACACACACACACAGCACACACACAGCACACACACACACCAGCTGTGCTGCAGTGAGGTGGATCACAAACCAGACAAGAGGTTCCGTCCCGGAAAGATAATGAGAAAATGTGTAGGGCAGCCGATAAAAGACCCAGATTCTACCTCGACAGCGGTCCTATAAAGTACACTACATGTACTCACAACGGCCGGCCCACAAATAATGAAGCAAGTGCTAGCCACCTTGAAATATGCCTCTGATGGTAACGGGAAGGCTCTGCCCAAATAATACTCTGCCCCGAGTATAGACAGAGTTATGCAGCCTGTCGCAAACTCTGTTCACTTCATGGGATCAGTCCAATGGCGGCTCTATCGTCATGTTTCACTGTTAATGATTTTTCTTTTAGAACCTTTTTTTTCTGAGAGTGTATAAATGGACCCTAGCAGGCCCATTTGGTTCACAAACTTCACATTCATACACGCTCAGGATTTTTTTTGGAAATGTCCCTCTGTTGTCCCTCTTTCAGGCTGCAACAGCCCCCTCCCGAGATCTCAGTTTTCTGACCACTCAATATCGCAACATTTACGCTGGTCCGAGAATTATTTGGGCCAAGCCTTCATGTATTCCCTCTAATAAAGAGAAGGAGTCGGCCGAGGTCCAGGTGGCAGAGCAAAATGAGAGGGTTCCATACCCCCCGAGAAGAAGTAAATTTGCTTCTCACCTGAGATGTCGATTGTCGGCTAGCAGCAGGGGTGGGGTTTTAGGGGTCACAGTTCCCTGTGGCGGCTGAAATAAGTCAAATATGCCTTAAACGTTACACTTGCCCCTCTATAGCTGAAACCAAACGAATAAAAACACCTTCATTATTTTATGAAGTAACTTCCTCCGCCCTTTAAGTCATTGGTATGCATGGGAAGCCCAATGAAAGCGACTGAATATTTTATTAGCAGGTGCATTTCATACATTCCATAAGGCTGGACCACTCATGGACATACCGTATGACATCAACATGCAACAGGAGCAGTGCCTGTAGAGTGAAAGATTCTCAATTTATGAAAGAAATAAGACATTGAAGGTCTTTTTATCTGTACGTTTTAGCTATAGAAGGCAAGTACAGTGTTTTAAAGCATATTTTGTCTTAATAGCCTGTGATCTTTTGAAGGCAGAAGAAAGCGATGGCCTGTCCCCATTCTCTCTTTTCATTGTTGGCTGAATATATTATCTCTCCATACTGGTGGCAAAATGTTGTCAGGGTATTGATCTATGGATCAAGCAAACACACACACCCACGACATCTTGAATTCATCATCATGAATGATAATGATACCATGGCCGGTTTGCCAGTTCTCCTCCTTCGGAAAATAGAATCAATGCTGTTGTTCTTCATTGTAAAATAAAACCGCAGCACAAGAATTGGAACACTCGTCCCCCACCCCTAACTGAGTCAATCTCAGAATGCCTGTCATGATCAGCACTTTTTAGTTTGATGATAATTGTCACACAAAATGTGTGATTTATACTTTTAAGTGTGTTGTTTGACATTAAATGTTTTGGAAACAACAAGCGCACATTAGTGGTGGATACTGCTTGCAGTCTCACAATGGATTTGTATCACAGAGGCCACAATATGATATATATGGCTTTATCGATATATACTGTATATATATATATACACCGGTATACATCGATTATACGTTCATTCAAAAATAATGACTGCGTTGCACAAATACAATAAAACACTTTGAGGCTCACAGAGATCTTTAAATTAAAATAAAATGTCTAAACATCCTAAAGAGGGGTTTGGGATGGGAGTGTACTGCATTGTCAAGGGAGGCTTTGATAACGTTAACAGAGGTATGTCTCTCAACACTGATCACCAAAATAATTCATTGTCATATCGATATAGCAGCCTCTCAATCAATCGACATAACTATCACCCAGGTGTTTGATCAATACATTGAGACATTGATATATTGAATACACCTGGCACTAGCACATATACAACAACGACTGCTACCAACTTTCACAGTGTATTAAAAAATTAAGCTGATCTCTAAGCTTCCGTCACTTTGAAAAGTATTAAAATCTTTTCAACATGGAAATCATTATGGTGATTATACAAAACTAATTGCCATCATCTCGAGTAATCAGGCGAGTCCAGCCGCAGTCATTGCGAACAGCCTGTCTCAGAGAGCCGCCACCACTATGACACTGTTAGTGCTGGATTCCTTATAGTTACTTCCTCCTTCACTCTCCTCCCTTCCATTCGCTTGCTTGCTATAGTGTCCTGCTCGCCATTTTGCCTAGCTGTGGGATTTTTAGCGCATAGCTGTCAAGTGACAGAGAAGGGGCTCGGGCTGTCATGAGACATAGGTCATATGATACCCGCAGCCAGCTGACCCGATGACCCGTGGTGAGCATGCAGACAGAAAAAGCCCCGTGGCTACCGAGACCCCCCCCCCCCCCCCCCCCCCCCCAACCCCCCTGCTCCCATCTAGCCCGCGAGCTACAGCAGTGGAAGCGCTGGCTGTTCTCCGCTAGCCTGCAGGGCTGTGTGTCCAGACACAGGCGCTTTCTCCTACTCAGCTGCCATGCAACCTGCATGTACAGTACATGTAGCAGCCAGTGACCAGTAGTTGTTGGAAAGTGTATTTCCTTGAGTTGGCTACTGTTCCTGATTTTGAGGTATTTACTTGTGTGAGAGGAACTGGCACAAGTTAAGCGATCGGTTTGCGGTTGCCGACCGTCGGCCGTTCCTCGTACTGATTGCCTGGTTTAGGTGATGACTTAATGGTGACGTAATTAAGAGATCTTTATAAGTATTGTCGAGAAAATTATTTCCTGGAGGTGTCAGGATACTTGCTCTCTTCTGATAATGCAGCTGTTTCCCTGCAGTTGCTTTTCCCAGAAGACGGTCCAGAACTTTTGTTGTTGTCATCCAATAATTGACGTCAGGTGGTGCTTGGCGTGTGAGAGGTTGTGGGGGGTGAGGCGGCGTTTTAGCCAATTACAGCGCAGCAGTTTCCAGAAGTTTCATAATGAGCCAATAGAGTGGAGGTGAGGTGGGGTTAGATTCAAATCTGTTTACAAACACAGATGTACACAAAAGCTGCCTAAATTGCCTTTAACCACCAAACAATAATTCATTGTAAATTGTAACCACTTTAGCTTTATATAGATTTCAGCCTTTTGAAAATAACCAATCTACAAGCTAGCAATGAGTTGCATCTGTGAGTTCCTAGATATAGGGCCTTCTGCATAATGAGTCGTTTTGCCTTTTACTTTTTGTGCACAGGAATCTTTCAGAATAAAGGCACTAGAGTGTCCAGCAGAATACTGCCTCACACTACCTCGTCTGATCTCTGTCTAGAAGTGTTAATATCCCAAGCGAGGTGCTTGATTAAGTCAGAATTGAGAAGAGAACATCGCGGTTCTGAGAGCGACCTAGATTCATTGCAGTAGACTGGTGGTAAATCATTAACATTATGAAGTACATCTTGATAATTTCATCAAGATGTGTTTCACCATGATTTTTGTCATACCTCAAGTTCTATCAAACACTGAAAGGATTATTTGCATTGCTACATTACTCAGAATTATTGGCATTACTTTAGCTATTGAAATATATCAGATCTACAAGCTCACTCACACTTTAAGGTTGTAGATCTGATATTTTTGGAAAATGGTGAAAATGTGGCACTAATCTTTGTCCTGTTTTGGCTTCCTTTGTATATTTACTGTACATTAGAAGCTCATAATGAATGATCCAACCTGGCTCCAGTCCTCTCCCAGTGTTCATTATAGTCTTCAGCGTGCCGTGCAGTGGCCACTCATCGGCACCCCCGCTGGCCTCTCTCTCTCTGCAAGGGCACCTTCAGTAAACATTGCCGCCCAGCCTGCCAACAACAACTGTGGGTGTTGGAATCTGGATATCGGCTCATTCATGCACACACAGCGGCCATGGAACTGGGCCATCTCATGCACTCGGGAGACCGCCTCTATATGAGTTGCTGTTGGCTCAGGCACCGCTGTGGCCCGCTGTCCGATTATCCGAATTCTCCACAAATCCTCGCGCTTCCACTGTGTATAACTCTATTTCTCCATATCTCTCTTTCTTTCTCTCAATCTCTCACTGTCTCTCCGTCTCTCTCACTCTCTGCCTCTATGTCCAATCCTCCATTTGCAGATGAGTTGAAACTCAACTTAATTGCTGTATTTTCAGAACGGATTTATATTTTATAAATCGCTAATCGCTTTTATAAATCGCTAATCGCTAAACTTCTTGGCCTTTTTTTTTACTATTTTGTAACACATTTTTGAATAGTTAAAATGGGCAGCCTAGAAGCTCACAACATGTCAATGCAGATAGGCTAGTTGAAGTATTTTTAAATAGTAAAAAAAAAAGTCAAAGAATGGAGTTTAGCAGTGAGGAAAATGGAGCCAGTAGACTGTATTAGCATAGCAGACTGGCCTATACAACTGACTGAGGGCACTACCATCTGCTCGGTCCAAAGGGACACAGCGCGGTTGTCATCGATATCTTCCGACGGACACTAGTTGTCATATTCACACCTGGCGCTTCCTGTGTGTGGTGAGTTGTAATCAAGAAATCATTCCCATTGGGGATCCTGTGTGTCTGTACGTTCCATATGAAAACCCAGTGGTTAGTCGCATCATGGAATGCATTAGCAACAAGCATTCTCGAACGGATTAAGTAAAAGACAACGCCGATTCAGGCGACAACAGGATTTTCCCCTAGAAAAAGCAAGAAAACAACAATTACCCAATCTACAGTTATGCAAGCGGTAACACAGACAAGATCTTTTGGAAAGAAATGCAATTTGGACTCTGCACGTCAGCAAGCGACTTGCACTGGAGGGCTGGCGGTGCTGCTGGCCATGCAAAGACAAGGCAGGCTGTGACTCAGACCATGGTACGATGACTCAAACACACACACACACGCACGCACGCACGCACGCACGCACGCACACACACACACACACACACACACACACACACACACACACACACACACACACAGCCATATGTACATTGGTGAGGTGGATCTGAGTCACAACAGAGGTTCCAACTTCCATCCATGAAAGATAACACAAAAAAGTCCATAGTCTGCAGAGCCACCGATAATAATAATAGTGTTTCCGTGTTCACATACTAGGCACCCGCTCTCCCAAAATAATATGGAGCGCCAGAACGCCAGGAGGCTTGGAAATATGCACAAAGGATAAAAAAAAAGGATACGTCTCATCTCTATTATCATATTTTGTACAGATTTGTATATTAGAATAATTGTTGAAGCAAAAGAGAAGGAGAGTCAGCCCAAGGGAGGGAGAGGTAAATGATAGGCTTTGTACATGCAACTACGTTTGATTTCCCTTCATAGATGTGTGGATTGGTCAGTGGTGTATGCGCATGCAAATGGACATTTTATTACGTCCGAGGGACCAGCTCAGTGGCCCAGTTGTAGTTAAGAGTGTCCGCCCCGGGACTGGGAGGTCGGGGGTTCAATCCCCGGTCGTGTCATACCAAAGACTTGTGTCATACACTCAGTGCCTCCCACCCTGCTTGTGCTTGAATTGGGGGGGAGTCCCTGTGTCATACTTCTACATCAAAGGGTTGGGGTTCGGGGGCAGAAAATCATATAACAGTGAGTTATAATAACACATTTTGTATACATTTTCTGACTGTTTTCAAAATGCAATCAAAGACATTGTTCTGATGAAACGTCTCTTTGAGCTTGGGGGGTGCAAACATGGAGAATGCCAGCATGGAGTTGCAGTTTTAGAATGTATTCTGATTCTCTGAGTTGTGCTTAGTGTAGTGCATCAGAGGCAGATGTGGCAGACATCCAAGGCTCAGCCACTGATCACACTGTAAATAAGAGAGAGATATAGCAATCAGAATTACACGCCCAAAATCTTAGCTCAGGTGGAAAGCTGTAGCCATTTTAGCAGATATTGACCAAAACCACCAGATGAAATTCGCCGAATGTGCGTTCCAACAGACAAGAGTGGGGCTGAGGACAGCAGCATGACGGGACCACTGTGATAAGCAACCTACTGGGAATTATCACTTCACATTGGTTAGAATCGGCTATCCAAACAGCCTGTCCTTGTCCAAACTAGAGACACTTGGACAGGGATATTGCTATTAGCTAATAACTAGAACATGACATCACTCAGAAATAATGATGGTTCTCCCTGCTTTCCCAGGACTGTGGCTGTTCTAACCCCCCCCCCCCCCCCCCCCCCCCCCCCCAAAAAAACGTTGCTGTCAACGTCGTTTGGATTATTTTGAGGTTTTGTATCGTCAGTCATAAGAGGAGGGGGGAAAAAGTTTTGTAGGAGGGCTGAAACTCCCCAAACGAAGAGCAGGAAAGAATACTTGAACTATGTTCAGCGCTTTTCTCCACTGTTTGTGTGTTTTGGTGTTTTGACAAGCAGATTTTTTTGTTCTTTCTTACTCCCCCTCCCCCACCACCTTTTCTCCTTTACAAGCAGTCAGACTTGATGTGTGATGAGTGTCGAATCACAAAAACAAGAATAGATTGCAGCGTGCTGAGTTCTAGCCCAGGTGTCATGATGAGGCAATCGCTGACAGAGAGAGAGTCTTCTCTGTGACACCTTCTCTCTGTGTGATACCTTCTCTCTCTCTCTCTCTCTCTCTCTCTCTCTCTCTCTCTCTCTCTCTCTCTCTCTCTCTCTCTCTCTCTAGCTCTCTCTCTCTCTCTCTGTGATACTTTCTCTCTCTCTCTATACACCACCAATCTACACCACACTGATCTTCATGAGGGCGTTTTTTATCCCTCTGTCACCCACTCTCTTCTTTTCTCAGCTGCGCCCCAGGGACTTTTTTCTATAGTCACCTTGTCCTCGTTTCTCTCTCTCTGCTTTGATTTCCCCCCCCCCTAACGCCCACCACATCTCCCTGTTCAGCACAGAGTCCACCCCCCTGTTGTGCGTGCATGCATGCATTGCATCCAGGGGTCAATCCTTTAGTCCCCCCCAATGTCTTTTTCCAATGAAAACATCCTCACAGTGTGTTACAGTTGAAAATGAAAACCCATCTTGAGCATGAAATCATGCTCAATCAAGTTACTGACCAGCACATCTGGAGCAAGTCACCACCAAGCAGAGGCTCCACCATGCGGTGACTCTACCCCTGAGGCCACTGCCCACTGCTCATGCCCACACACAGAATGCACATGCCCATGAATAAGGACTGTTTAAAAACAATCAAGCAAATAATGTATACGTGAATGCACATATTATGCCCAGCAAGCGACAAATTTGTGATTCGTCTTGATTGTGGCCAAATCAAGGCAATTCAACCAACACAATCTCAATCCTGTCCACAAAAGACGGACGTCTCTGGAGGAATGAGTGAGATATAAGGTATAGCTTTACTATTTGATCTGGTGAAGACGTCATGGATATGTCAAGATCATCATTGTGATTTGGCTTAGTCTTGAACGTCTCTGGAGTCACTGGAGAACGTCATTGTACTGCGTGTTGGTTGGAATCAGGTGATATTCTGGGTCAGATTTGACTATAGTCTTGGATTGCCTTGATCTGGACAATCAAGACTACTATCACTCCTTTGTCCCGGACCTGAAGGTGCGTGCTGGGTGCGCTTATAAATGCTCCAAAGACACTTCATAGCTATCTTAAGTTTATAATGTGGTGTTCAAACTGAGCTTACATTGCACTGTGTCCCAACACATATTAGTTCTAAATGGTGTTTTAGGTCTTCAACCTTCTATGTATGCGCAACACCGTTGTGCAGCATATGGTAGCATAAAAACGACCCCTAAGTAGTTTCATCGATTCCTTGACAGAGCTGTGCGATTCCTGAAGGAAGCATGGGGGAATTCGCCTCGACTGCTGTCTTCTGTTGAATCTGCCGGGGAGAGGAATGTGGAGGAGCACAGGGGCCATTTCATCTGGCAGGACCTGTCCACTTTATTTAGGCTAAGCGTTTTGCCCTCCTAACAGACTCACCGACTGGCTTCAACAGCACCTCTGTTACAGTGCTCCGGGCTCTCTCTGTGTGTGTGTGTGTGTGTGTGTGTGTGTGTGTGTGTGTGTGTGTGTGTGTGTGTGTGTGTGTGTGTGTGTGTGTGTGTGTGTGTGTGTGTGTGTGTGTGTGTGCGTGCCTGAGTATTAGAGATGTAACAAGAAACTAGTAATATTATTACATTTCTTTGTAACAACTAAGTTAATGAGATATGAAACACAGCTACTTCAAAGTAATATTACTTGTTACTTTCATCATGCTGCTGCTTTCAATAGTATTGCGTGGTGAAGGGAGATCAGCTAATGCCACAGTTTTTGACCTAAAAGTGACCCCTAAAAGTGCAATTAGCAGCAACCTATTATTATTGCAGTCAGTCGTACAAAGCATCTACTGCCAGAGTTGCGACATTGAAGCATAAAGAAAGATCTTGTGTGTCCTTCTTATATTACAGTAACATTATAAAGACTTGTAAAGTGGGTGACTCTTCTTCTGACTAAAAAGGCTGTGTTTTGCGGATGTGGTGGTTCAAAAGTAATATAAAAGTAATATGTAATATGTTACATATCACTCTTGATTCCAATATTCCTTGATTCCTTGATTGAATAGCTGGAGCTGTGTGCACGCGTACGCAAGCAGTTGGCAGCAGTGCATGCGTGCGCGTCCCAGGGGCGGATGTAACCTTTCCCTATGGAGGACGGGGGGGGGGGGGGGGGGGGGGGGGGGGGGGGGGGGTATGGGGGCAGCTTCATCGCGAAGAATCGCCACCCATACCATTTTTGGTTACAGGACTTTTATTAGGCAAGTAAAGCATCAATAATAACATCAGTTGTTGTTGAAGTTGCAACAGACACACAGCATGCATAAAGCTAAAGGTCTGACTCAGAGAGTTTTCTGTTTTCAATGATGAAATGCTGTTGGTTTAGTGGTGCCACAACTGTACCGGTAGTTATTTAGTAGCAGTAGTAGTGTTTCAAATCATTTTGCGTTTTAAATAAGCACTTTAATCTGAAATACAACGTATCTTGGGTTGTTTTGCATGCCATCGTGTTTGGTGGGGCAGACTGGGCATTTAGGGGGGCATTGCCCCCCCCCCATGCCCATGCCTAGATCCGCCCCTGGCGCGTCCACACGTTTCTCCTCCTCCTCCAGGGAGTGGGTATAATGAAGCTTCTCTCTCGCAGGCCAAACAAGCGCAGCTGCCGCTCTGTGTGGGAACGCAGACATGTATTATTGAGCAGTGGGCTTTCATTATTCATGACGTGGGTTTGTGTGCGTTCAGCAGATAAACTGATTTGAGTGTGGTTTGTTCATGATTAGACACTGTTAGTCATTGATATCGTCATATAGCAGCAGGCCTCCATGAATATTTAGTTCCACGACTACAGAGGGGGTCTCTCTGGTGGGCTGAATGTGCTGATCTAATGTCTTTAGTACAAATGTAATTGTGGCCGGATAATGTTTATTCGCTGGTTTGATGTGGATTGTGGCCATTTGTGCAATTTAGGTTGTTTGGGTGTTATACGGTAGTTCCCTTAACTCGAGACGCGAGATATCTTCAACTGAGCTTGGCTCTGTCGATTCCCAATCTGGTATTACAAAATGTTCTCAACACTGAACGAGCACAATGAATCAATAATTCAATTGGTCAATGAATCGAGATTGTACAGTAAAATAGGTTTTGAAGTTACTGTTTTTTTTTCCAGTATCCACATCCAGATCTTCCTTTTATTCAAACAGTAGAATCAACAGGGATATTTATTTAAACAAAAGTAGAACCAACTGGAATATTTATTTAAACAAAACTTTGAGTGTGGACTCGAGGACATGTTTATAATGTATTATTTTGTGTCTCTCCCTCTCTGCTTCTCAAAGGTTTTCTGAAACGTTTGATGAAAAGACAGTTGACAGTTTGGATTCCCTGACTTCATTCAAACAATTGTTTGAAGACGTAATGTAAAAAACATAACACTATGCTCCCAGGAATAAATTAGATTTGTTTCAGGCTTTTATTGATAATATCAACTGAAGATAAACAGAGAGAAGGGGAGAGGCCGACAGGCTGTAGTGTTGAATGTTCTTATGCTGAAGAACCAGGGTCTATTTGGTTACTAGCATAACTTAGCTGAAAGGGAACCACCCGGAATCCTCTCAAGGACCACTGGTGGGCCCCGGACCACTGGTTGAAAACCATGGTGATATAAGGCTCATCCCTGTGTGAGGTGGGATCCGTCTCCTCCTCTAAGTTGTCCAGTAGTTTTTCTATACGCCTCCTACAAGCTGTGGAAAGCTTTGTCGTTGTTTTCGGTCACATGATCGACTTGTCAGGAGGTTCTCCGGAGAACCCCCAAAACCATTCCGAACACTGTATTCGGTAGCCAACAGTAGCCCTGCAGTTGAAAAAAAAAAAATACAAATAAAAAATAAATTGTGGAGCTTAATCTGAACAATGTATTATTCATTCCAACAGACACTTGGTGTGTTTAGCACATCAACACAGTACCGTAAATAAAACATATGCCTTTGGAAAGAATAAACACAATTTTAATATGGTCAATATTGCAACTGGGGATGTTTTGTCCCCTGCCGAGATCTGTAACTTTCTGGATGGCATGCAGGGAGGGAGGGAGTGCCTTGTTCATCTGGATCAGCTCTTATAAAACGGCCCCAATAGACTGTGGATAACATTATGTTGCCCCATGGGCCTGTGTGTTGTCCTTCCTGCTATCAACAATGTAGTACACATTCTGAATGGCCGCTGCTGACAGATTCGGTATAGCGTGGCTCAGAATCTGTTCTTGATGGATTCGCTGGTGTCTGCCAAGGCAGTGTGATTACAGCCCAGAAGCCGTAGCAGCGAGGGTTTGGGGCCCGTTGGTATGAACAACACAACTGCCTGCTGGCGTGAAGTGCTGCTAGGCTGCCTCCTGCTCTGATCAGCGGAGGTGAGCGCTCCCCGTCACCCCGACATATGTTTGAGAAATGAGCACAGCGAGAGACAGAGGTTCCGGATACTAAAGCCATCAGGGGTCAGAATCACAAACTCCTCCTTGTTGAGTATCACAAACATAAACAGAGTTTATTGACTATACTTATTATCACCATATTGCCCAGCCCTGTTCTCAGTTGATTCCAACTTCTGCACTTGCCTCTAGCATCTTTCACTAATTTATTATTGCCAGATATGTATGCAAAAACAGCCTGAGACATAGAATGCGACCAGACCAAACCGTTATATATGGGCAAACGCAAGTCTTTCTATCTGTTTTCCCTTGTGTGTTCTGTGAAGTTTATTCGAATATAGCTCCAGCTAGTTAGCATAGCCGGGCCCCAACCTGACAGCATAGTTATGCAGGTGTTATTTTTAGCCCGACAATAAGAGGCGTGTGTGTGTGTGTGTGTGTGTGTGTGTGTGTGTGTGTGTGTGTGTGTGTGTGTGTGTGTGTGTGTGTGTGTGTGTGTGTGTGTGTGTGTGTGTGTGTGTGTGTGTGTGTGTGTGTGTGTTGTGTGGTGTGTGTGTGTGTGTGTGTGTGTGTGTGTGTGTGTGTGTGTATGTTTAAAGCGCCTCACTGTTGAGGGCCCGCGAGGTGTCATCTCACTCGCTGAAGGGGCACCGGCTGGCGCAGAATTTTAATTGGCAGCCAGTCAGACACACTGGCACATGCCAGGATATGTTCTGCCAGCAGGATCTATCTGCACTGATGGGTGGGTGGCGTGGTGGTGCTCTAGATGCTTGTAGATTCCAACCGCGGGAATTGGCATACCCTCATGTATACTGTACTGTAGTGTTTGTTTAAGTGTGTGTACGGTGTGCGTCGCCTTAACACTTGATGCGTGTACGTGTGAGTGTGGTGTCCCGACTCCTTGTCACCGTGTGCATCATCTGGATTAGAATGTCGAAGGTGTTTTGGTGATGTTTTGCTTTTTGACAATGATAACATTTTGACAATGATAATGATAACTGACAATGATATTGAATGTTTCCTGGTGAGTGCTAGGTGCTATAGTGCTATGTAAATATATACAGTATCACGATGAAGTGATTCAAACTGGTGACAAATTTAAATCGGAATTTGAATTGTGTGGTGCCAACAGCAGAGGGTGCGTAATTAAAAAGATGAGGAATTACAGGATCTTTGTAAAAGAATTGATCAAAACAAAACAGTTCTCATTTGATGCTGTATTGAAAAGAGGGCAAGAGAAAATAAATGAAGATACAGGATTTGTGCTGGAGAAAAGAAAGAAATATATCTGGAAAGACATTTTAAAAGAAGAATTGTGAAAATCACATTGTGGATTGTGAACACAGCACTGTGATTCCAACGTAACAGGAGTTGATTTACACATTTACAAATTGATTGAATCGTTTCATGTCTTAGGTGTGTGTGTGTGTGTGTGTGTGTGTGGGGGGGGGGGGGGGGGTCTGTCTGTATGTGCACGTGTTGCTGTGTCATAGGGTACACGTTTCGCTGCGGGGCTTCTTGCGCTACAGTAACCCTTCCGTGCTGCCAGAAGCGCCAGCTCTCCTCCTCCTCCTGTCAACTCTGACAGCCTGTCCCCACCAGCAGCAGCAAAGCATCATGGGTCGTCCGAGTGGGGGGGCAGGGAGGGAGGGAGTACGGGGTGAGTGGATTGAGCAGGGAATCAGGTGTGCTGTTTGATAAGGCAGCCAGTGGTTTTCAGTCAATAGATTTTGACGGGAGTACGGGAGTCCGTTCAGTTTCATTTTACGCTCTCATTTTATCTATTTGGTTACCAAACTCTCCTTAAAGCTATATTAAGTGATTTCACTTAATTCAAATATTTTTTCTTCGTTTTTGGCTAATCCTCCCTACTACTACTAAGTGTGGTGACCATATAAGGAGTTCCTCCCTATCCCCACCTTGGGTCAGAAAACCCTAGTTTCAGTTTGGTGCTTTGGGAGAAAATCCTTTTGTCCAATCAGGATGAGAGGAGGCCTTCCTCCAGTCAGGATCGAGTGGGGGTGGGCCTTGATATAATATATGGAGTTGGCCTGTTGCAATTCTCCTCACTGTCGAGTGTGTGCATGTGCACATCTTGCTACCGGGGGGATCAGAGTGTTTTCCAAATCACCCAAATCACATACCTAATCTAGCCTGGGAAAAACCTGAACCCCCTCAAGGACCACTGGCGGTCCTCAGGCCACTAGTTGAAAACCACTGTGATATAAGGCACATATCCCCAAGGGAGGTGAGATCCTTCTCTCTGTGTTTTATCTTTGCCGCTCGGCACATATTATTGTGGCACATCTCGGTTCTTATTTCCTCCAGGACAGAGGCCTGATTTCTGCACCGGTGCGTTGGTGGTGGTGTTGTTGTTGCACATGTCACATTGGGACATGTTGTGGGCTTGTAAATTGGCTATTTTCAGCGTATGACACAACTAAAGCATAGAAAAAATATCATCCTTTAGAAGAGTGACTCAGCCTGCATGGTTGAGCTGGAAGGCAGCAAATTCAGCATTCCCCAGTTTGCCATGCAGGATATATCGAGGCGAACTGGCAGCCGCCACGGCTCCTGTGTGTTCCAAACCGACATGCAGGAGCCACTGTGGAGCGAGATCCTGCATTCTACAATATTCATATAGAAAAATCACACCTGTGTGAAGTGAGCAGCTCTTATCATCATACATCGTTGCGCATCATTTGATACTGGTCAATCAGAATGCTTGTTGCCACAAATCCATGTGTTTGTGTTTACACCATATTTGTATGGTCACACAAACCCTCAAGGCTGAATCTAGGAGGGGCTTACACCCCTCAACAATACCAAAAGAATCAAGCCATTAGCCTTTGTTTAGAACATGGAATGGAAAAATGACATATTCACAACTAAGTTATAAAGATGGCCCTCAATAACGAGGACGACACAGTTCATTTTTGTTTTCTTTTCCACTCGCCTCCCCAGAGAGACAAAGAAAAGAAAGAAGGAAAACCCTTTTATAGTCCACTAAGCCAAAGGAAACAACGCTCCCCCCCTTGATGCGTTTAGTCCCACAAAGAGTTTTTTTCCCTTCATTTTTCTCCTACTCCGCTGCATGGAGTAGCTGGATATGGGGCTGATCTAAACCAGCTGCCGGGACTGTTTTCATCGAGTTTGATCTCTGCTCCCTCTGCCATTGGCTGCCGGCATTCCGCCGCCCACCCTCATTGGTTAACGTCTGTGTCTTTATGTCGGCTGGCTGTTTATAGCTCGGGTTGGAAAAAAAAGAAAAAGATGCATCAATGTCAGCTTTGGTGAGTAACGCATGTTTGTGGGTGGAAGACTCTTTAACGCGTGCATGCACGCGCAAGTGTGTGTGTGTGTGTGTGTGTGTGTGTGTGTGTGTGTGTGTGTGTGTGTGTGTGTGTGTCTAAGCACTTTGTCATGATCTCCTTAAGGATCAGACTTTCATGATGCCTGTTTTTTTGCGGGAGGCCTATCTATTTGTTTCGATGTCTATTGAAAACGGTATTTTTGTGATGTCTTGTTGAACTATTCTCCTGTCGTCTGTTCCACAAATTCACCCTCGGTTAGGCTCTTACGAAGGAAACTTTGACTTGACCTCATGCGAAGGATCATTACAGAACACAGATGGAGTGCCATGGTTGTTGTTGTTGTTGTTGTTGTAATATAATACTTTTTTCTGGAGTTACTCTAAAAGAGTAGACTATGTCTTCCTGTGTCTATTGTTCTTCCTGAAGGTTAAAACCCTTTAAGGCCCAATTGAAATGCACTGCTTTGGTGGAATTAGTGTGTTAGCTACCGCCAGTGTTTATCAACGTGGAACTCATGTTAAAGAGCCAAATTTCTGACCGGCAGGGGACATTTTATATTGGTGCACACTACAGGATGTCACCAATCCAGTCTGTGTTTACCTCCGAGTGACATGGAAGCCTCACACATGCGACTGCTCTGGGAATATAAACTGTTTTGACCAAAATGCCATATGGGCGGTGGAAAGAAATGGATTTCTATGGGAGTGATGCACAATCCTGTGTTACTGACAAAAACAGGCTAGCGATGCTAATGCTGAGTAGCATTATGACCCAGTTAAACAATATGACTGTTAAGGTATGTTTGCGGGCGGGGGGTGTAACTATTGTTTTATATCTTTTTTTTTTTTTTTTACTGTTGAAAGCTGTTAAAGGCGTATCTCATGTTAATTAACTAATACTTTGTTTATGCAAACAAACGTCTGCCTTCTTCTAAAAGCATAGTACTCATTACACAGGTGCACTCGTCCAGAAAAGGACTACTTGTGTGCAGGCGAGAGGGTTCTTGGAGGGCCTGGAACAGGACCTCTCTCTGCTCTCGTGTGTGGAGCTACTATTTATACACCCACGTGCCCTTGGAGAAACTACTACGATAAATTGTTGTGCGTGTGCGTGTGCACGTGCGTGCAAGAGACTCCTTCTGGTGGGTCCGGTGAGAAAAATGGGCCTGACTAACTGTAGCCGCATGCATTTTAAATCACTCCCCCCCTTTTCCAGAGAGGGCCTGCAGGGCCATTTCCATCCAATTCCACACATCAAGGAAAGGAACACCACTGGCCCACGCTGCTCACCACTCACTGTGCAGTTGGAACCATCAGAGCGCTCTTCACGGTCTAACTCAGGGGTTTTCAACCATTTTTCATACCAGGGCCCACCATTTATTCAGCATTTGAACCACGGACCACCATTTGATATCATTTTAGCCCCACAGATCCAAAATCTACAATTTCCGGCTGGATTTCGGAAACATAACAGGCAGAAATACTGTAGATTTCTAGGTGTGTAGATTTGGGCTAATTCAGATGATGAATATTTTAACTCTTGAAAAGTTACATCTGGTCAACAAACTGTCCATCATTTAGCTGGGGACCACCTTGAACCCTCTCTAGGACCACTGGCGATCCCCGGACCACTGGTTGAAAACCACTAGTCTAAATGGACACATTTTTTTGCGGTGCACACTAAACCATCTGCTCTCCCGGCGTTGGTGAACCAACAGTACGACAAGGCATGTCATTATTCAGCAAAGAGCTGTCTTTTTTTTCTCTCTCCTTACGGATGATGACATCCCTGCACTGAGCAGCCAATGCCGCTGTCTCTCGCAGATTGAGCTTAGCTCCCAGCGCCGTATAGTTCCAAGGTCTGCATGCGTGTTTGTGTGTGACTGCGGGAGCGGAGTGTGTGTGAGGTCGTAGGTCATGCTGTATTAAGGACCCGCCGTGCTCGCCGCATAAAGGGGGCCCTTGACCCGGCTCCACAAAGAGAGAGACCGGGGAGGGGGGGGTCCCTGCAGGCAAGCTATTGAGCAAACTAACCTCTCTATTAGGATTCATTAAGAGACACATTGTCCGGCTCTGCTTCAACGCCGGGGGGTGTCTTACCCCTGAATGAGGCACGTGCCGCGCTTTGTGTCTCTCACAATATAGGCCCCCGAGACGGCTTTTTGATCTCTGTACCGTTACGCTGTCGCTGTGCTCTTGCTCTCATCCGTAGAGGCCTAGTGTTCGTTCATTTTCCGTCCACATTTCTTTTCCTCAGGCAACCTGCCTCCCCCACCCCACCCCACCCATCATCCACTCACTCCCCCACCTTCTTCCTCATCCTCCCCCTCCACCACCGTATTGCAGAGTGACCAATCGCATCGTCCCCGCCGCCGCCGTTACCATGGCGCTAGGTGACAGCAGGAAGCCGCACCCAAGACGAATGGTCCATAAACAGAAGGGGGCTATGGCAGTGTGTGCAGTGGTGGTGGTGGTGGTGGGAAGAGGAGAGAGATGAGCTAGCCTCTGTGTACTCTTGAGCAAAGAGGGGGAGGGTGTGATGAGACAGAGGGTTCTTGGAGGGCCTGGAACAGCACCTCGGAGTTGCACTGATTGCATGGGTAACAGTATATGGCTAATAACGCTCGTCGGCGCTCGATCGTCCCGCCCCGATTATTGATTATTGACGATGGCGTGCATCATGGGCAGCAGAGTGGAAGCATTTGCAAATGCCAGAAAGCCTGCAGACTCCAGATTAGATGGATCCAAAGGTCTTCTTTTGCGGGGATCAATAATAATGCAATAGAGGTGAAGAAGAAGCCAGCACACCATGCATGTTTCGTCCACATGGTTTATTTATTTACAACCCCAATTCGTTGAAGTTGGGACGTTGTGTAAAATGTAAATAAAAACAGAATGCATTGATTTGCAAATCGTTTTCAACCTCTATTCAGTTGAATACACCACAAAGACAATATATTTAATGTTCAAACTGATAAACTTTATTGTTTTTTGAAATTATACAATCTTTTGTAAATTGATCCCTGCAACATGTACCAAAAAAGTTGGGACGGGGGCAACAAAAGACTGGGAAAGATGATGAATGCAGAAATAACGGCTATTTGGAACATTCCACAGGTAAACAGGTTAATCTTAAACAGTTTAATATCATGATTGGGTATAACAGGACCATCCAGTCGTTCACAATCAAAGATGGGGCGAGGTTCACCACTTTGTGAACAATTCTGTGAGAAAATCATCCAACGGTTTAAAAACAATGTTTCTCAACATTCAATTGCAAGGAATTTGGTGATTTCATCATCTACAGTCCATAATATTATCAAAACATTCAAAGAATCTGAAGAACTTGCTATACTAAAGCGACAAGGCCGAAAAACAACACCGGACACTTGTGACCTTTGATCCCTCCGGTGGCTCTGCATTAAAAACTGACATCATTGTGTAAAGGATATTACTGTGAGGACTCAGGAACACTCAGAAAACCATTGTCAGTTTACATAATTTGTCGCTACACCTGCGATTGCAAGTTAAAACTCTACCATGCAAAGCAGAGCCATACATCAGAAAGGTTGGTTTGAAAAAAACAACCAGAAAAACAACCAGAAATGCCTTCTCTGGGTACAATATCAGTTGAATTGGTTAGACACAAAGTGGAAAAGTGTGCTGTGGTCTGATGAGTCCACATTTCTAATGATAGTGGACCCAGAGAAGGCATTTCTGGTTGTTTTTCAAACCAACCTTTCTGATATATGGCTTTGCTTTGCATGGTAGAGTTTTAACTTACACTCGCAGGTGTAGCGACAAATTATGTAAACTGACAATGGTTTTCTGAGTATTTCTGAGTCCTCACAGTAATATCCTTTACACAATGACGTCTATTTTTAATGCAGAGCCACCTGAGGGATCAAAGGTCACAAGTATTCTGTGTTGGTTTTCAGCCTTGTCGCTTTAGTATAGCAAGTTCTTCAGATTCTTTGAACGTTTTGATTATATTATGGACTGTAGATGATGAAATCACCAAATTCCTTGCAATTGAATGTTGAGAAACATTGTTTTTAAACCGTTGGATGATTTTCTCACAGAATTGTTCACAAAGTGGTGAACCTCGCCCCATCTTTGATTGTGAACGACTGGGATGGTCCTGTTATACCCAATCACGATATTAAACTGTTTAAGATTAACCTGTTTACCTGTGGAATGTTCCAAACAGGCGTTATTTGTGCATTCATGACCTTTCCCAGTCTTTTGTTGCCCCCGTCCCAACTTTTTTGGTACGTGTTGCAGGGATCAATTTACAAAAGATTGTATAATTTCCAAAAACAATAAAGTTTATCAGTTTGAACATTAAATATATTGTCTTTGTGGTGTATTCAACTGAATAGAGTTTGAAAACGATTTGCAAATCAATGCATTCTGTTTTTATTTACATTTTACACAACGTCCCAACTTCAACGGAATTGGGGTTTTACCTCTCATATGGACAGAGCCTACAGACCAGTCTTGCCAACTTGGCGCTCAACATCAAAAGGTGGCCCGATGTGACTACAATCCAGAATAAATAGTGTGAACTGTTATGAAAATGGTTGAAAACCACTGCTCTATAGCACATTCTAGTGCATTTTAGAAGTGCCACTAGTGCATTTTGAATTTTGGCAGTTGGCAACACTGGGCGGATGCCTTTTGACTCCGAAAAGGACATGCACCCTGTGCTGGCTATTTCTTCACATGTCTGTCGTGGACAGGAGCCACTGTTGCATTGCGTGTGGCGTGCTGCGGTGGCCGGGTCAGTCTTATATTCCCCTCCGGAGGACATGCGAAGAAGAAGATGAGAGGTCGAGAAAAGTAGCAGCTGAAATCGGCGCTTAAGCGATCGAGCAGTCGGCGTTTCTCAAGTCAGCTGCTTTGCATTTAACATAAATATACGGTCGGAGGAGACATTTTTCCACATGTTAAAATATTCCCCCCGATTCCGTCCTGGAACAGACGCTGTTGCAGGGTCTCCGATTGGTCAGAAACCTCTGGACCCGGAGCGATCATCTGGAAGCTGTAGACGTCTTGTTAGGTTTCATCCCCCGGTGGGCTGTTACGGAGCGGGAGTTGGCCGGCTGCAACTGTGTGGGTCTCTGAGCGTTGATTGACTATTAGCTGAAAATGAGATGGACTAACTAATGCTAAGAAAAGGATTCATTGTTTGTTTCTCAGTTTGGTAAAGCTATTGGGAGCATTGGGAACAATGGAAACAAAACTACAGTGATCACATATGAGTCAATTCACCCCCCAGAGTTTCCGCTCCAGAAACAGCCACATATCTCGTACCATTTACAATCTAAAATGTAGCAGGGGCTCTTAATCCAGAGTGACGTAAAATAAATTATGAACAAAAGAAAAGCGTAATTCAACTTTTACTGTTCACAAAGTAGTTAATGTGAATCATACTTGAGCTAAGAACGTAAGACTATATATAACTATACATGGTGCAGCGCAGCATGACACAGAGGCAGGCAGGCAGACAGACAGACAGACAGACAGACAGACAGACAGACAGACAGACAGACAGACAGACAGACAGACAGACATGTTCCGCCTGCATTCCATAGTTAGGCCTACCACAAGTGCAATTGTCTACCATTAAACGTGTTTAAATGTCTTAGATCAGGGCATCAGAGCGATCAGGGGCGTTACCCAAAAGAAAAATTTGGTGTCTTCCCTTAAACCAAACTGACAATATAACAATACATTATGAATGATGAGTATCAATTTAAATATGCCTATTTGACTTTTTAGTTTTAAGTTTTATCACCCTGCTGACCGGTAAAAAAAAAGTCCAACTTAACTGCAGACTCACCTCCAGGTCTAGCTTACTAAATCTGAACTAGGGTTGAAATGGAGAAGCATTTTCTGTCAGGGTATCCTGATCAGCCTGGCCAACGAGTCTCAATCGATGGCGGTGGACGTTGTCAGCATGTCCAACGAGGCTGAACTTTTTTGGGCAGATGATGTGTGCATTTGTGTAATGATAAAACATGAAGCAAGCAGCGGCCATATAGTGCAGTCACGGAGCTGACTGCTGACAGAGCATGCATGGTCAGCAGCACAACACTACCGTTGATCAATAAAGGTTGGAAATGAAAAACAAAACGGCCCGGTGGTTTAAAAACACCCCTGCATGCGTAACATTGAAGTGTCATTTATTTATTTATTTATTTATTTATTTATTTATTTTTGGCCTGTCTCATTTAGCGGTCCCCGTATTTGCGTGTTTGCAGTGAAACGTTCCGCTCTGTGAGCTTTCCTATCGATCGTTTTCTCATTAAAGATCCAGTTGTTGTCACTGGTGCGGACGGTTTTGAGGACGGCTTCTTAAGTGTCCTTCCCCTATGTATGCAGTTGACCTTTGCTTAGAGATCGCACCTGGTTAAGCTCAGTCGCGTGCACCGCCGTCTCGTTATGTGCATCGATGCGATTGCTCAAGCAGTCCAGTGTGGTTGATTTAAGTAGCCAAGGGAACCGACGGTTGCTGACAGGGGCGGAACTATGCTGACAGGGGCGGAACTAGGCACGGGCATGGGGGGAGGGGGGTGTTGTATTTAAAATGATTTGAAACATTACTACTAGAACTAACTAACTACAGTTGTGGCACCACTAAACCAACAGCATTTTATCATTGAAAACGGAAAACTCTCTGAGTGAGACCTTTAGCTTTATGCATGCTGCGTGTCTTTTGCAACTTCAACAACAACTGATGTTGTTATTGATGCTTTACTTTCCTAATAAAAGTCCTGTAACTGAAAATGGTATGGCTGCCCCATACCAATTTCCCCTGCTCCCCCAAGTGGGAAATGTTACATCCACCCTTGGTTGCAGAGGCACACGGAAAACACCCGGTTATTTAGCACGAGGCAGCTTGAGGACTTGGTGCTAGCAGGTCACAAGGATTTACCCCTTACAGTTCTTTTTAACGGCGGGAGAAGAATTGACCGTATTCAGACCGCGGCCGTTTTGACAGCAAGCTGCTATTTAGAGGTGCAACTTCCCATGGATTCATCCATAAAGGTCCTATCTGATTATATTAAACAACGCCGGTTAGACTCACCAACATTGCAGCTGTAAGGAAAGCTTGAATTAGAGGATAATTCCAGCTTTCCTTACAGCTGCAATGTTGGTGAGTCTAACAAACTAACCAACAACCAATCTATAGAGTTTTTTTTTTTTGTTTTTTTGTTTTTTTTCTTCAAAAAAAGAGGTCAACCGGCAGCCAGGGACATTTCACCCGTTTGGCAAAAATACGTACTGTATGTGAATGACGTTTAGAAGGTTTAGAACACTTCCTTGTAGGGCTCACTTACTTCTTGGACTACGATTCCCATAATGCTTTGGTGCACTGCTCTTCCTTGTGGATAGGGGGACGGGCTGCGGCACTGAGACAATGTGTGTACTCCTAGAAGGAAGTGAGTCCATTGTCCATTTTTACACCTTTTTGAGAGGTGCTAGTCATCTCCTACAGTATATCCAGCTTAGTGTACATTTACACATTTTAGAGAGGTGCTATAGCTATCTCCTATATCCAGCTTAGGGTACAGTATATACAGTTTGATAATGATTGGAGAATTATACGTCTTATAGTGTCTGAGCAAATGGGCATGCATTTGTTTCTGCCCTACACAAAGATTAAATTCCCATTGATACCCGCATTAGTTTTTCTTCTGTCTTGTTGCGTTCCTCCACATCCCTTCTGGTGGATTTCTTCCTTGTCCATCCCTCTGAGAGATGCTTTGTTTAGCAGAGGCCAGCGTGAGTGTGTTTGTGTGTCTGCTTTTGTTGTGCTAGTAGTGTCCTAGTAGTTTTTGCCAGCTTAAGCTTTCATATCGATCGGGGGTGGGGGTGATGGGGGGATTGTGGCAGCAGAGAACACGGGTTTCTGCTGGGAGATTTGGGGGAGAATTAGAGAGAGGGGAAGATTAAACTGTCGGACGGTCCCGGGAGGAGGTATAGGCTGTTTGTTTTGCTGGGCAAGAGGACCGGAGACAAATGGCTCCATGGATGCTTGGTTGAACATCATGGCCTCGCATCACAGACTTAACAGTATAGGCCTTTAAGCTGAAGGCACATTGGACTTGGGTATGTTATGTGCACAGAGGCGATATAGGACTTCAATTCAAAGTCACACAGGTATAGTTCAGTTTTTTTTATTACTTGTAGGAGGTGTATGGATAGATGCCATTAATGTAGTGGTGTAAACTGTATTAATTGATGTCCAGAGTCATGTGGTGGGAGTTGCTCTCTGCTCTGGTTTTGGTGAAATATCAAGTAGTTCCTGTCATTTTGTGGGGGTCACCGGGACCACATATTAAAAAAATAAATGAAATCTAACAACGAAATGTGATTTATGGCGTTGGCATGTTTTTAAAATATCAGCGCATCCTTCGTTCATTTTTGAACCCCTTATATCAAATCTACTATCATATCTACTTTTTGTGTGCGTACTGATATGGACACAAAAAACATAATTCCCTGTGATGGCTGGGTCAAAAAATAATTTTACTTCCCAGAACCACCCCACAAAATGACCAGAACTACTTGATATTTCACAACAAAAACCATATCAGAACTCCCACCACAGGACATCAATTAATACAGTTGACACCACTATATTAATGGTATTCCATGATGATTAGTGAACAATTATTTCAGTAAACCTATATAGTGTATTGTATATAAAAAAAAACGCTGCTTTTAGATTTAGTTATAGGTCTGGGACTTCCATCTACACGGCTTCCCCCTGGCCAGTCGGGGTGTCTAATGGATAGGAAAGGGAACGTGTTCCTGTTATGTTATGGCCAACTGAGGAATATGTCTTTGGCAACGTTTTATTCAATAGTGAATTGAAACTTTCATCATATAATTGTCACCGCTGCCCCTATCTGGATTTTTGTTTGTTTCTGTTGTTATTTACTTGCTGGTACATTGCATTCGTACATCTGACTGAGTGCTATATTGCTTTTTTGGACTTCCTGGTTTTCTGTGCGTGATAACTACATTTTGGTTGTAAACTTAACTGCCCTTCCTGATTTCCTGCAGGACATAACTGCGTTTTTGGTTGTAAACTTAACTGCCTTAATAAATTAACTTGACTATATCGCTTGTGGCTCTGCAGTTGGGTTCAGCCATTTCTGCAAACCGTGACAGTATGCTCTATGACCGTAATTATGAACTCCAGCAGTGCTTTTCATAGAAAGGTGGTAAAAATGTCCTTTGTCTTGGCATCTCCATCTAAACTGTGCGCAGGGACGTAGCAGACCATTTGGTTTCCCTACTTGTTTAGGATATTTGTGTTGCCCCCTCCATCCCCCGTCCCGACGAGAGTGCCGTTTCCTCTTGAAATTTTTTCACCTTCAAAATAAAAATGTTATTTTGAGGGTTTTGCCATATTTTGTTGCCCCCCTTGGCATGTTGCCCTACTCACAGTGCTTATTGCACATAATATGTGCAATAACTACTGTGAGTAGAGCAACACACCACTACATATATTATATGTAGCGGCGGCGCTGACCGTGTGCTGAACTCCAGGTGGACATATCAATGCACAGTAGCAGCAGTGGTTCAAGGAGAGGCCAGGATGAGTTGAATTTTGCCTCCCACCTGGATTTGGCGTGTGGGAAGTGCCTCAATACCACATGCTTCCCACTTGGACAGGCTTCAAGTTTTGCTATATATATTTATATATATATATATATATATATATATATATATATATATATATATATATATATATATATATATATATATTATATATATATATATATATATATTAATATATAATATATATTTATATATATATATATATATTGTGCAGCAGTTCAAGTCCAGGACCCACAATGATGTGTCTGGCTGGCACCTCGCCAGAACACGCCGTGAAGTCCGTTGGACGAATGGCTGGCGTCTCCATATGACAGCCTGACAGGGGATTCCTGGCGTTGGAGATTTACAAAGATGCTTGTTCTGCACATTGAGGTTACAGAGTGCAACATTGACTAGAATATGTTGCCTTCCATATTGAAGGATGTACAACGATGCAGTGGAGGCCCCATGGGTGATTGATAGGTTTGTTGTTGTAGATATCGACTTGGTTTTATCAAGTCCTAGTGCTGTTGCTTAGCTTCAGGCCTTGGCTTGACTTCCAATAGCACCATTTATATCTCTCTCTCTTTCTCTCTTCCTCCCTCTCCTGTCTTTCTTCATCTCTTTCTCTATCTTGCTCGCACAGTACGCCTTGCTCTCTATTTTATCTGTCATTAATATTCTCTCGGAGGGGAAACGAGTGAGGTAATTAATAAAAGATCTCTTGCGGGAACCTGAGGCCGAGCTTAGTCATAACATGGAAGTCTCAGCCTCTCACTGTCTGGGCCGTGTGTGTGTGTGTGTGTGTGTGTGTGTGTGTGTGTGTGTGTGTGTTGTGTGTGGTGTGTGTGTGTTGTGTGTGTGTGTGTGTGTGTGTGTGTGTGTGTGTGTGTGTGTGTGTGTGTGGGTGTGTGTGTGTGTGTGTGTGTGTGTGTGTGTGTGTGTGTGTGTGTGTTCCTTGATTGCATTATGTATTGTGCCACTTTGTCTGATTGCACAACAGGCATCCATGGACTGATAGGGTACCTGTAAGTCCTGGGGAGTGAAAAGAAAAACACACACGCGCGCACATGCACACACACAGACACATACGCACGCACAGTACAGTACAGTATGTGGGTTCAGAAGAGAATCTGCACAGCAGCAGGCATTGAACCAGGGCCGGTTCTAGGCATAAGCAATATAAGCGGTCGCTTAGGGCCACAACAAGTGAGGGGGCCACATCACAGGGACAAGACTTAATGCACCAACAGTACCTCATACACGTGGCCCCCAGCTTATGAGCGTGTGGCAGGGCCATGTAAAATAATCGTGCATAGGACCTACGTAACTCATACAACCGGCACTGAGGCGTTCTCTGTTCTTTGCTCTTTCATTCTATAAACAAATCTATATTTTACCAGTGTTGTTTCTGTTGTTGTGATACATTATTCAGGAGGACAATAACATCAAACTACTGCAGGCGTCCTTGTAAAACACTTGACATTTCTCTCTTTGAGTCGGCATTTTCCATTTCCACTTATACAGGCAGATTGTTTGTTTTGGTCCTTCCTTCTTTCGTATCCATTTTTCCTTAGAAAAAAGCATTTTTATTTTTCTGCCCTTACAGAAATAATGACAAACAGGGGTGGATTGACTAGTTGCGTCGCCTCACAGCCAAAAGGTCCTGGGTTGAGTTCCTAGGGTTCGATTCCCGTTGGGGGCGCTGGAGGTGTGTACCCGAGGCAAGGTTTGGCGAAAGGACCTCTCTGTGTGGACCTCATCGTCCTGATGCTAAGAATACCATATTGATTATTCAGAATTATCCATGCAGCTTGTTGTCGTGCTCTTTTGTGCAGTTTGTTTTAGGCCTTACCATAATTAAAACGCATCGATCGCAAAAGCGTATATAGATGATGATGTGCTGCTGATCAATGTTCAATACAACAACCCCAGTAATTAAACCCCTGCCAAGTACTTTTGCTCATGAAGAGATGAAAGGAGCCAGGAGAAGATAACAGGCTGTGTGTGTGTGTGTGTGTGTGTGTGTGTGTGTGTGTGTGTGTGTGTGTGTGTGTGTGTGTGTGTGTGTTGTGTGTGTGTGTGTGTGTGCGCGGCCCGCGCGCGCACGCGCACACTTGCTGCACTCGGCAATCTGCGTGTAGACTACTGATTTCCTGAACATGTAAATTCTTTGTATCTTGGGAGTATAAAAACGCTACCAATGGACCCTTACACATACATTTGATTTTGGAATTATTTGTATGCTGTTATACTTAAATCACTAGGTTTTGTGTGTGTGTGTGTGTGTGTGTGTGTGTGTGTGTGTGTGTGTGTGTGTGTGTGTGTGTGTGTGTGTGAAGTGTGCGTGTGCGTGTGTGTGTGCGTGTGTGTGCGTGTGTGTGTCTGTGTGCGTGTGCATACAGAATAGACCAATCAAAGTGAGATTAATCTATCAGGAGAGCAGGGCGTCTTGTTATTGCAGAGGTGGGTGGTTGTGTTTGGGTTTGGGCCGTCACATTGTCCTCACACCTCGTACACCAACCACTTAAAAACTAAGGCTTAAGAGACGACACACGTGACTGTTATTCTTCCCTTTTATGGTCCTTTCTTAGATGATGACTCATCTCAGTTAAAGCCTGCTTTACTGTAGTCCTCCTCTCACTGTCCATAGCTGGGTTCATTCCTAGAACATTCTGTCATTTCTGTCATTAAAAAAGACGCCTTCTAAATCCTAAGACATGCTAAGCTTTCAGAAAAAATAAGAGACCTTCAAATAATAGACCTTGCAGTAAGCCTCTCCTGCATTGATTCCAATGTACCTGAAACCAAAGATTCATTTTATTTTTGTCCACAATTTAAGGCTGGATTTCACAAACAAAAAAGACAAGCATACAGATCAAAATGACGATTCCTCTACACTCTGTAGACTTATTAATTAAGTGGAATAATTCAGATGATGAATGTTTTAACTTTTGAAAGTGTAAACTTGCGTGTCCATTTGATTTCATTTTTACGCACTCAAGAGTTACATCAGGTTAACCAACTCATTTAGCTGCTGGGGACCACCTTTAACCCTCTCAAGCACCACTGGTGGTCCACGGACCACTGGTTGAAAACCACTGATGGTTAAATGGCCGCCATGTTAATGGCGCCCATTACTCAATGGCACAAGCAAGCGGCAGTATTAGAGGCAGTAGTAGTAGCAGTACTAGTGGCAGCTTCTCCCTGTCTTTATTCCTTAATAGGTTAAAAGCATCTGCCTTTCTATTCCCGTTTAAACCATGAGCCCGCTTAACATCTGAGCCTGTCGCTCTCTCTTTCTCTCCGTCGATCAGTCGGCCTCGTTCCCGACACCCTGAATCTTTATCTAATTAGAGAGAACATCTTGCAAAGGAGAGGAAAAGTCGCGTCAATGTTGTGACTAAGGGATGTGGTGTGTCTCAACGGGCAGAGAGAGAGAGAGAGAGAGGGAGAGAGAGAGAGAGAAGCTGTCGGTGCTTCGTAATTGTCTGTCTGTCTTCTCTCGACACACACACAGTCCCCCCCCCCACT